>FWCC01000064.1:0-247700 GCA_900169235.1 Zarea fungicola
GAATTACCTGGACCCACTGTACCAGACGGTCGAAACCAGCATATCTGCCCAAATTGATATACAGCACACCCCCCCTTCGAGCTGCACCCGGTTCCTGGTTCTGGTATTTTCTTGTCTCCCAAAACACAGTTTGCATTCTTTGCATTTTGCCTACTAGGGTTTTCTTCTTGCACTAGATCACTCTCTTCTTTCTTCCCTTTTGTCGATAAAGAGGGGCGATATTCAATTATTTACATTCCTTTCACCTTGGACTCAGCTCAATCAACCCCCTTCCGACTCGCTCCTACCGTACTCGACCAAGTACAGTTTTTCAGTTTCATTACAACCCTTCGAAATCGTCTCATCAGCAATCCTCAGCTTGAAAACCACACCTTGGTCTTCTTTTTCGTCGCAAAAGCAGTTTAAAAAACACTTACTGCCTTCCATTACTTTGTTCTCGCGCGTCAAATCGGGGCTGGCCTACCTTGTTTCAATACATTCTGCCCTAGCATCGCCAGATGTTTTAGAAGACAGACAGTACAAACAGATATTGGCATTCAACTACTCGAAACCAACTACACCAATTCACCCACCTACATATAGACACCAGCCCACCCGGCTGCAACGTCGTCAACATGTCTCGCGTCGAGCTCCAACAACCTGCCACCCCCCCCGCCGCCTCCATTCCAGACGACGACCGCACCATGGCCGAGCCAGAGGTGACTTATAACTCGTCTGCTTGCAGCTCGCCTCGTCCTCACTCCATGTCATTGTCCCTTGAACAAACCAGAATCCTCAACGGACCATTCATCAAACATCTCTCCGACGACATGCTTTCCATACATTCTACCAAGAGCGAGCCCTTCATCTCGGCTGGCCCTCCCGCACTACCGGAGAAGAGTGCACTGCGAGCTTCTCGACTGCTCGCCACACTGCCTCAGAAGCTCCCTCACGACCGCCCTGTGCTCACACATGCCGCACCTCACATTGTCTACCTTTCCTCGGAGGAAGATGGCTCCTCGTCTGCCGACGACCTCTCTGATCTCGATTCGTTTGACTCGGACAGCGAGTACTCGGTCGACGGCGGTGATGCCGGCAGCCATGCCGAGTTTGCCCGTGCCGTCTCCGTCGTCTTCTCCGGCAAGCCCTCGATGATCAACCTCACCAGCCGCAGCGCCTCGCTCGCCTCGTTTCGCACCAAGGACGACACGGCTCTGCGTATCACCAAGACCGAACCCACCCTGGGCCGCCTCCGTTCGACATCGACGGCCTCTAGCCTCTACCACCCACCACGTTCCAGCAGCATGGCCAGCACCGCAAAGAAGCGTCACCCCAAGTTTCTGAATACCGATCCCTTCAAGACTGATAAGGAGGACACCGACACTGGCAAGCCACCAAAGACACCAACTGCCATGTTTTCCCGTGCCTTTAACAACCTCGTCAAGAAGCGAAGCCGCCAAACTCTGAACGCGATGGCACGCGAGACAGAAGTTGTGCCCATGGAGCAGGTTGGCGAGGAGGAGACGGAGGAGATGTCCCAGGAGCATGCCTCGCCCAAATCAGTGCCTGTTAGACCTCTCAAGTATAATGATATCATGGTAGCCGCCAAGAAAAACGCCGATCCCTACTCATCAGCAACCCGACCCGTCTCACCAACCAGTACCAAAAGCCGAACATTTTCTCTAGCGAGAAGGATGAGCATCCGCACATGAATGCGAGCAAGGCCTCTCTTTTGGTATCGGTAACCACTGACGAGACGAAGTGTGTGTACATCCTATCCTACATGCATGGCGGGGTTGCTTTTTCATATGGCGCTGGACGACATTCGGCTACTTTCTGATACATTTTATATTCGAGCGCATCACGGCAACACAGTACAGCATAGCGCAGTGTAATTTTTTGTTTGCAGAATTGTACACACATGTGTAGGAATTTTGCGGAAGGCGTTTTCTCGGCGTATTTTTTTGTCTGTTTTTTTTTATTTTTTTTTATTTTTCACAAGAATGATTATTGGGAATATGCCTCTACGGAGTGCCACTATGAAACGGCGTTTTTTTATTATTGAGGTGACCAATTTGGCACCTATGAATCGATAGAAGTTCAATTCACGGCCGCTAAAGCGCGATTTCACTCGCATCGTTTTGTCATGTTGTTACTCTGGTGACTTGTATCCTTACCTAGCACTATCTACAATTGAGACTGCCACACGCAGAGCTACATTGTGGCTAGTGGTGCGAATGTTGTATCCCAACCAGGGACTTTATTTTGAGCTGTTGTGGTCATCTGTCTGTGGCTCGCTGTAAGTGTACGTGGGCGGTGGTTGGTGCTGCGTAGAAGTGGACTCTCGACAGCAATCACCAAAAGCCGTCGTTCCACACTCAAGTAAAATGATGTTGCTAATATACACGCAAAAGATGAAGGTTTAATTAAAATCAGCACAGCGACTGACGAAGATAAAATAAAATAAGCTATTGCGCAGGGGTCTTTTCCTCGACTTTGTACCCAGTACATTTTTTTGTGCGAGTCACCTGTCACCTGCATTGCGTGGCTTTGATGCACAGACTACGCACTGGAGTTGGTGTAGATGACAATTTACAAAGTGCCGACGCCGCCACCTCAACCTCCATCACTGTCTGTGCTGGCATGGGCTGTAGAGTGCTTATGGAGATGTGATGGGATTTCTGCTCTCTAAAGGGGAAAATAACAAAAGAGTATGCTTATAGTTGGGACAGGTAGTTTAGAGTAACAGTTGATATATGAGACTAAATTTGGCGTTAGGAGTCAAGATGCTGTTTGAAACATTAAAAATATTATGTGTCTGATATGGCTTCTTTTACTGGCTGCCGTGGTTGAAAACCCTCAAAGCGTTGCTTGTCTTGGAGCTGAAGCGATGTGGATGGTGGGGGCTTAATTACGAGATTGCGAAGACCAAGGTTCTTCTTTCTCTTTTTCTTCGTCCTCTTCTTCTGCACTGAATAGTAATGGCAAATTCCTTGAAACAAAGAAAAGAAGAAAAAGTTGGGCCACATGCGTTGTACGAATAGAGAAGACGGACCTGAATACATCGTCGCCAACGGTCGTACGATTCGAAAACCGGCGTGCATTGTGGGCGAAAAACCTTGTCCCTTCTGAGTAACTATGCCATAAGGCTGCCTGTGGGCTCCAACAAGCGGTGGCGGTTATTAGCCATTTTTTTCCTGTTCGTATTCTTGCATTGCGCCGCTGAGGTGCTTTCAGAGTGTGATGCGAGGGGGCCAAGCTAATGCAAGGCGTGTATGCAGGCAGCTTGTCAGTGGCGGCGCATCAGGCTGGTGGCTACTTTGTGGGTATTATCTGTTGTGGCAATCCGTATGTAATAATACCAAGCAGCAATAATACTGCACGTGTATCTGTGGCTGTCAGTATGGTATGATCTCTCAATTCAATAATGGAGCGCATCATATGGGCTTCCCGCCCTAACGCTGCAAGTGTGGCGACACCGATGACATTTTTAGCTCTTTTGACAAGGGGATCAAGCTTGCAGTGGGGGGGATCTTTGCTGGCTCGCTGGGTTCAGGGCCAGGCAATATACGTGCGACAGAGCCAATTTAGTGACGGTATCATGGCCCATGAGACGTTTTTCGTACAGCTCTTGGACGGACACCTTTCCAGTTGTGAGCCGGATGGGCCGAAACTGGTCCATCTCAACCGCATGTGGGCACTGGTCTTCCACCAGGTCATGAAAAGAGTAGCCCGCACAGTATGGAAAAATGTAAAATTAGTCCTTGACAACTTTGTCTGTGCCCATTGTGGGAAGTGGCGCCATGGCAGCACGAGGAGGCTGCCACGCGGAATGAAGAGGAGTTGAGAAAAAGCAACTATGGAAGTTTCCAAAGAATACCAAAAAAAAAAAGAAAGGAAAAAATACATGCCACAACTTGGCATACAAAAATCAACAATTAGTACAGACAGGACTGGAATTTACGTAGTATACAAGATGTATATAATTAGAGTGCATAATCAAAGTACTATTCACAACAGTACTGTAGTATGATTCTCCGATTCGTTTCGAAATACATAGATCCCTCATTGCTAACATTTTCTTGGTCGGCAAACCTGCCCTCGTTCAGTGCGGCACAACCGAAGCCCGCTCGCGCGTTTAACTTGCAAATGTTGTAGGCGTCGGATAGGCAAGGGTAGAAAGATGCTAGCTTCAAGCCACACTTCGTAAAACTGACAGGCACCGGCTTCAATAGCTTCCATTTAAGTGGAAGCTTCAAATTGGACACGCCTCTTTTTCAGTTGGTTGCTGGTGCAGAAAAGCCAGGGTCTCAGCTGGAAACCTAGGAGAACGGCATTGAAGTTTTCACAACTACATTGTTTGACGTCGAGTTTGTGCGTGACTAGTTACACAGCTGCTGGACACATTGACTTGCTACAAATTCTCCGCACCTTCTTGAGTTTGCTACAGAAGGGCAAAGGAAATCAAGGGGCTAAAACAATCCTCGGAGCGGGGCGATTACTCTCCATTCTCAACGAACCCTCATCAATTCTCAAACGTGAAATCACCGACTTGGGCCTCTACCCTGGTCGGAAACCGGAGTTGGATGGAATCGATGAAATTAGCTGTGAGCATTGCCGTCTTCTGCCTAGCCTTGAAAGAGACAAGGAACGGAACATAACCCACTCAGGACATGTTTCCTGCATTTTTCACGCGCCAGTGACGCTCTTGGCCTTTCCGGTGATGGGCATGGGATTGTCAGGGGTAAATTGAAAAAAAAGGCATGGGGTAGGTTAGCGTGTGCTTCGTACTCTGGGGGCTGCCAAACCGGAGGTCGAGGCTTGGATCAACATGGGCAGCCGTAGGTACCATAGATAATTCCCTCGCACAGTATGGATGTGACGCTGGTACCGTACAGTGTACCTTTGTTTGCCAGGATTTGTTTCCAACGTCATTTTGTGCACTTTGACCACCGGGTCCGTTTTTAAGGACTGCTCTGTGCTGCTGATGAAGTAATCGAAACCGATTGCTCTGGGCAGTATCCGTTCTAGTAAAGATGCGACACTTTATTTTCAAAAATATTAAAATGAAAAATCACGAGAAGCAGATTTGGACTATAGATTGCCGGCAACCGTTGCACAAAAAACCCAAGTTATGCCACGTTGAACCAACAGCTTGCTTGTCGAGCCACTGCCAATGGAAGGCTGCATAAACTGGCAGATAGCTTCGGCAAGCGACATAGGATTCCTGTTCTTGGCCGTCGATACCCATTATGAAGTAAAAAAAAACATATGTACAAGCTTTCCTTTTGTCTCATTCGGCTGTTTATCTCCTGCTAGTACCTTGATTTTTTTTTTGGTTCAAGCGGCCGCTGATTTACCCAGTATTCAACTTCAAAACGTCGACGTGCTCGACGGGATGGGAAGAGTTGTAAACGGAAATAAAAATCTCTGCTCTTCACCACACCGGCGTGAATTTAGTCCTTCATAGTGTCCTCCTTCATGCATTGACGATCCAATACGTATCATGCGGCCGGGCAATGCGCGAATAAATTGAGATTATTGTAGACTCTGGCTATGTTTGCGGCCATACCCCCGTACTTTCCCGTCTCTGTGTTCTCATAGTCGGGAAAAACTACTACCACTACTAGAGAATCTTGGCAGCCTGTTGTCGGCCGGGTCATGCGCTGTTCCATTCGTATCTACGAGTCAACATGAGGCATTGCAGCTGCGTCGCTTGAACCAGGCCGGGAGCCAACAATTGTGTGCGGTCTGGCAATTGCTGGCCACATAAAACAGCTCACTATTGCCTTGAAACAAAGATGGAATGGCTCAAAACACTTTGCATTGAACAGAAAATACGCCAATGCCACTTCGAATCACATACCGAGGGCTCACTGGAGCTATACTGACAAGGTCGGCCTCCAAGCCACCCAGTTCCGAGTCAGGCCCTTGATACGGTTATGCATGATCAGCTCTGCAATAGTAAATTTGAACGTCTCGCAAGCTTTGAGAATTCTGGTGTGTGGTAGGAAAATGTGGCGGCATCATTGTCGTGGCAAATAACGCCAGACGCAGCCATGGGCCGATGTATCAGAGGATAGGCTAGTGTAGAGAGTAGAATGAAAGTAACAAAACAGTTTCTGGTTACATGTAGCTCGATCTAACACCACTTTTTGGATCTCTCACTCTGATGGGCTAATGCAGTTGGCGGCGTTTCACAAGCGTTTCCCGCTACCTGCAGCAGGCTGGGGTTGGCAAGATGACTTTCGGACGAAGATGATATTTCATGCAATAATAAGCTACTTAGCAGTAGCATGCGTTTTGTTATTGCCATGGGTCATTGCTGACACCGGATGAAAAATGTTTCGAAATTGTTTGCAGCGGCGATGAAACCGTCATGGAGCCAAAAGTCTAGGCGGGGCTCAAACCTGTTTCATCTTCTGACACAGGCTTGACCCTACATGAGTGAAACTTTTGAGTGTTTGGATCAGAGAAATGAGGATAAGACGGAAAAGTTGTTTTGTTTTGTAAATGTATCTGATGAATTATGGTGCAGGTTTGAGTTTGCGATATAGTCGCATGGGAACAGACATTTACGCTGATCTATTTCATATATCGTCAACCTGATACATTGAATAGCAGGAGTGGCCATTTTGTCAACGGTATTTACTAGTTATTGGTTTGGTAAGATGCAATTCTAACTAGAGGGATGTGATTCTTGCTTTTGACTCTATTCTTGCTGTCTTTGGCGGATGAGGCTGGTGGAAGCATTTATGCCGAGGGGGGAGCATGCACTACTTGGTGTGTTGTCATCGACTTTGTGGCCAAAGAAAACATAGCGGCAAGATGGACCTACCATGGAAAGGCAATGTGGAATGAATTTCAAGACGAAGATAATTACATGTATATTTTGATGATGCAGGCAGAGATGTAGCTGTTGACAGGGCTTGGGTAAGGTGAGGGCATCTTATATCACATATGGAGTAGTCAGCCGACAACTGAACTACAACCCGCTGCTCTTGCTCTTTTATTGCGTACATGATATATCAACATTCAAAGTCAACCCAAAACTTCCAGAGTTCTAGTTCTTTTTCCCAAGAAGACGCTATTCTAGAATATGCTCTTCGTATGGTCTTGATGCCAGGTGACGGGGAGTGACTGACAGGCATGTCATCAATGGCGGGCTAAGAACTGGCAGTGGAATATATATTTATGATATACTTGGTAATATGAGCCACTAAGACGCTTTGCGTCTATGAGTTGAAGCAACTTTGTAATTTGATCCGATTTTGCTTAGGCCGATCCGAGCTTGTGCTTGTCAAGATGAATAGTGGAGGTGTGCAGGAGTTCTAAAGGTTGTCAATCAATACTCAGGAGAATTTTCGAATATATATATAGATATATATAGATATATAAATCTTGTTTACCATAGCTGCATCAAAGCAGAGTCGATATGCTAAAGGTCGCAACACCCGTAATATGCAGTGTTGAGAGCCGGTTCAGTTGGAGTTTATCATGCAGTGCTTGCTCCGATCATCGGCTAAAAAACTAGTGTAGGTTATCAACAAAGTATGGCAACAATAATTTTGCCACGACCTGAAAGACGACGCCAAGAATTTTTATTTTATTTTGTCTAATTGCGCCGAGAGATACTAGTTACATGGTTGGGTTTGTTGGACACCGGAGACGCCGACTCAACAAGCCACCGGGCCGATGTTGATTTTTTTCCCTTTTCCTTGGTAACTAGGGCCGCCTTTCGGCCGGAGCAGGCAGATACGAATATGCAGAGCAATGGTCGATCCCCTGTCTGTTCAGCGCGATTTAATGGCCTAAAATTATCCACCGGCTATCTGAAATTGTGCTGGGGCAGTGCTGGTAGTGATAGCCACTGTATGTGACGCTATTGGTAAAGTGAGAGACGAGGGAGAGAAATAGCTTGTTAAGAGAGGGCTATTTACCCAGCATGTTGACTATTTCCTACCTTTCCTAGGTACTCATGTAGCTACCAGTCAACAGTGTGTTCGTCCAAGTCGGCTCACTGCTAGCGGCGCTCGCCAGGTCTCTTTGGCTGGTTAGCTCAAGCCCAACCTCTTTCTCCCCATCAAAAGTTGGAGCTCCAGCGACTCAAAGGCCACCATTTCAGCGGGCTGGCAGACGCTAAAATACCCCAGACCCGCCCGAAATCAACTCCAGTGAGAGGTCCCCGCTGGAAAGACTCGCCACAGCCCAACCAGAAGCGCTGACGGCTGTGCGTCTGCCACTAACTCTGCGCAACACCCTTCCCAAGTCCTGGCGGAGTACCAGCCGCTGTGCTTTTGGCTGAGCAGTGACCATCCACCAGCTACTGAAATTTGCCGCTTCCAGCCTCCATCCTAGTCAGCTTCTAGGCAACGGCAGGCAAAAGCAGGCCTCGCTTCGGCCAGGTGCGCCGCCGCCTTGTCCTCCTTCGTCTCGATCGGCAACCCACGCCGTCATCTGGCTCAATTTTTCTGCTCTGCAAACTCTGCCTTTTTTTAATTTACTATTCCTCCTCCTTACCATTCTCTCCACCGCCTCTCAATTGCTTCACCATAAAGTGTCCCCCCTGGTGAACAGGCTTCCTTTATCCGCATACCTTCTCCCACCACAACCTCTCCCCCCCCCGTCACGACTTTGGTGCCATTACTAGATAGTCAACTAAAGCTTCTCCGCCAAAGACGGGACGAAGCGCCGCATACTTGCTAGCTTCCCCTCACCTCTACTCGACTCGACTCCAACCTCCCCCCCTCCCGACGGCCGAATCCAAAGACGAGACACTCGGCCATTTGCTGCAGCTTCTCCTAGCTTGCTAAGCTACAAGAAGGACCAGAAACATTCCTTTTGCGAATAGCCGTGTCTCCAACCAACCACTGACTGACTGTCCTCGTCGATAATCAGCAGCCATGGCTTCCAACGGTGACAAGCCCACCCGTGACGTCAAGAACCACCTCCTCTTTGAGATTGCCACAGAGGTTGCTCACAGAGGTAATTCCTTGCCCACCCAGCCAGCAACCTGCCTGCGATGCTTCAATCTTGCTGACCACTCACCACACCACACCCACCAGTCGGCGGCATTTACTCCGTCATCAAGTCCAAGGCCCCCGTCACAACCGCTGAATATGGCGACCGTTATACCCTCATCGGGCCCCTCAACCACCAATCGGTGAGCTCCCTTCCCCCATTCTCCTCGCGCACATCGTCACTGACCTTTGCTCCATTCAGGCTGCTGTCGAGGTGGAAGAGATGGAGCCCAACACACCCGAGCTTGCCACTACTCTCCAGGCCATGAAGGACCGCGGCATTGGCTACATGTACGGCCGCTGGCTCATTGAGGGAGCCCCCCGCGTCTTGCTCTTTGACATCAAGACTGCCTACAAATACATGGATGAGTGGAAGGGCGACCTCTGGAACGTTGCCAGCATCCCCTCGCCTCCCAGCGATGACGAGACCAACGAGGCCATTGTCTTTGGCTACCTCGTCGCCTGGTTCCTCGGAGAGGTAAGCTTGCCATTTACTGCCCCCAACCTGGTTGGCCCTTGCGCTGCGCCAGCTAATCAACAATAACCCCGCTAGTTTGTGTGCCACGAGAAATCAAAGGCCGTCATTGCTCACTTCCACGAGTGGCTGGCCGGTGTCGCCCTGCCCCTGACCAAGAAGCGCCGCATCGACGTCACCACCATCTTCACCACCCACGCCACCCTCCTCGGCCGATACCTCTGCGCTGGCTCTGTAGACTTTTACAACAATCTGCAAAACTTTGACGTGGACGCAGAGGCCGGCAAGCGTGGCATCTACCACCGCTACTGCATTGAGCGTGCTGCTGCCCACTCTTGCGATGTCTTCACCACCGTCTCACACATTACCGCTTTTGAGTCGGAGCATCTGCTCAAGCGCAAGCCCGACGGCGTCCTGCCCAACGGTCTCAACGTAACCAAGTTCTCAGCAGTCCACGAGTTCCAGAACCTGCATCAAGTCTACAAGGAGAAGATCCACGACTTTGTCCGCGGACACTTTTATGGCCATTACGACTTTGAGCCCGACAACACCATCTACGTCTTTACCGCCGGTCGCTACGAGTATAGAAATAAGGGTGTCGACATGTTCATCGAGTCGCTCGCCCGCCTCAACCACCGCCTCAAGTCCTCTGGTAGCAAGGTCACCGTCGTTGCCTTTATCATTATGCCCGCCAAGACCACCTCGCTTACTGTCGAGGCCCTCAAGGGCCAGGCCGTTATCAAGTCTCTCCGCGACACCACACACGTTATCGAGCAGAGCATTGGCCGCCGCATGTTTGAGCGCTCTCTCAAATGGCACGAGGGTGACCCAATGCCTGACGAGAAGGAGCTCATATCGAGCCAGGACCGCGTCCTTCTCCGCCGCCGTCTGTTCGCCATGAAGAGACACGGCCTCCCCCCCATTGTCACTCACAACATGGTCAATGATCACGAAGACCCCGTCCTCAACCAGATTCGCCGCGTGCAGCTCTTTAACCACCCCAGCGACCGCGTCAAGGTTGTCTTCCACCCCGAGTTCCTCAACTCGGCCAACCCCGTTCTACCCCTCGACTACGACGACTTTGTCCGCGGCTGTCATCTTGGCGTCTTTGCATCCTACTACGAGCCCTGGGGCTACACGCCCGCCGAGTGCACCGTCATGGGTGTGCCGAGCATCACGACAAACCTTTCTGGATTCGGCTGCTATATGGAGGAGCTGATTGAGAACTCGAGCGACTACGGCATTTATATTGTCGACCGCCGCACCAAGGGCGTCGATGACTCGGTCAATGAGCTGACGGGCCACATGTTTGACTTTTGCGGCAAGTCGCGCCGCCAGCGCATCAACCAGCGCAACCGCACCGAGCGCCTCAGCGACCTCCTCGACTGGAAGCGCATGGGCATGGAGTACGTCAAGGCCCGCCAGCTCGCCCTCCGCCGCGCCTACCCGGATGGATTCGGCGCCGAGGAGGATGAGGACTATATTCCCGGCCCGGAGCAAAAGATTTCGCGGCCCTTCTCTGTGCCCGGCTCTCCCAAGGACCGGGCTGGAATGATGACGCCTGGCGACTTTGCAAGCCTGCAAGAAGGCCGCGAGGGTCTTAGCACCGAAGACTACGTCGCTTGGAAGCTTCCGTAAGTTTTTTTCCCCCGTGCCTCCAAGTACCCGACATAAGAGGGGTCGAGATGTAAACTAATTATCAACGCTCTCAGTTCCGAGGAAGACCCCGACGAATATCCCTTCCCCCTCACCCTGCGCTCTAAGCAGCAGACTGCTGCCACCGCGGCCTCCGTTGCCGATGCACAGAGCCCCGCCGCACCTGAACCTCTCCAAAACAGCAACTAGGGCGATTGAAGTGTTTGAGCCGGAGAATAGAGTAATATCTATTATTCGGCGGAGTAGATGAAATGGGGGTTGTGACGACAACTAGGGTGTTTTCCTATCTGTATGGGGAGGGGAATAGGACAGGGAGATGACTATGTTTTTTGTGCCCCCTAAACAAGAGAAACGTGATGGGATTTTTGTATGTTTTGTATCAGGTACTTTTTCTTTTTCACTTTTCTACTACTGTCAATTAAGCGAAACTGCATATACAACATATTCTGTTCGTGAATTCTTCTTTTCTTAAATGGGTGTAAAGGCGTTCACACCGGTAATAGGTTTTTTTTATTAGAAAACAACAGTTTCACATAAAGAAACTCTGCATTTTCAATAAGAGAAAAAAAGCACTGGCCCTCTGTCCAGTTTGGTATTCATATTCCCATTCCAAGGAAATTTTCAAAACAAGAAGAGTAGAAAACAGTAATAAAAAAAGGCTGAAATCATGTAAATGACACCAAATCAAAGATGTGCATGACATAAAAGGGAAAAGTTCAACTAAGAAAATTAGCTACAGCGCATAATTCTCCGTATGCAGAAAAATCTCCTCGAGCTCATCATCTCCCCAAATCTCGGCCTGCAGCTTGGCCACAGTATTTGCCACGCCGACGCGCATCGCTGGCGGGCCGCACACAAAGACGGCTGTTCGCCGACCCAAGATGCCACGACCATCTGCGCCGCCCGTCGCCCACTGCCGCAGCATGTAGCCCAGTTCTGGGCGGCCGTACTCAAGCGACCAGCCACCGTCAATCTCGTGCGGCACAGGAAAGGCAGACCGCATCAGGTTCTTCTGGAACTCGGTCGGCGTCGCAGGGAAGCCAAAGTCAAACCCAGATGGCGGACCAAACGTAGATGTCGGGCGTGGTCTGCTAGTCGCATTGTCTAGATTGGTGGTGCGGAGGTGGGCGAGCTCTGGTGGGTGAGGCACACCACCGTCCTCGAGATCGTGATTGATTGTGCCAGGCGCATAGTTAAAGTGAGGGGGGTTCTCACGACGCAGAGGAGGAAAGTGAAACTCTGTATCGCTTGGCTGACGAGCCTCGTCCTCGCCAGCCTTCTTTTCAATAGGAAAGCCGTTGGCGTTGACAGGCCGTTCAGGCTCGTCGTAATCGTGCTGCTGTGTAGGAGGAATAGCACTATGGTACGGTGCATGTGGCTGAAGATATTTTTGCGGCGGCAGTGCAGTGATCTTGTCTTCATTTTCAACTCGGAGCTCTCTTTCCCGCGCAGGGTCACCCATAGCTTCGTCATAGATTAGTGCCGAGTTGCGCTTCGACGCGATGCCGGCGACAAAACCGTCGAGTTTATTGTGCAAAAGGTGTGAAAGTTGTCGTTGACTGGCTAAGCCGCCATTTATCGGTGCTGTCATTTGCGCACCTCCATGTCCTTCACGATTTCGCACTGCGGATGTGACAAAAAACTTGCAAGTAACGCTCTCTGGCGGTGCGGACTCGCGGCATAGACTCAGTTCATCGCGGAACCACTGCATGGAGTCCATCCGCTTCATAGCCCAGACGACAACAACCTTGCGAGTGATGGCTTTGCCATCACGCATGCGCTTGATGAGATTGAGTAACTGCGACATCAGCGAGGTAATACCACTACCTCCTGCGATCAGGATACAGGTATCAAACGCCGCAAGATCTCGTCGCATGCCGCCGTACGGCCCGTCTAAGAATGCACGATATGTGTGGAAAGGTCCATTTTGAACTGCCATATCGAGAACTTTCTTTGTAAACCCACCATATGGGCGGAAGACAAGGACACAGTCTCTGTAACTTTCGCCGTATTCAGAAGGGAAATCTTCACTGCAGAGGGAGGAAACAGTAAAAGGATGATTTTCGAAAATAGAAATGGCAGGCATACGCAGATACACGTATTGGCCAGGTCGCCAGCGCATCTGAGTAGGAATGGTGACTTTGATGCAATTTTCGGCCATGATTGTAACGGCAGCCTCATCGCCGACCATGAACGACAGGCGCCAAGGGCGCACCCAATTGAGTCGGAAGAAGCGCATTAAGTAGCAGACGACCCAGATGGCAATGGTTGCGTACAAATAGCTCCAAGACATGAGATAGTTTTTTGTATGCCAAAGAAGCAGACCAGTGTAAACAAAACCGGCGGGAATGTGAAGAAGCACAAATGTTTCGTACGCAATTCGTCGTATCCAAGGCAAAGAGGCCACACAGAGCCAAATGAGAGGGACGATGCAGGCAATTCCAGTGCCATAGATCATACCGCTTCCATCGGGGAACAGCTTGTTGAACACCGTCATGCCGCCATCTTTCCATACCGGTTGAATGTAAAATGGAACCATGTGAACAAGTGCCAAGAAGAGACACAGGTAGGCAAGCCATCGATGCAGAACATTGAGTCTCTCCGGACCAATGCCGAGAACAAGGGTCAGGAGGTTTGCCTTCATGCTTGTGGCGATGATCCATGGCGTAAGAGCGACAGAAATCATGCCAGCTCTGATGGCAAGCGGTGGTGAGCCAAATCGAATGCTTTGCCAGTATAGGGGCTGCTGAAGAAAGCAGAAAAGTGTGACAAAAACGACGGCGATGAAGGAACACGTTAGGACGGCAAGCGATGAAAACGTGAAACGATATCTGCCAATGGCAATATCAGGGATGGGCCTGTAAAATACCCATCGAAACAAGGCGAGCGTGTCATTGATGATCCCAACCGAGGAAAAGTGTGCCTTGGGACGGAATTGTTTCTCGCCTAGGTTAGGCCCTTCTGGGAAGAATTGACTCTGGCCTGTTCGCAGGGCCGAGAGATAGACATCCGAACCGACATTGTATGTTGCCCTGTAATGCTCTTCCAATTCTTGTTTGTATATTGCCTGTCGTATCTTGTCCTGCCAAAAATGCCACGCTCGCATAACGACGACGGCTACAACAAGTGCGAGCGCAAAGTAAGTCCATCCCAGGCCATACTTGCCTGACTTGGACCAAGGGTCGACGACATTGGCTTGGACGAGACCAGGCGGGCTGGTAGGAGTTAGAGGTATATTGATTCGTTTCGATAGATTAGAGAGCACACTATGAGCCGCATTGGCGACAGAGCGGGCGAGGGGTTTTAGCTGAGGAGCCATTTCGACCAGCGACGTAGACTCGAATTCCTCTCGGGCGGTGTTAATGAAATGTGCGCAGTACACTAGCAGCAGCTCAACGTGTCGTGCCAGAGACGATGCGCCTTTCCTCTGAGCAAATTTCCATCTATCACTTCTGTAGACGGGGCTCTACACGAAGCTATCGGTGTTGTTTCAAATCATGTATTTTCGACAGAGTGGGCTGGGCAAGTATGCAGAAGGAAACCTAGATACACAGAGAATGTTGTGCGAGACAGCCAGCAAGGGCCGCAAGACGGGAGGGCTTCATGCAAAAAAACAGGCAAAGGGACCAAAAAAAAAACTTGAATCTAGAAATGAGAGCTAGCTAGCTACGGCGGGTGTGGATAGCTTGGCGAATATATGAGAAAGCCCAGGTGGCGGGTTACCGCCAGGATGCAACACTTGGGCGGACGGGGAACGGATTCAACGGGCCAAGTATTAGAGAGGACCTAGATCGGAAGTCAGTGCGGATTCCACAGAGGGACTAATGTGGATTCTACGAGAATGCTGGGTGCCACAGGAGGTGAAAGGTGATGAGTGGATGGGTGCTGGAGAGAGACATGAATGGCTCCGTTAAGAACAGGCAGGTGGGCAAGTTTGATGGCACTAGATAGCTCAGCGGCTGGTGGCGAGTCAAGATTGGCTGCTGTGGGAACTTAAGTGGCGGATGGTGGTGTCTGGGCTGGAAAATCTCGCAGTGCTGCAAGGGCTTCGCCCATAGTCAGGTAACGATCATCACACAGAGTAGCGGTACAGGGATACTGAAAGGTGCAATCCACCAGACCAGAGGTGACGAGGCTTGCAGCTACTCTGTATCTGCAGTAGTGCGTGATGTGATGTCGAGGTTGGGGGCGCTGTTGACTTGCAGAACTCCCATTCCTTTTGCTTGGCAACGGCGTTGTAACACTCATGTTGAGTTTATCCAGGCCACGAATCATCCTGGATTGCAAAAAGAAACATATGTCACTTTGGTAATTCCATTGCGACAGTGGCAAGGCGTGTCGAGCCAATCTCGAAAGGTACATATTGTACATGATTAGCCTTTGCCTGGAAGGGGAAGCTTGTCTTACAATGCAAACAAAGCCTTGTTATGTGTGCAAGTGTGGTCCCACTTCATGGGACAAGTGTTGGACGTGTGGAGAAGTTGCATCACACTTGAACAGAATATTGAATGCAATAACCCGCAAGAGTTTGCCGTGTGATGAACTGGGTTTGCTGTCGTCCTGGTAATAGACGGAGGCTGCATGACGGATTGTCGAGAGATGCAAGAGGGGAAGGGAGACGCAGGAAATTGGGGGTGGCGGGAGCTAAGAAACGGGCGGCAACAGGACGCCTCTGATTTGCTGGACCTGGCCACGGAGTTATAGTGGTCGCTGGCCGCTACCAACCAGAAGCCAGTACCAACGGCACCTACCGGGTCCCACTAAACCAGTCACATCTCCCCCGGCGGCCCGCTAATATCTTTTCTGGCCGTATGTAATCCTTCCATCACAATTTGTTTCTGCGATGAATGCAGAGGCAGGCTTTTGAAGAAAGCCATGGAAATTCTGGCAGTAACCCCTCAGTGATGAATTTCGTGTAACCAACGCAGTGTTGCATTGACTCCACAAGCGGCCTTGGCAGCGAGGAAAACACCGAGTCTCATGGACCTTGCCCAACTGGCCGAGACGACGAGGCGAGTACCCTGGCTACAGAAAAAGGGATATGCATCTGCAGCTTGCAGTCTGGCTAATAAAGCCTGTTCTCAATGGATAGGAAACTCTCTCATGCTCTCGCAGGGAAGGCCCAAGTGCCTGGTAACCCTACGAGAAGATAGGTGGCATTCGGTCGGAGCGTGCCGTAGGGTTTTTCCGAAGAGATTAAACCGAATCATAGCTACGACAACTATATTATAGATAATGCTAACCTTGTCTACGGAGTATGCTACAACAATCGGGCACCCATGGCGGGTCATTCCTTCAATCCCAGTCATTGCAGCCTACCCTACATAATTACCAACGAAAACGAAACTGCATTAGTCTCCGCTGAGAGTATTCGTAGAAACTGTATTGACAACATACAAAGACTTTGGGCATTCCATTCTATAAGCTCTTCCATCAAAGGTCCCCCTCCAGCAGAGGTGGACCATGAAAGTGCTTCCTCCCGTAAACAATGTACCAGATCGTGCTAACACCAGCAAAGCCTGCAAACACCACGCTAGCATAATTCATGCTGGATGCACTCACCGGCAGTGCTACTGGCATACAAAATATAACCACTGAAAACACAATCCAGCCAACCGCAATCATGTTGATGAAGAGTCCAAATTTTCCTAGACTGAAACTCGAATCTCGCACGGCTCGCCGCCCCCGCATCACATTGACCAGGATAGGAAGACCGTATGATGTCGAGAGGCAGACCGTGCAGACACCAGTAAACGAGTTAAATGCTGCGCTTGACCCAAAATAGACGCAACTCAGCAGGCAGTTTATAGCTGTAGTGAGAAAAATTGCCCAGAGAGGAACGTCGAGCCGCTTGTCAACCTTGCCCCAGATGCGATGGCCAGGTATGGCTCGGTCTCGAGCAAAGGCGTATGTACAACGAGACGCGGCAGTGATGGAACCAACGCCGGCGAAGAGCAGAATCCCTAGAATGAGAAACAATAGCCCAAAACCGCCTCCGGCGGAGCCAGTCACCGTCTTGAAGAGGAGGCCAATGGGTTGGCCGTTGGCCACAGAAAGTAACATCGATATGTCGGGTAGTACGAAGAGAATCGGGATCAAATACACCAAACCTGTTATTCCGGCTACAAGAACAGAAAGTACGAGAGCTTTGGGGACCTCTCGGCTTGGGTTGGGAACCTCTTCGCACATGGAAGCCACCATACCGTATCCAATCATGGTGTATGCTCCTGCAACAAGTCGCAACAGGCCATTAGAGATTTGCTTTGCCTTCTAGAAGTCGAGACACAACATACCTTGTAGCAATCCCACAAAAAAAGCCCAGCCAGATGGCCACCCAGAATTCGATGCATCATAGTGAGCAAAGACAAACTCGGCACTCCGTCGACTGTCAGCCATTACAAGCACTGTGACGGTAATAATAGCGACAGAGGTTATGGTCCAGTAGATGCAAATCTGGTTGAATCTGTCTAGCAAACCTGTACCAAAGACGTTGAGCAGGGCACAGACGAGAGTCAGAGCCCAGAATGTCAGGATAGTCTGCCACGGAGTTGGCACATAGTCCTCCTTCCAGAGGGTGATGGCACTTAAGATGACCTGAGCACCCGAGAAGTTGATGCTCAGCGCAGCAGTCCAATTGCCAACGAGGGTGAGCCAGCCGTCGATCCAACTGACCAGCGGTGCCCATTCACGCGTGCTGAGGATGGCTGACCAGTAATACACTCCGCCCGCAGTCGGGTAGACGGCGCATATCTCTGCCAATGATGCAGCCGTGCAAAGCGACACCACCGATACCAGAACCCAGCCGTAGAGTGCCGTCACCGACTGCCCGTCCGTCAGGGAGATGTACATGGTGGTGGATATCCCCAGCGGCACCGACATGATGGCAAACGACATGCCGAGCACACTCATCATGCTCAAGTTCCGAGGCAGCTCGCTGGTATAGCCCAGCTGGGCCAATGCCTGGTCGGCATTCTTCTCACTCACTCGCTCTGAGTCTGACTTCTCCATATTTTCGCACTTCAAAAGGCAATGTTAGGAAAAGGCGGAAACGGTTGATCGTGATTATGGCCTGGTAAAGCAATGGCTGCCCAGAGAGGTGGTCTGTGACATATGTGTCGGCAATTTACAATTGGATCAAAACTGTATTTCTCTCGAGCTGACAAAAACCATCCTCGGGGAGTCCAAGATTTTATAGTTTGTCCGAGACATTTGATGGGGATGGAGGAGAGTAGCTGCAGCATAGTGGGGTCTGTCCACGCATTTGGCCTCCATCTTGCTTCCCCGCGATATCAGTTAAGAAGCCGACTATATCAGAAATGCAAACGACTAACTTATCTTGATAGAGCTGTCGTGAAATTAAAATCAGCCTTGTCAGTAGTCAAGTGATGTTAGATCCTTGCTCTCCGGGGTTCCAGTTCCGCCCGTCGATGACTTTAGCCCGTCTGGGTAACACCCCGCGCTTATCGTCTCTCCCCTCTGTTATCGTGAAAGACCCAGGAAAGCAGCGAAACTGTTTTTGCTGTACGGGCTACAGGTTACTGTATATCTGCCGGGGTACTGAGTTCCAGCCACTTGCGCTGACGGCGCACTTGCTGCCGACATGTTCGTGGCGGACGTGTACGCCTGTTTGGTACGCCGCAAATAGATGGGCATTTGCACGTAGTATCTTTGGCAAATTTTGATAGTCAAAGGACAGAGAGTTACCTCCTTGCATTAAAATAAGCGTCCTTCGTGCCACAGGCGGCTAGTATTACAGTGTCTAAAACCTTCAACGTCTGCATGCAAAACAACCACTTCTCAGGACTATAGACGGCCGAAAACGTAGTACATATCCGGTTTCAATTCCCTCCATGCTTTCCCGTCCCGTTTTTAGACCATGCAGTAGTTCGCGCTCGGTAACTATCCGAGGAGGAAATGTCCTCCAATCTGAGCCATGGCTTCCGAGATGTCCAGTGGGCGGTCCGTTTCAAATGTGCGTATTTTCGACCAGATATGCTCTAGCAGCAGGCGAGTTCGATTCATATTCTTAAAGCCAAAAGTCTGTTCCATGTTGACGAGGTAGCAACGTATGACACTGCGATGACTCTGACAAGTGGCGTAGGAGCCTAGCACCGCAACCGACCAGCACATGGTCGTGGCTATATATGAATGAGATGGAAGTTCTTCAAGAAGCGTTACAAACTCGGCCACAAGTGGCTCTGTCTGGGACTCTAAGCTGATTGAATTGCTCGATGGGGGCTCATCAGTTTTGCATAAGTTTGCTCGAAAGACGCTGCACCAATGAGATGCCTCTGCCAAGAGGACTGTTAAGGCCAATTGTCCTATCCTGCCACTTTTTTGAAATGTATCGTAACTTGATCTTGATGGTACCCACATCGACACACCGAGAAGAAGAGAAGAAATTTTCGATTCCAGGTTCACAACGTCAGTAATCAGGTATTCGGCTTTTCTCGAAGAAGATGTTGTATCGCAAGGCATTGTATCGGAGTATGGTTGAACATATTTTCTGGCTTTTCTAAGAGAAGCAGCAACATCAGGCACTAAACCAAAGAGCTCGTCCGAGCAGCCCAGCATAGCACCACTGTAGCCATGATCGGAGATGATTCGAAAGGCAGATTCCGTCTCTTGAATGATGGCATCTCTTGCCGCATCGGGAGAGCCAATGCAAGATACGGCAAGAAAATAGGCGTACAGCTCTCTGCCAAACGCGACAGCAGATTCATACGCTGCAGGGATGCTCTCTACATGGCCGAGAATCTGGGGAGCTAGGTGGCGGAGGGCGGTTAAGTGTTGAAACGAGCTTCCGTCTTGACCACCATTCGCAATCTTCATGCCAGTGAGCCACTTTTGAACAAACTAGAACAATCTCAGCGGGACTGGGCACAGACCTCTACGCAGCAAAGCATCAACATGGATAGAAACAGCTGCACTCCCATCTCCATGTCCCCACCGGCGAACTGGGTTAGGCCGTATTTGACACTTCGTAGCGCGAGGGCGTGGTGTTCGAAAGTTTTTACAGGAGAAGACTGCGAACCGGTCGCGGCGAGATGAAATGAACTAAAGGTGAGTATGGATTCTAGGAGCATGTCGGAGCTATGTGTGATTGGAAGCAGCGAGTCGGTAAAAGGCGTGTAATCGCCAATATGCGCTGACGCCTTTTTGCCCGTTCGGTGCAGGTAGTGGTCGATAAGGTATTTGCCATCATCAGATAGAACCGAGAGAGTTGGGGATCGAGGGACAGGTGCGGTCGGCGAACACGACAACTGTAGCAAATGCGGTAAGGTACAGCAGTTCTCCTCGAACTGATACTTGCTACTTGATCGGGCTTCTTCCTTTGCGGCAAAAATTGTTATTGCAGATGTCGGCTTGGATTTCCTTCTGTTACTTTGACTGACTCGATCTGCATAGCCTTGTGCAGGCCATGTGGGAATTGATGGCTTACGATGCCGCCCCTACTTGGGCGCCTCTGTTGAAGGGTTGGCCAGACGCAAATCAGGCAGTTACGCTGGCAAGCTTTACATCGTGGCTTCAGCGCGTCGCATTTCTTCTTCCGCGACTTGCATGCCAAGCACCCGCCAGTGGGATGCATGGTTAACGTATGTGTGTATTGGTAGTGTAGTCGGCGATTGGGTCTACAGCCAAAAGCACAAAAGTCAGGGTTGTCTCACTCGGGAAAAGATGATGTAGCGTCAACAAGCAGGTCACAATTAGGGAAATATGCAGCGATTACAAAGTGACTGCCACAGAACCCGACTTGTCGGCTTCACTCCATTCGAAGTCCCTCTATTTCCCCGCACACACTGATTGGACTTGTACCAGTTGCGCTATCTATGCCATGGCGCCACAATTTACCTTCGGTTCTAGGCTCTGTGGTTTTACCCAAGACTTGTTGGAAGAAGTAGTAGGCAGTGGCTAGGGATACGGAAGAGACCTTGGCAATCGACTTAGACAAAAAAGGCAAGACCCCGCGCCTATCTGTATGCCCTCTCGCCATTTGCTACCTGAGCAATGAAAGCGGGCTTGCAGTTCCGCCTGCTGAGACAACCGTTGCCAATCAATGCAAACTAGACAATTTAAGCAAAATAGCTTAATGCAGAAAGATCCCGCCCGCCCGGAGACATGCAGGGTCACTATCAGCGTCGCCGTATGTCGGACAAGAACCAAAGAGTCAAGGCCTTGCTTCCAATCTCTAAAGCAATATTAGGAAATATGCCGCCGCTAAAGTGAAAAGTCCCCTTGCTAGCGCATTCGGTGACACCAGTCCGCCTGCCCGGAGTTGTGGCTACTGGACAAGTCGATGTCCAGATGCAATTCTCAACTACTATAAATGGTAGGATTCCTTCCCCGATGTAATGACCTGTAAACACATCTCTGTTCCACTACAAGCTGGGCCTTCCTTTCCATTCCACGCACGTTTACACGTCAGTCAATTTAAGAAGCCTTGCATATCATTGACTGCCAACCATGGCCGAGCATCGAATCCACCAACTGGCTGACCATGTCGTAGCGAGCGCCCGGATCAGACATCCACTGGACCCTCTTGATGCAAGCGAAATTGAGCTTGCCATCGCAGTGATTCGCAAAGAACATGGCTTCGTTTTCTTCAACACGATCACTTTGCAGGAGCCACGGAAGCAGCAGATGCTGCGTTGGTTAGCAGATCCGTCAGCCACACCCCGGCCGCCAAGAGTCGCGGATGTAGTTGTTGTCAACCACGAGGGAACGGTTTATGATGGCTTGGTTGACCTCGGCCGGAAAGCAATCGTCAAATGGGAGCGGGCGGAAGAGGCACAGCCTATCGTGCTTGCGGAAGAGATGATCAATGTCGAGCATCTTCTGCGCAAAGACCCGAGAGTGATTGAGCAATGCGGCATTCTGGGCATTCCACCCCAAGACATGCACAAGGTGTACTGCGACCCGTGGACTATAACACATGACGAGCGTTTCGGCACCAAAATTCGTGCACAGCAGGCCCTGATGTTTTATCGGCCCCATATGGACGATAATCAGTACGCATTTCCTCTGGACTTCTTCCCAATTTTCAACGCCACTACGAAGCAAGTCATTGACATTGAAGTCCCTCCAGTCCGACGCCCCGTGAGTTCAGCACAGCCAAACAACTATCATGTGCCAGATATTGAGCGAACGGGAGGCTACCGAAAGGATTTGAAGCCCATCAATATCACACAGCCAGAGGGAGTCTCGTTTACCGTGGATGGGCATGTTATCGCCTGGCAGAACTGGTCCATCCACGTTGGATTCAACTACCGAGAGGGCATTGTGCTCAACAACATCAGCTTTTATGACAAGTTTGAGGGAAAATCGCGACCGCTGTTCTATCGTCTTTCAATTGCCGAAATGGTCGTTCCATACGGCAACCCTGATCATCCGCACCACCGCAAGCATGCCTTTGACCTTGGCGAGTACGGCGCGGGATACATGTCCAACTCGTTGGCCCTAGGCTGCGACTGTAAAGGCGCCATTCACTACATGGATGCCCATTTCCCAACCCAAGCGGGCCACGTTCGGACACTCAAAAATGCAATCTGCATCCACGAAGAGGATGCCGGAATCCTCTTCAAGCATACTGACTTTCGTGATGAAAGCACAATCATAACGCGTGGCAGGAAGCTCATCATCTCACACATCTTCACCGCAGCCAACTACGAGTACTGCGTGTATTGGACATTTCTACAGGATGGCACTATCCAGCTCGAAATCAAGCTAACCGGTATTCTCAACACGTCTAGCCACACCGCAGGCGAGGATACACAGGGCTACGGAAACGAGGTATATACAGGTGTCAATGCGCACAACCACCAGCACCTCTTCTGTTTACGCTTGGATCCCAATATAGATGGCAACGAAAACACTATTTTCCAGGTTGACGCTACCGCAAGCAAGAACCCTGTTGGTTCAGCGCAGAACAAGCATGGAAATGCCTTCTTTGCTGCCAAGACAAAGTACTCAACAGCCAAGGAAGGACAGGGTGATTATAATGGGTCGAGCAGCCGGACATGGGACATTGCAAATGAGAATAAGCTGAACAAACACAGTCGTAAGCCAGCTGCCTACAAGCTCGTTAGTCGGGAGATAGCCCCGATGCTGGCGCAAGAAGATGGTATGGCGTGGCGAAGGGCTGGCTTTGCACGCCACGCTGTTCACGTTACCAAATGTAAGTACGCAAAGCAGGGCTATATTTTGCGTGTATTGATGTAATACGTCCTTTCTGTTGCACTCTTTCCCTCCCCCCCCAGAATACGTTGAATCCTTGGCTGACATAGAAAATGGCATAACCCAGACCAGGATGATCAACTTTATCCTGCTGGCCGTCACGTCCCTCAAACCTCCGGCTTACCCTCCAAAGGCTTGCCTGAATGGATAGCAGCCAACCCAAACGAGAATATTGCCAACACAGACATTGTTCTCTGGCACACTTTTGGAGTCACGCACTTCCCCACGCCCGAAGACTTTCCGATTATGCCCGCGGAGCCGATTTCGCTGCTTCTGAGGCCAAGAAACTTCTTTGAGAGGAACCCTTGCATGGACAGTAAGTGCTTGCAACAGCTCGAAGTGACTGTGAATATTCTGGGAACTAACTATCCTCCATAGTTCCACCATCATATGCCATCACTCCAAGCGAAGTGCAGGCTGGGAAGAAAGGTTGCGGGTGCAGCGGTGGCAGTGCAAGTGTCCAAGTCTGATTACTGCAACCTTCATGTAGATGTCTGAGATGTTTTTACATGCTTCACTGGTAAAGATGTAGCCACAGAAATTATGTACAGACTCCCGTAGCAAGTAACTAAGAATGAGTAGCGCTATGCGCATATTTTCAGACACTATATCCTATGATTCCACAGACGTTATTGAACCTTTTCTCAGGTTACTGTTCATGGAAAGATATCTGATTACGAAATTGGTGGCATTCTTATATATTTTGGTGGCAATATTTGCTCCTATCGCCTGTCTCAAATCAGGCCGGCTCATATGAAGAAATCAAGATGTCCAGGATTTCATGGGCGTCTTTTTGTTACAGCTGGCAGTCTGAGTATTGGAATACAAAGCTAAACCCAATTTCTCTAAATCAGATAAAAAATTTCATTTAGAGTGAGAGTGTAGACACGGAGTTGTTTGTCGAGACACCCATTTCTGGCGCCGTCAGGTGCCCGTGGGGCATTTATTACTAGGCGCTGACCCAGTGCTGGCCAGCGGCTACAGGCAAAACTTACCCAGGCTTTTTGAGTTTTCCGAGGCTCAAATTCCATAACCGTCCCAATTTTCAAACCGCCTCAGCTCTGCGATTGTTAAAATCTCGATTGCCCGGATTTCCGAGCGACTGCAAGCTCCTCTAAATATTGCACTTGCTTTAAATCAGCGCATTTAAATCACAGTCATGGCAGAAGGTGGTCTGTCGCGGGCGACCTTTGCAAAGCTCTCGCCGCACCCGTACCTTCTCGCTAATCTCGAGCCCTCAAACAACGATATTCCGCCTGCGCGAAGCAACGGCCGCGCTGCAGAAGAGGCCCGCAAGCCTGAAGTCAATGTCTCATCACTCTCACATGCCCATGGTAGCTCTCTTGTACGAATTGGCGACACGACAGCAATCTGCGGCGTCCGCGGCGAGACTATCCTCACCACCAACATTCCAAGCTACCGAGCATCCAACACCGACTCGGAGCTGAGTGACTATGACCTGCTCGTTCCAAACATTGAGCTGGCGACTGGTTCCTCTCCACAGAATCTCCCAGGCGGTCCACCCTCGACACTCGCGCAGACGCTCAGCACAAGAGTGTACTCGCTGCTGCACAGCTCGAAGCTGCTGAACGCGGCCGACTTTCGCATATGGCATACCCCAACAGCGGACCCGACGCCGGCCGATGATGAGGAAATGCAAGACGCGGACGCCGAAATCACTGACGAGCGCCAAGTAATTGCGTACTGGGTGCTCTACATTGACATCTTCTTCATCTCACTCGACGGAAACCAGTTTGACGCCGCCTGGGCAGCGATCCTAGCTGCCCTGCGTGACACCAAGCTGCCACAGGCTCGCTACGACCCGGACCGAGAGATCGTCATCTGCTCCCGGAAGGACCCCAAGCCGCTCTCCGTCAATGGCTTCCCCATTGCGTGCACTGCGGCCGTCTTCACCGGGAAGGAAACGGATCGCCCGACTGAGGGCAAGTACTGGGTGCTGGTTGACCCGGACACATTGGAGGAGTCCCTGTGTGACGAGACGCTCACCGTGGTGGCGGATTGTACCGGCGGGTCTACAAGCATTTTGTCCATTTCAAAACATGGTGGCACGGTTCTCACGCCGAAGCTCCTGAGGTCTAAGCAGTTACTAGGCTTCGTGGAGAAGAGCTGGAAGGGGTTTGCCGACGCCGTGTCTTTGCAAGGATAGCATCAAATAATAATAAAAAACAGCATGATACCCATTGGCAGAACATCTTGTCAAATAAAGACTCCTTTATTACAGCTACTACGTGGGCAAAAAAAAAATAAAAACCCTTTACTAGCAAAAGAAAACTTAAGGATAATTCTTGTAGCATGGAATGTATCAGCAATTCGAACCACCCTTTCAGACTTAATTCTAGGGCAGTAGATACCAGCCGACAGCTCACTCTACCACTCAATTCAAAAGAAATCACAATGCCACGGGGCTACCGTGAGATAGCCGAAAGACGCCGCGAAAAGTATTTTGATGCGAGTGGTTAGAGAAGAAGGAAAAAAAAGAATGTAAAGTTCCCGCAGCCCACTACGAACTTTGTGGATGCTGCCGCCAGTCCGCTACCGCCTGAGGCATGAGGGCTAAACTAAAAGGCACTAAGCACAACTTGAAATATACTAACCACTTTCTACGATTTTAGGTTTAGTGCCTCAATTATGCATTTTCATCCTACATTTACCAGCCATCATATTCTACCTACATTACGCAGTTTCGGTCTGCAATTCCCAGGCATTAACCACATATATAGCCTCAGTGCTGTTGGTAAAATTTTCGACAATAGCAGGATCGGTGGAATTATTTCTATTTTGAAATGGAAGAATTAACAAGAGTAATGCCCGTACTGTGTCGAATGAAGCATAATTATGCTCCTTGGCACATCTGGCCACCCTGAGGCAGCACGCACGCACCCCACTTGACTAGCACTCCTCCACCAGTACTTATTCGCCCAAAAAATTCTTCCTCTTCCTCTCTTTCCTGGCTCCGTTTCTCCTTCATCACAGCAAGCCCTGCGCAAGCATGGAATCCCTCTCAGACACAGATTGGGATGTAGTTATCAGCGGCACGGGACTGCAACAGTCCCTATTCGCCCTGTAAGCTTGGATTCCATCAAAAAGCGGCTTAGATGCTTCCCTACCTAGAGAAGGAGACGACTTCTGACTGACCCCGTGTTGGAAAAAGGGCCCTCTCTCGATCAGGCAAAAAGATCCTACACGTCGATCCACAAGGCTACTATGGCGAACACGAAGCTGCACTTTGCCTTGAAGAAGCTGATGCATGGGCCGAGAAGCATGCATCACCGACAGCAAACGGACTCTTTCGTGCCGCCGAGGTGACTCAGCGCGCCATGGTGCCATCGTCTCGTGCGTATAGCTTGGCCCTTGCGCCACAGATCATACACACACGATCCGAGCTCCTGACCAAGCTTGTCTCCTCGAAGGCGTTTCGGCAGATTGAGTTTCAGGCCGTCGGCTCGTTTTTCATCTTCCAGCCCGCTGCGGCACGACCGGAAGAAGCTGCGGCAGAACCAGCGAGGCCCACACTCTCTCGCATCCCGTCGACAAGAGAGGACGTCTTCTCTAGCACTGCGATAGCAGCCCGAGCTAAGCGTTCCCTGATGAAGTTTCTTAAGTTTGTGCTTGACTACGAGTCGGAGCCGCAGGTGGAGATATGGAAGCCCAGTGCCGATAAACCGCTCGCCGAGTTTCTGTCCTCTCAGTTCAAGCTGGATGCTATGCTCCAGTCATATGTCATCACTCTGACCCTCAGCCTAGATGGAAACATCTCGGTCGAGGACGGATTAGTGGCTATTAGCCGCCACCTGAGCTCCATGGGCGTTTTTGGTCCCGGTTTTGCTGCCGTGTATCCAAAATGGGGTGGCTTGTCGGAAGTCTGCCAAGTAGGCTGCCGTGCGGCCGCTGTTGGCGGTGCTGTGTACATGCTTG
The DNA here is from genome assembly GCA_900169235.1 of Zarea fungicola. Taxonomy (NCBI): domain Eukaryota; kingdom Fungi; phylum Ascomycota; class Sordariomycetes; order Hypocreales; family Cordycipitaceae; genus Zarea; species Zarea fungicola. Next base: position 27,301 of record FWCC01000064.1, read on the forward strand.
ACACAGGTATCACGAATATTACTCCACGGCAAGATGATGCGACGAAACTGGATATTGCCCTATCGAATGATATGGTGGTCAAGACGCAAACCTTGTTCCGCGGCTCAGCGGCCGCTCCTGACAATGGCGTCTGCCTCACCCGCAGCACGGCTGTAGTTGATACCACTATGCCAGCCTTGTTTAAAGCAGTAGCTGACGGGGCACCAACCCCATCGGCTACTATCGTGGCATTCCCTACCGGCTCGGTGACAGACGGCAATGGGCATACATCTAGGTATCCCATATATGCCATGGTACACTCGAGTGACACGGGGGAATGCCCAACTGGTCAATGTAAGCTTTGGATCCCTTTCCTCATACCTTTTGCATTATCCCAGTGTCCGGATGAACACGAATACGAATACTTATCTACATTGTCTGACTACAATGACGAATAATCTTCTGACAACCTGATTGACACCGTCTTTTCACATTGTTACTTGAACTTAGATGCAATCGGCAAGTTGCTAACCGTGTTTATGACTAGGTATCATCTATCTCAGTTCAATCACTACACCTGAGTCCAAGTGTCTCCTTGAGGCAGCTCTGTCGTCGCTGCTTCAAGCTGTAGCTCACCGGCATGCGACGGCAAGTATACTCTATAAGCTACAATACGAGCAAATAGGGGCCCAGACCCCATCTTTACATACTGTGGAGGATGCTGCCACTATCACATTTGGTCCTCCATTAGTGGAACTGGCGTTTCCTGACGCAATTCTTCAGTCAGTGCGAGAAGCCTGGGAGGCGCTTATGGGGCATGACGGTGTAACTGACACTCAGTATCTCGTGTTTGAAGACCGCGAAGGTGTTGATGATGACGACGTATTTGAGGGCTAGTTTATACCACGTATACCATGTAGATTTTTGCGTATCAATGAATAAAGACCTGTGATATTACTGAAGTTTTATCTATTGGCTATCAATGTGGTGAATAATGTACGTGACCTGTAACCCATGTACGCCAATTTTCAATGTCATGCCAATTATGACCCGAACTTATCCCTGGGTCCGTCTCCCCCAAGCTGAATGAAACAAGTAAGTAAGAATAAACTAAATTGAGCCAAATAATTCCCCGAAGCTAATGAACGAAAAAAGAAAAAAAGAAAAACTGCACCATTTCAGATGATCCGATTCAACCCGCACCGATTCCCAGAAGCAAGGCCAAAAAGGGCAAGAACGAAGAAAGAAATTAGAGACGTGGTAAACATCTTTATTTTATTTGTGAAATGCCCATAACCCCAAGAACAAGGAAGAAGGGAAGGAAAAGTTGTCTCAACAGGGAGAAAAAGAGCAACAAAGAAACAAGAAGACGCCAAAACCCAGTTTAAGCAACTAAGCAAGACAAGGAAATTATTATTCCTCAATACCGGCGCCAGGTGAAAGATTGATGCCCACGTAAATAATACCGAAAGGCTCCGTGCTATTCTCATTGTTCTCCTGACGCACATTTATGACGCCACGCGTGGCCAGCGAGAGCACATGCATAAAAGCATGCGCTGCTATGGCACTATCGTGCTTCAGTGGATTGATAATGTGCTCAAAGTCGATCCAGCGGCGATCACTTTCACTGGTCTCGTTACCTGAAGGAGAAGGAGCCACTACTGTTCCCTGACAGCCGTACGCGACAGCGCGCTTGGAGGCGTATTCAAGAAATTCCTGGCTAGGCACATCAAGACCAGCATAGGCTGCATCAGTAAAGTCTAGGACTGGATCAACGTCCATTGACGAATCAAAAAAAGACACCGGCTCTGCGGCTCCGCGTGATGGCGTCGGGGGCGCGATCTGATCGCTGTGACGATCCAAGCCGGCGATGAGATTGGTGCTCCTGTGCAACAAAGGGCTCGGGGCGATCTGCTGCAGCTGGTGTTGATAGCTGGTCTTTTGCGCACTGCCCGATGGAGGCGCTCGAATAGAGGACCCGGGGACGGCAGAGCCTTGTCTGCTCCAGGGCATGAGAGAGGAGGAGTGGTGGTCTTCCATGGCCGGCACGGCGTCCATGCCCATTTCAAAGTGCGAGTCATCGTGACCTGTCATGAGAATGTCCTCGTCGGCATGAGCGACGACGCCACCACGACCTTTTTCGACAATTCTGTCATAGTCGATTCTGGCTTTGACATTGCGCTGCTGATTCAGAGCGGCGGCTTCCTCCTAGAAAGCCTCGTCTGACTTGCGACGACGGCGTCGGCCGTACGGCGCCGCGGGCCCCTCTTCCTGCACAGCAAAGTTGTCCGGGTGTAGCTGCGCGAGGATGTTCTGGCCGTTGAACTGGGCAGCCAAGGAGTGTGCAACACCCTGCATGCGAGCGAAGAGGCCTAAACCGGCAATAGCGTTGTCAAGCATGTAAAATTGTGCGTTCTTCTTGGCCTGCGCGACGGTGGTGCCGACCTTGGGCTTGGTGGCTCGGCCCATTCTATCGACGTAGTTTTCTGCCCACTCCCTCTGCTCACTTCGGCGCAGCGAAACCTCGTCGTCTATAAAGGCACCAGGTCTTACAGTCTTGCGACGGCGTCTGGCTGGAGCTGCTGCAGCTTGCGCAATTTCGGTGGTGGTGGTTGTAGAGACAGTTTGTGCGGTTTCGGACACCACACGCGGAATCAATTTGGCAGGCACTGGAAAGGCCTCTGCATCCTCAGGGAGCATCTGCCCGTCCACCATCATTAGGAAATCCTCCTCGGGATGGAGCGGCACCCGTGCACCAGACGCTGGCATAGATACATTTGAGGGCATATCCCCAAAGAACGGCGGGAGCTGGGGCTCCTCCTCAACGATGTCGACAAGATTGCCGTCGCCGTCAAAATTGAGATCAATACCGGAAATGGGGTCGAAGTCATCGGCCTGGAAGGGTATAAAGTCAGGCATGTTATCGTCTTGTTGGCTAAGAACGCCGAGTTTGGATTGCGGCGAACTGCTTCGGCCAAGATGGGAAGCTAGTCTGTAACTTCCAGCAGAATGCGAAGAAGGGGGGATCTCGAGATTTATCAGTGTAGTTTGTTGGTGAACGGAACTGTGTCTGCTTGTGTATTGCTGCAGCGGTGTCATCTGTGAGTACTTGTTTGCAGATCCTTGGCTGGGTACTGCGAGCCAGTCCGTATCTATAATATTAATGTCCAGTGGTGGAAGTTGGCTCATGGGATCAAATTCGGGATCGTCTTGTAAAGTAATACTGGCACGTCTAAGAGAGTGAAACAAAGACCAATTAGCGAAAGAGGAAGGTTGGTAACAAAGTAAGTAGATGTGCAACAAATCGGTTGAAAGAAGAGTCAAAAGAGCAATGAAAGGAGCTGCTTTGGTGATTTTCTTGAAAATAAATTACAAAAAGGCAGAACCTCTTGACTGCACGAGCACCTACTTTGCTTTGGCAGGTGGCAGATCGAGGTCGCTCGACTTGAGCGCCCGGAAAAAAGTCATCATGTCGGACTGTGTCTTCTCGGCATCGGAGAGAACATAGCTGCACTGGTCGGCAAAGACGCGTGAGACGCCGTAGAGGAGATTGCCTTGCAGACGCAGGGCCAGAGGAGCGCCAGGATCGAGGATCTTTTCGCAAGCTCGAGGCACGTTGACATCTTGGATGGCTCTTTTGTTCACGCGTTTCTGATGGGATCCTTTTCCAACCGTGGCGACGAGCCTAGAAGGAGACTAGGTATTAACTGGTGTGGTTCGCTTGTCTGGTTGATATCTCGCGATGGTCCATACCAAATAGTAGCCACGCCATATTGCGTGCTGGTTAAAACTGCAACGCGGCTTTAGACAAGATCGCCAAGTGGGCTCGCTGAGTTGGATACGGATTGCATACTTTGATTACTGTAGAACATGATGAACTTGGAATAAAATAATGAATGAAAGAAAGGAATATGTCGGCTGGAAGGTAGATTGTGGATTTTCGTATTAGATTTCGTATTAGAACAGAGGCATGACGGGTTGTCAACGTCTGGGTCGAGTCAGCATCACCAACTTTGATTACGATGGAAGTAAATGGAAGTAGATGATACGTGACCGCGTTTCAGACGCGCGCGTTTGCACTTTGCCAGCACCGGACTGACAGATGGCGCGATGGAGTGTCTGCCAGCTGGCAGCAGCTCACTTTGAGAGTGAGGCAGGATCGCTTTTATGTATCAAGACATTAAGAAGTATTCCATTGGAAGATATTAGATAGGTAAGCACCATATAGTTATGAAGATCTCGTTCTAGTAGAAGAAAAGCCTCAGCAGAGAAGAAGAGTAAGTTACGTTGTGTATACACAAGATCCGGGCATTGTCACCGAGGGCATCCAAAGGTACGTCGCATCATTGAGGAACATGAAAAGAAGATGCATGTACTGATGATGAGGTTTGCAGGATTAAGAATCCCATCTCTCAGATGTAAATTCGCTGCCAGCCAGCATTTGTAACATCGTGCCAAAATGTCGTAGAGATTTGTAGCTGCTGTTTTTGCGGGAGTTTTTTTGTCTGTGAAGAGCATGCGCGAGGGATCAGGCGATGAGACATACTTTGGGATATCGGGACGCAACAACGCAGTACTTTGACGGGAGAGGCAGTCGGGTTAGACTTGGAATTCATGCTGCGAATAATCCAGGTTGACTTTGTGACATTTTCCTTCCACATTCTTTGAGTTGTCAACTGGTGAACGCTTTCTGCTTGCTTGACTGTGTGCCGTGCCCTGCAAGTAGATCGTCAGCCACCTTTTTTGCCTACTCCATCAACCGGGCAGCTGGGGGCCTGCCAAGCTTTTTGAGCCTGAAGGCACTGAGTGCCATGCCATGCCATGCCATGCTCTTGGCGGGTGACTTTGGCGGCCTGACCGACCACAGCCCCTTGTTTCGTTTTTTTGCCCTACAGGTCCTTTTTCAGACCGTCTACAGCCCCTGTTCAAGGCACTTCAGATGCAGCCGGCTCTCGCTTCTCAGCGACAAGCGACCCCTCCCATATCGTAATGGTAATTCCTTGAGAGATGCCCCCTTACCTATTAAACGTTAATGCCCCCACCGGCCACCCGCCGTCCTTGGCTTTGTTCAGCCTCCCCCCCCTGCGGCAGGCAAAAAAACCGTGGCCGATCCCACCAAACCAACCTACTACTTACTGGTCATAATTAACAAGTTAGTCCCCCCAGCCAGAGGTCAAAGAGTCAATCAGTTAGCCTGAGCATCCATCATCCTCTAGCATCACATCCGGCTGGTCCATCCCAATTCACGGACAGGACCCGTCTCCAGGGCGTTACCTGCTCGCTCCTGCTGGGTTGCGGCTACCTGCCACCCGTCATGGACCCCAATGATGCGAACGCGGGCTCAACATTTGGCTCCGCGCGCGCCTCCTCTGCCATCCCCTCATCCACCAAATCCACATCGCCGTCTGCCCATAATATCTCAGACAGTCAGAAATCCACCTCCGTTTCATCTGCAACTATTAGGCGTAGGGCCCCGATCGCTTGCCGCAGGTCAGTCATCCGCCGCCGTGGAACAATAATAAAATAAAGCTGCGCCCAACTCCCGGGACCCCATGGGCTGACCACTGATTCTTCCATTGCCGTCATCCAGGTGTCGCCGTATGAGAACCAAGTGCATTCACGACAGGAATGAACCGCCACCGTGTAAACCCTGCGCCGCAGCTGGCCTAGGAAAGGATGACTGGTGCGTTGCAAAACATTCGCTCATGTGTCGCCTTGCATATTATTGCCAACCAGTGCCAGATGTTGCTAACAAACCGCCCCCCTGCCCGTACAGTGTCTTCCCCGTACGTGGTCAACCAGACCATGATCGCGAATTTCGCCATCCTCGCACAAGAGCAGAGCGACCAAAGGGGACAGGCAAACGAACAGCAGACTCTCCAGATGTCAATGATGATCCCTGGGAGAGTCTTCCCCCACTTGAAGACCTCATTGACGGTGTAACCCGTTTTACTAGATACTATTTTCAGCTCGGCTTCATCGCCAAGAAGCAGTATTCAGAAAAATTACGCAGCGATCATCGCTCATGTAGTTTGTTCTTGCTGCTAAGCATTCTAAGCATTTCTGCTCGCCTGAGCCCTGCTTTGAGGGGTCGGTTTGGCACCGGCGTCAAGGCTTCCGACTTTTTCATGGATAAAGCCTCGGAATTGGCATTGGCTGAGATTTATGCCGAGCCAACGTTGGAAAGATGCCAGGCCTTTTACCTCCTCAGTATCGCTCAGCAGGGAAGCGGCATACGGAACAAGAGCTATGTAAGATGCGCAGTACCACCCCATCGCTGTATATATGGCGCCTCTCAACCCTAACAACGCATGGTAGATCAACATGGGCATAGCCATCCGCATGGCAAACCTGATGATGCTGCATAGAGAAGAGACATATAAATTGGAGAATCCCACTCCAGATACAATCATCAGAGCCGAGTCTGCTCGTCGCACGCTGTGGATGCTGCATAGCCAGGACAATCTGCATTCTGGGCCGAATTCCACAGTATCCCTTTTCGCTTCCGACATCACAACCCTGCTACCCTGCGATGAAGAAGACTTTGCGCACGGCATTGAACCAGCATCAAGAGCCGCCTTGGATGGAACGCAGCCCGCCAAAGACAACCCCACGCTCATCTCGGACAAGAACCGTTCTCTGTTCGCAACACTCATGCAAATCCATAATCTCTGGGGCACTGTCGGCCGGCGTGTCGCAAAGTGTAGCCGCAGTCTGAAACCATGGGATGCAAATAGTCAGTTTTCGAGAATGCTTACCAACTTGAACGAATGGGAGGCCGCACTTCCAGCCAGGCACTTGTTTAGTACCAACCTGTTACGACGATACAAGGACGCAGGGGAAGATCTAGCATACTTGTGCGTCACGATGATGACGAGACTATGCAACATTGTGCTGCGTCGCCCTTATTTGGTTGATGTGATACAGCGAAACGCCAGAGAACCGAGACAAAGAGAATTCTTCGAACGCATGTCCTTGGACCTGTTTCGCAACGTTCGCGGGCTCTACGAACAGATCGACGCCCAATTTAGCGACCGTACGCCAGATGAGAGTGTCGGTGCGCAAATTGCGTCTTTCTGTGTGTACAGCTGTGGCCTTTTTTCTTCATATCTCTGCAAATACCCTTCCATTTGCCCTGACAAGTCTATAGCGGATGCTGGACCCACAATGTTGGCCAAAACAATCAATATCCTTAACGAATGCAAAGAGGTTTGGCCGCTGGCCTCACGCTGGGCTGACGCTCTTGAAAAGTTCTCACACCATCCAACATCAGTGCCGCTACCAACCGACGGAAGCATGGACGATGGTAAGGATCCTATACCTCGAGCGTTTCGCTCTCTTCCCCCACCAATTTCACAATCTCCAGCCTCTGCAGCCGCCGCCGCCGCCATGCCAGATCGAGCTTTGCCCCTCCCTGGCACACAGCCGCCGTCAGCACCGCCAACTAGAACCAACTCGCCTCGAAATGTCCCCGTACACAACGCTGTCGCTTCTACTCCTCAGATGGCACCGCCAATGGCACATTATTACACAACCCAGATGAATCATGCACATTCTCCAGGAGCACCCCACCTCCAACACTCCAAGCACTTGCCCTTGGCTTCATACCAGCCAAATCAGTCGCCCCAGCAGTCACAGCCGTCACAGTTCATACAGCCATCTCAGCATAACTCTGGCAACGAACAGCATCACATAACGCCGCATCATGAGTTGCACCAACCAGCATCGCTGCAGCCAATGGCGGGCGACTCATCTTATCATGCCTCGGCTACTCAGAAGAATCACCTGCCAAGCATTCCCACTGGCTCACCTTCCCAACATGTCGACTCCATCTTCTGGGCCTCGACCCCGGTGCACGCCCAACAACCGCTCCGTACGAACATTAGCCGCCATCAACCTGAGGAGAACAGCATACAAATTACCGCATTCGACCATGACCTTCAGCAAGGGTTTACGCCAAGTCCCGGCATGAGCCAGGAACAGCTCCTGTATTACCAACAAACGAGTTCTCTTAGTGACGGCTTCGAGGGAGAATTGGGTTGTTACATGGGCGCTCCCACGAACGATAATGGTGACGGGTTGCCATCCGCACAATGGCCACTAACCATGTTTCAATAGTACGATACCCCTCGAGGAGATTAGTCGGGTTGATAGGAAATCTACAAATTATATGCCGGAGGGCGGGGGGGCGACAATGAGATCACTTGATTCTCTAGCCTAAAATATCTGCTTGTTTTCTTGTTTCCATTTTTCGCTGGTTCCTTGAATTCCGGCGTGCCAAGACGTGGAAAATATCATTGGCAAATGCTTCTCCCATTCATCTCCTCGTAGTAACCGAACCCCCTTTCCTCGTCCTCATATGTATCCCGAAAAACAAGAAACAAAAGCGCGGCAACAAGATAAACTCCACAAGACTTTTTCAGCAGTCCAGATATCCATTCATCCACCGAGTGATAACAAGGGTTAAAAGGGGGGCCTAACAGAAGCTTGGAAAGGATATTAAAAAGAAATTAAGGAAACAAAAAGGGACGTCTTTGTGTGTGTGAACAACCAGCGTTAAAAACAAGGAAAAATTACGTCAATTGTCCAGCCGCCAGTACTCCCTAAACTCTCTTTTGATATCCTTCTCTCTACATGACTTTTTAAAACTGTCGCCCATCGACTTCATCTTTTGTGCCATAAAAAAACTCCGGAAGCGTGGGCAGACATACATGAAACCATCTCTATTCCTTCCAAAACAATGCGAAACTTTGCACTAAAAACCAGATAATAAAAAAAGCTTGGGGGATGGGAAGTGCAAGGGAAAAAGAAAGGGGAAATTTGTGTCTGTATTTGGGGAAAGAATAAAATTCTAATGGCGTGACTAATATGTAATGAGATAGGTATTGGTGATGCGTCGTGACAACGGGGGTATTGCTTGAAGGGAAATGTTGTGTCAAAAGGGATCTATATACACGTGAAAGGCGTGGCGATCGTGGGCAATGCAGTGGTGTGGGATAGGGGACGGGGGGTGGGAAGGGATTTGTCGATTGTCATCCTGAGCAAAGTCTGTAATGACGTTTGCAGCGTCTTAAGAGGACATGGCAGTCTGGCCGCCAGCAGCAAGTTGACGCTTGACTTGCTCACGAGCCCAGCGAGCAGTCTCGATGGTGCGAGGAGAGAAGTCGCGGTTGGTCTTGGTCTCCTTGATCATGGTGGTGACCCAGTTCTGACGGAAGGCATCAATAAGTTCACCATTGGGGTAGGCGTCTGCAAGATCACTATTCAAAGGTTAGCCATATGCCTCCAGACAAGACATGCCGGAATCACTTACCCAATAACACCCATGCACGAACGCAGAAGGCCTTCACTCTTGGTTGAGTCGCTAGCAATCAAGCCGAGAAGTTGGAAAATGGTAGGGACAAATTGCTGGAGAGCTTGGGCTAGGAAGGGGAGTTAGCATGTAGGTAAACCGAACAAGGCGGATGGAAACATACTCTTCTCGCTGGACTTCATGGCACCAATGATGCCACCCCAGGCATCCATGATACCCTCACGGAGAGAGATGACATAGTCAAACATTTCGTACGAGTTTTCAGGGGTGGCCGAAACGGTGGCAGCCTGCTCCAGAACTTGTGCAACAACGGAAAGATATGTCTCAAAGTGGCCGGTAATAGCGGCGGCAATGTCACCGAAGCACTGGAGAATTGCAGGCTTGAATTGGTTGCCAAGAGTTTGGCTCTGTAGACTTATTAGCATACTGATATAAAGCAAGGTGGACAATTTACGTACTCTCAGGTTGTTGAGCAGATAGTTCATAAAGTTGTCGCAGTATGGCTGGCTCTGCTGGCCCAAGGATCTGGTGATGTCGCTGACAAGGCCAATAGCCATGGAGCAGAGACTGGCCTCTTCTTGGTTGGCAAGAGCATTGTAGAGGAAGGGAGAAAACGCTTCCATGTATTTCACAAAGTCCTCCTCCATGGCAGTGGAGAGCGCGCTGATGACGGCGAAGACAGCCTCCGGAACACTTGACTTGCCGCTGGCAGTGCTGAGAATCTGGAGCAGCGCTTGCATAATGCGATCACCCTGGGGAATGATTTCCTTTTCCAGCCTGGTAACAATGGCTTGCAGAACAGTGCACAAGCTGTTCTGCATTTCTTCCAGTGTAATCTTGTCCTCTACGCTAACGACCTGCTGTTGCAGGGGGACGGTCTCTTCCAAACGCTTAATGATGATGTCAGATAGTGAGGCAGTGGACTGCATGCTTTCCGTAGCAGAATTCTGAACAAAAACGTTTAGGACTTCATAAGCGGCCGTCCGGACCGAGGATTCTGCGTCCTGGCGAGATGTGATTTCAAGGAGAGAGTGGACGGCATTGTTGAAATGAGGCGTGATGGCGTTAGAGGCGACACCAAAATCACCAGCAAAACGCTCTGCAAGGTTCATAAGAGCCCAGCAGCAGGAGGGAGCCATCTTGGCACTGCTCAGAAGACCTTTGAAAAGAGATTCGATGAGAGTGGGTAGGTGCTGTTGAGGGTCGATGGCCTCGGAGCAAGCCTCGGTAACACGTCCTAGGGCATACGCAGTGGAATCTCTCACCTGGAGAGACTGGTCATCCATCATGGTGATAAGAATGGGAAGGGCCTGCTTCACAATGGGATCGAGGACCTTCTCATCAGGGCCCTCCATAATAGCACCGAAGGCGGAGACGGCAGCATCACGGTTGTGCCAATCATCCGAACGGATGTTGCCTTCAACAAACTGCAGGACAGGTGCGATGATGGTAGCGCCGACAGCCTGTGCGTACAGCTGCAGACACTGGTAGGCGGCGCGAGACAGGTTGTACTCGTCGTCGGTAGCGTCCTCATCCTGTTTGGTCAAAAGCTGGAGGAGAACAGGAATGACCTCGTTTGCGGCAACACGGGCGAAGTTGTAGAATGGGCGAGCCTGGTCAGAGGTCTCGACTTGGGCATTGTCATCCTCGATGGAGATTTCCTCCTCGCAGACGGTGCTCCAGAATTCGACGGCGAGCTTGGCAACGTCTTCATCTTCAGACTTCATGCCGAGAATGGTGAGGCCAAAGAGAGCCTTCTCCATGTAGAATCGCATGTTCTCGTAGTAGAGAGCCATGATTCTGTTGAGACAGCCAAAGGCGCCTTGCTGAATGCGGGAGTCCGGGGCTTGGGTGGCCTCGCAGATAACCTGCATGATGTAATTTCGTTCGCCTTCATGCTTGAAGTTGTTGTGGACGAATTCGAGAGAGTCGCTGAGGGCGGTGATGGCGGCAAGTCGGACCTCGAGGTTGGCCTCCTCCTTGCGGGCGCCCTGCACAACGGCGGTGAGGATAGCATTGGAGTGCTGGCCAAGAGATAGGCGGAGCTCCTGGTCTTGACTTTCGCAGATGTAGCCGATGGTTGTGAGGGAAGCCTGTTTTTGGTGATCGGCACCCTCGCTAATGTTCTTGACAAGTGACGGCATAAGCTCGGCCCACTCGTTTCGGGGCAGCTCGATGGCGGCGATGGAGGAGATGACTTGTGCGGAGGCGTTGCCAGCCTGTGCGTTGGAGGACGCGAGGGTCTGGAGCGTCAGCTCCTTGACACGAGTCTTGGTCTCATTGTCTGTTTGCTGGAGCCACTTGGCCTGAAGCTCCTGATGCCGGGCAAAGTCTCTGGTTGTGAAGGCGTTCTTGAGGGCGATACCGGCAGCGGCTCGGATGGAGCCCTCTGCCTGCTCGTTGGCGAGTTCCTGGACGAGGGTCGCGAGGTAGAGAGGCTGTAGGGAGCGGTGAGCATGTGACTGGAGACGGGCCCTGCGTGCGGCGTGCACTTTTGAGGGGTACATGGGCGATGTCTACTTACAAAGTTGCTCTCAGCAGCTTGGGTGAGTTGCTGCTCGGCCGCACTTCTCAGTGTCGCGTCTAGTTGGAGGAGAGGGGGTCAGCAGGGTTGTCACCAATGCTGAGCAGGCTTCAAAAAGCTTGGACTTGATGGTGGCCAAGGGGCGTTGGTGGTGCGTTTTTGCACCGTGGAGGGGGAACAACATACCGGGCGACAGCGAGTTGGCGAGCACCTGGTTAATTTCTGCGCTCGACATGGTTATAATGTGTGAGAAAATCAGTCATGCGGCTTCAAAGAGATCCTCTATTCCGGTACACTGGAGAGGAGAGAAAGGAATGGATGGCAAAAGGGCAGATGGAAAATGAAGGAAGCAGAAAAAAAGAGAATGGGACACCAAAAGCGGAACGGGGGGGTGGTTGATGGTGCAGAAAAGGCAATGAGCATAGGTAGGTGCCAAAGGCAGCACCAGATTCAGCGGTGCGCGGCTTGGAGGGGGGGGGAGAGAATCGGCGCAGAGCGTATCTGTAGGGGGGGAGGAAAACGGGGAGGTACTTTGAAGGCTGAGCGGTTTTGGTGCACCGTGGGTAGGTGGAGTTCACATGAGGCAAGTACCGTTTCAACCGGCAGCTCCAAGCTGCCCTTGAAAAAGACGAGATAGGGGAGCTGCTACACATTATAGGGGGCCGCTTGGTGCTTCTACGGGGCTGTTACAGTGCATCTAATTCATGGGGCCGCTGACATGCCTAAACAGAAGGCAATAGAAGCCCAGGCGGGCAGAAAACCTTGTTTCCTCTCCCCCTCTCAGGCCCAGGCTGTGTTTAATGGGGCGTCGCGTAGGAAACGTTGAACCAAGTGTGCGGGCAGGCCAAATTACGAGCTGAAAGAAGCATATAAAGCCGGCCAGTGGGAAATAAAGCTACCGGTTGTCATCAGCACGTAGATAGACGAGCTGCAAACCCTAGAACAAGAGCCGTGGTTTGTTTAAGAGGTCTCCTTAATTTGGGGTAATTTAGCTTTCAGCAGCTCCTTTGGAAATGAGGCAGCAACCGTAACGCTGGCACTATCCAGAATTCTGCAGGTGTGTGTACCTTGTACCTGAGGTGCCAATCGCCGGTACAGGCCTTGGTAGGTACCTATTTTAATTAGTATGGTATTTTGCTACTGTACCATAATAAGCAAGAAGCCATTTTTGCTTATTTTTGGTAGGGGCCAAAAGTCCAAATTGTCCCGTGGCGCAGGGGGTCATCCAAACAGGATACAGGGCAGCACACCTACAAGGCACCCTTCTGAACGGAGCATCTTTCGCTCTATTGACCAAAGGCGACGCTCCGGCTTTGTTAGTTGGCGACCCTGCCGAGATCTACGATGCAGTAATGCATGGCAAACTTTACCTCATCCCTTTCAAGTGCCAAGTTGAAATGCCGCGGCTCTCCTATCGTTTCTTTGTTTTCTTTTGGAAATTACAAAGTCAACAATCAATGAGGGGCACAGCGGGACTTTCTCCTAGCAACCAAATGTCACAAAGCTTAGGGCCTGCAATAAGACACAGCAGCGCACACGCTCACCCTCGCACTGTATGTCTACTGTCCAGTGATGTGCAGTGGTCTGGGCAGTGCAGCGCTGGGCCACTGGCAGTGTGTACAGGAGTCAGGTGGAGAGGACCAAAATCACACAGTGAGAGTGGAAAACGCCACAGTACGAAAACGCACAAGCGGCCTTCGGCAAGGGTCCAGTGCTGAAGCGGGGGAGAACATGGGAGGAGGTACACAGTGCGTTAACTGTGCACTCTCATGCAGTATTAATGATCCGGTTAGTGCTGTGCTCAGTTGTGAAACCTCTATGCACGGTGCATTTATGTAGGTGCTGCATTACGGTGTGCTTTCTGTAGGTACAGTATATGCATATGTATCTCCTGTGGCCGACGTCAACCAAGCCATTTCAGCATACAGCATACAGCTATAGAAATACCGCAGCCACAATCTCGGGAACCGACGAATCAACAAATTATTAGTATTATTATTAGTATTAGTTATTAGTATTATTAATATTGGAAAATTCATCTCATTGAAAATCAATCTGCTTACGTCGCATTGCGTTCAGTAGTAGCCAGTTTCATATCCAATCTGTTGGCGAATGACATCAGCAGAATTCAAAGAGCAGCTGTGTGCCCTACAACACCGAGCAGAGCTCTTCTTGTCAACAAGCCTCACCAACTCTCCGTTGTAACAGCCTTACCCCATTGCTAATCAACTTACTCTGTAGTCAACGCAGAGAATAACGCAGCATCGTCATGCGCTGTACGGTGGGGGCGAATCTCCACGGCCTTCCTCCAGCGCCTCCTCCTCATCGTTTCGCCAGTCTTCCCATTCATCTTCTCCCCGCTGTTCAAGATCCTCCAGTTCTGTGTTCTCATGCTCCTCCATACCTTCCGCTTCCTCCATCTCATCGAATGCTTCCAACTCCCTGACAGACTCCAGCAACGAATCTATTTCCAAGGCTATCCCACTCACGGAGTGCAGTTGCCTCGCCGTCTCTCTCAGCATCCACTCCAAACGGCCAGATTCATTCGTCACCAGGACCCATGCGTTGCTTTCTTTGCAGCGTTGACAAGGTTCCCTGAGAGTGAAGTAATGGGTGATTAGCTCAGTGAACACGTCGCATTCGCCTTCGCAGTCTCGCCCCCATGGCAGCTCCTCCCAACATATGTCGTAGTAGTGTGTGCAGACGAATGTATATCGATAGTAACTCTTCTTGCACATGATTGCCTCTATCACTTCAAGTGAGGCAAGCCCTCTTTCTGTCTTTTCCTTTTGTCTTCTTTTGGCAAAATTCCTCCCAAGTACCACGTCGGACCTGGAAGACTACTATGCCCGCAAATGAGAAATGCGTTGCGGCAGTCGACTGCTTGGTAGAAATGTAATAACACTGGAAATCTGAGCAGTTAATTCTCAAACGATATAGAACATAAATCTTTTTGGAACATCCCCATAGCCTCGCTGCATCCTATTTATACTACCGATAAAGGCGCACATTGAACGTTGTAAACGTGAGTACCGCGTATCTACAGTGCCACAGGAAGCTGCGGCCAGTGGCTCAAATCATAGCCTAGCTGTGCAGTACCACTTTGAATATATGCGTGCTACTAATAGATTTCGGGTTTACTGTACTATTGAATCTTCAGCTTTCAAACGTTGGCTGCCAGCATGGCAGGTCGTACAACAGATGATGGACAATAGCCTAGTTGCAGTAAGCCTCGCACCCAATCACAATAAGATACAAAGATACCTCACAATCCTATTAACACACTAGTGAAGCTTCGAAATTTTCGATGGAAACATGACTTTGTAGTATTCCTGTGTCTGTTTTATTTCATCTGAAATTCCATAAATTACCTATGCTCTCTCTGAGTGATTTCGGTGATTTACCGTTCAGTGATGTCTTATCATGTATAGCTGCGTCCGTCGCCGAGAGGAGGGGCACCCATTTCTTGTGCACCCCGTCCTGGTTAATAATCAGGTACCACAGCTTGGTGTCGCGGCAGGTACTGCAAGGATCTGGGCTTTCTGCCTCTTTGTCCTGCCACTTTAGTTTCGTGGGCAGACAACCTCTCCCACACCGGCACCCAGGGAAATGGGGCAGGGCGGACCGACACGAAGTACCGGATTCTTGGACCGGTGGCCGCATAGAGTGTGGTTGATATAGAGACGAGTTGCTTCGCACATTTCGATTTGATTTGTTGTAGTGAGTGTCGTTCTGGATGACTTGTAAGTCTTTCCGTTGAGAATGAAGATGATGGCTGCTGTTGTGAGGAAAATTTATTTGACCATGGAGTTATTAGGTGTTTAGATATGCTCATCTTTATCCAGCGCCATATCATTCTTTCCCCTTCGCCAAGCCGAGTTGAAACACTACAGTGTCTTCTTGTTTCCTTTGACGGATATGTGCACAAAAAGGCTCAGAAAAATGCTGCTTCTAAGAGAAGAAAATGACAAAGGAATGAAACGAAAAGCTTAATTAAACAATAAAAAAGAGGACGTTATCTTAACAAAAGGAAATAAAGCCCAAAAGCCGCTTGCTCTTGGTTGTGGGCGACAAATCAACTGTGCTTGGCTCGTCTTTTGACACCTTGTAAAGGCAAAGACAGCCGGACTCAAGCAGCCTTCGCTTTCCTGCAACTTTCGCACTTGTAGAACTGGGGAGTATAGATTGACCTAGGCAAAGGCAACAGATATCTAGACTGGAAGCATATAGTCCAGCCTATTGCCCAGTCACATCTCCTGTTACTGATAGTGGGCTGGTTCAAGTGGCCGCAATTGTACCTTGTGCAGTCCCCGATTCTACCGCTCATATTTTCTGTACTGTCTCCTTTACTTATGGAATTATCTTCCGTTAAGTTGATATGCTACAGTCAGGTGCCTGGTGGGGTACTGCTGTTTTATTCATATGGAAGACGGTGACATTTCCAGTATTGGAGGGCTTCTCCTAGAGCTATCTGCCATTCAGACAGTCTTGGTATTAATATGCGTTTTAATGAATATCATGAAGTAAAACGCTTTGATTAAGCTACATTGTCATACTCGGTTGGTCATTGGGATGTAAACGGAACGAAAGTGTTAGAAAACGCCTTTGTTGCGTTCACAGAGCCCGTTTTGGTAGCGTGAAAGCCTCGCTTATTGTAGGCATCAGAGAAGCGAGTCCTTTAATTCGCGGCAGTGGAATAATAATATTCTTTCATGCTTGAAACCGAACAGAGAAACATGGCGAACTCGCACACTTTTGCATCTCGGCATTTCTGCTCCTAGCTAGCCACGTTCATTCTTTGTCCTCCCATGCGTCAACTTGAGCATGAAACATGCCTTACCCAGTTAAAATACCTCTTTTACTCTGGACCAACAAAGAAAAATTCCATTATGAGCCT
Source organism: Zarea fungicola (assembly GCA_900169235.1). Lineage (NCBI taxonomy): Eukaryota > Fungi > Ascomycota > Sordariomycetes > Hypocreales > Cordycipitaceae > Zarea > Zarea fungicola. The sequence continues at coordinate 44,014 of FWCC01000064.1, forward strand.
ATTTGCGTCGTTCTGCAACATTCCATTCTAATATTCCTTTTATGAGGTTGATTTGACAGCTGTTATTCTGTAATGCGGCATCGCTACTACTGGCCACCGACGTAAACGTAGGCGCTAAGTTAATTACTTTTAATTCATTCAGCAGCATCATGTCGAGGCGTTGAGAGAATCATAGACTGATGGCCTAGTACCGTGCAATATGGTGGATGAGGTTCCGAGGTTTCGCAAGTGAGTCTTTCTAGACCCCCCTCGGGGACGCCTGCTGTCGTGTTGATGAGAAATTCGAAGACCGGAGTTATTGCCAGGCTAAGCGCCAGTCCGAGTGCCAATTTGGATATTGGTTTGACTATTTGGCTTGTTTAAGGAGACAATACCGCACACGAAAAGATCTAAAGAAACAAAAGAATAAACCCTTCATGTGAGGCACTACTTGAAACTAAACTAAATGATATGGATATCGTATCCGAATGATGATGTTTACGACAAGTCTCTCAGCGTCGCTTTGCCTTTGAGGCTCCGCCCGTTGAATTTCGCCCCTGTTCAGGTGCACCACCCTTCTCCATCTCCATGAGTCGCTTTCCCGCGCAATTTGGACACGGGAATGCTCTGGTGATCTGCGCCATACACTCCCGCTTGATAACGATTTTGCAGGACTTGCAGTCTTTGGGATGGGGTACGAGGCTTGTCCAGGCCATCTCAATGCAGCCACAGTCAAACTTCACCTGCGAATACACTTCTTTACACATCGTATGAGTTTTAAAAAGCCAGGTATTTATAGTGATCCTTCTTATTCGCCGTAATTCTTGGAAATATAGTTGTTAGTATTGTCAACTTCTTCTCGTAACGGGAGATGGAGGAGCTCAGACTTGCAAACAGATGTGAACCGTAGTGGTTTGTTAGTGGTAATGGCAGTAAAAGTATTAAATAAAAGGAGCAAATGACAGGGAGTTTCAAAGACGTTAAATAGTCGAATTGGAATAGAAGCATACCTCTTGATTTAAGTGTTCTTTTCAGTGAATAGATTGAGTGTCGTGTGTCACTCCGACCCTACCCCCATGGCATGAATTTGTGTGCCACAAGGCACGTATTGGGCTTGAATCACTCCCAAAAACATAAATGAATAATCGCAGGCAGTAAAATTAATCACTGTTTAATGAGTAAACTTTGCTAAAGCCTAGTGTTAGTATTCTTGTACATGATGAAGCTACGACACCGTACAATAACCACTCACTGTGATACTCTATTTGCTCCTACACCCATATTTGACTCACAGGGATTGCGCTAAATCCAGTAGCTAGATATATTTGGACTTAAATTTAGGCTTGTCACAAAAAAAGCGGCATCTGTGATGCCTACAAGAGCAAACTAGGGGCCGTGAGAATGATGCGGGTTATTGCGCAAGAACTGTATCCCCCCAGTCAACAAAGTTACACGCGTTTAAAAATTGCCATCAAATTGTACTTTTTAGTTCATAATCAAACTTGCGCTGTAGGATAGTAAAGTTGGAACAAGCTCGGAAATACCATCCTATCTGTAGCTTAGATCCATCGTGTTTGCCCCATTCAAATCCGATACCGTGTTGCAGGGCAGCATCAAGTTATGAGCTGACGTTGAGATGTGAGGGCTCCTCTACCGACGCCGCCGGTACTGAAAATGGGCTACCAGGACGGCTAGAAGCAAACTAGAGTTTAAGAGTTAGGAAACTTGCGTTTTGTAAAATGGATGAGTGAAGTTGAAACACGTACATTACTTGCAGCGCTCAGGAGAGCAATGAGAGAACTCTGGACCACATCTTCGTGGATGCCGACACCCCAGACCTTGGCGTGGCTGCCAGATGCCGTACATTCTATGTACGTGGCGGCCTTTACATCACGACCACGACCGATGGCATGCTCCTTATAATCCTGGACGTCCAGACCGATGCCCACGCTGCGGAGCGCATTAGCCAAACTGGAAATAGGACCGTTGCCGCGACCGCGGAGCTTGAACTCCTTGCCGTCGACGCGAACGACACCCTCAAACACACGCTTGAGGTCAGTCGTGTCTTGCGTCTTGCCCGGCGCGGGGGGAGCGGGCGAGGTGGAGCGGTCGGCGGAAATGTTGTAGTCGACAATGGTGAAGCGCGGATTCGACTTGAGGAAGTACTGCTCCTCAAAGAGGTCGGTGATTTCGTTGGAGAGAAGCTCGCGGCCGTATTCTTCGGCCTTTTGCTGGACCTGGTTGGAAAAGACAATCTGCAGGCCACGAGGCAGGTCGAGGTTGAGATGGCGCAGGATGATCCAGGCGGCGCCACCCTTGCCAGACTGCGAGTTGACGCGGATGACAGCCTCGTAGGTGCGGCCGATATCCTTGGGGTCGAGGGGCAGATAGGGGACCTGCCAGTGGTCCTCGTAGGGCTTGTTTGCGGCCTCGCGGGCCTGGAAACCCTTCTTGATGGCATCCTGGTGGGAGCCACTGAAGGCACACACGACCAAGGAGCCACCATACGGAGCGCGCTGGTGTACAGGGATCTTGTTGCAAATCTCTACAGTGTCGATGATACTCTCGAGGTCCGAAAAGTCAATGTTGGGGTGGATGCCCTGGGTATAGAGATTCAGACCGAGAGTGACGAGGTCGACGTTACCGGTGCGCTCGCCGTTGCCAAAGAGGCAGCCTTCGACTCGGTCCGCGCCAGCCATTTGTGCCAGCTCGGCGGCAGCCACTGCGCAGCCGCGATCGTTGTGAGGATGAAGAGACACGCAGATGGTCTCGCGGTTCGTGATGTTGGTGCAAAAGTACTCGATCTGGTCGGCGTAGACATTGGGCGTGGACATTTCTACCGTGGCGGGCAGGTTGAAGATGATGGGGTTCTCAACGGTGGGCTCCCAGGCGGCCTTGACGGCCTCGCAGACCTTGACCACGAACTCGGGGCTCGTGTCCGAAAAGGTCTCGGGGCTAAACTCAAACGCCCACTCGGTGGCGGACTGTGTTGGGTCGTCCTTGGTCAAGGAGCGGACGAGCTTGGCGCAACGGGTGGCGAGCTCGAGGGACTCCTCCTCGGAGAAGTTGAAGACGACGCGGCGGAAGCACTCGCTGGTGGCGAGGTAGATGTGAACAATGGCCTTTTTCGCGCCGCGGAGGGACTCGACGGTGCGGCGGATCAGATCCTCGCGGCAAGGGGAGAGAACCTGCAGCCAGACATCATCGGGCACTGTGCCGGGTGTCTCGATGAGGCGGCGGGTAAAGTCAAAGTCGACCTGCGAAGCCGAGGGGAAGGAAACCTCAATCTCCTTGTATCCGATGTCGACGAGCATTTTGAAGTAGCGCCATTTCTCGTCGCCATTCTAAAAGAGAAGAGAAGAAGAAAAGAAACCGAAAGCATTAGCGATTCGTCTCCGGCGGAGGTGCTCGTGTGCTTGCCAGCGGGTATTTACCATGGGGTCGACCAAGCTCTGGTTTCCATCGCGCAGATCGGTCGAGAGCCAGCGAGGAGGCTTGTCAATGGTCTTGGACGGCCATTGCCGGTTTGGAAGGTTGAGCGGTTGAAACCGCTTGTACTTGGTCGAGGGGTCTTTGAGCCTGCGTTTGCGAGGAAAGTTGTGATGTTAGTGACTGGCTCGTGATGCGGGGCAGCAAGTTGAAGAAGGGTGTGGGCAGCGACAAAATGACAGCAGAGTCGGTAAATACATGGCTGCTTTCGACTCGGATAATGGCTCTCCTTACATTGGCATCTTGATCTGCAGTCTCGAGCTGAGCTCAAAATTTTATGGTGGTGGAAGTGGTGTGTGTCACAAGGGAAAAAGTTGCAAGTATCGCGGGGCAGAACAAGGTTCAAATGATGGCCCCAGTAGAATCAGATCGGCACAGACGAACGCAGTGGGCAACTTTTTTTTCTTCTTCTTGTTTTTTCGGCGTAGGCGCTATTGGTGGAAGCTACCTATGTAGTTAACCAATATGTTATAGGCAGACAGTTGTGTATTCAAGGTTGCCCCGACTTGTGACTGTTGCTTGTTTGATTTTAGCCTGGCTCAGATCTAGATGGAAGTAGCGCTATTATTCTGTATTATATACTGTGATTGCCTGTTAAAAACCAAGTTGTCATAATTGGCCGAAGACGGTGTTTCTCTACAGACTAGTGGAGCAATCGGGTTATACTTGCATGACAGTCTGGGAATGGTTTAACCAAATCTTCTGAGTCACAGCTCGTTCACTAACTAATACCACAAGTTGCCTATTATCTACGGATTACTTTCTAGGGGTTTGTCTTGCATGTACGCTGGAAATCGCGTGCTTCCCAAAACCATGCTGATGCCTGGGTCGTTCACTTGTCGATCGGCTCCGTCACAGCACACTGTGGCAGACTGGTCCGACTTCGCACCGCCGGGACGCCGGCTCTGCGGTGGGCCTCAGCGACAACGGATTGGGGCGCGCCTTTGCGGTTCCCGTCATACCCAGTGTAGACACTGCAGCAAATGAGCGACGTTGAAAGGACGGCAAAAAAGCAAGTAGTAGCACAGGTTGGTGTTTTTTTTTCTTTAATTTTCTTTAATTTTAGTTTTAATTTTAGTGCTGCTCTCCATCTCGGTCTGTTGCGGCTTATGCGATTCAACCCGGCAAAATGCCGTCCACACCAACAAGCCGAGAATGACTTCTTTCACATCAGACCCCAGCAACCAATAAAATTGAAGAATTTCCGAATAAGTATTAGGTAGTACATGGAAGAATTTATTGCGTTACTTGATTGAGTCACACTTCTAATTACCTAGACAGAGGCCGGCACCGTATCCGGACACAGCCGCTGGACGTCGTGCAGTTGGAGCTGCTTCCTGCCCTCTCATTTACAATCTTAAATACTCTGCAACAGCTCTATTATCCCCGAGCATATAACAGTTACCGTGTAATTGTGGCCAAAGCAGTTGGCTAGGCTACATTTCTTATTTCCTAATTTTTTTGGTTGGCTCAAACTACCGCCGTTGTGATGTGCGTTGCTGTCGGCACGACGCTGCATCCTGCCATCGCTGTCGCCATAATGCATTCCGCCATGCAGGCTTTTCTTATACCACCTTTGAAGACATCATGGAGAATTGCCCACCAGCACCGGCCCAGCTTATTGTTTGATCTTTGATATGTTTGCCTTGAATCTGTTGAGCCACGTCGACATCGTCGTCGGAGCCTAGGCCAAGCTGGCCTTCCGAACCAAAGCCAGTAGAAAAGCCATGTCCATCCTTGTTTATGAACAATGTATGATCCGTACCGCAAGCCACATGGGTCACTGTCCCTAGACCGGAGACAGCCGTAGGCACGAGGCAAATGCGTGGCTTCCCACGCTCATCACACCGGATCTGATTTTCATCTGTGATGTGCTCATCCGAAAACTTCAGCCCAAGCTGCCCTCCATCCAACCGTCCCCAGGCTAGACACTCTCCGCTCGAGGTCACTGCGATGGAATGGTGTGCGCCACCGGCGAGCATTGTCACACCCTTGCCACACAGTGCTGAGATCTTGACGGGCTGGGAAACCAGGGCATCGTCACCCCCCGCCGTCTTTGCATCGCCCGCCTGGCCGTAGCTATTCAAGCCCCAACCCCAGACATTGTCCCTGTTATCAATGGCAAAGCAGTGGTACTCCCCACAAGCAATGTACTTTGCGCCAGCCCTGCAGACACGAATCTTCCGTGGCTTGAGAGCATCCTGTTCCTGTTGCTCATCGGGCAGACGACGGCCTAGCTGGCTCTGGTGGCCGGAGCCCCAGCCCCAAATGTTCCCAGCCGCGTCGAGGGCGAGAGCATGGTTGGCGCCGCAAGCAATCTGTGTAATCTTCTCCAAGCTTTGGATCAACACTGGCGTGGGCTGCTTTTTGATGACATCCCCGGTGGCAGAATAACCGAATGATTCTTTGCCTTCTGGATCCTGTGTTGCACTAGGTTAGAAAACTATCATCAGCCCGTAAAGGTGCTACGAAGACCCGTCAACGTACTCTAAAGGTTCCCCAGCCGTAGACGAGCCCAGTGCTGGTCAATGCCAAGCTGCAACTGTCACCAGCCGCCACGTCAACGAGCTGAGTCCCAACGCCAAAGTGCTCCGATGAAATGGCCGTTGGCGTTGACTCAAACGGATTCAGCTGGCTCTCACTGTCTTCCGATTCGTCGTCGACATCTCTCAGACCGCCGTCCCATTGCGTATTCCGTCCCAGAGCTTCGTTGTCATTGACACCCCATGTTACAATCTTATTATCCGCCGTCAGCGCCACTGTGTGCATTCCACCGCATACAATAGCAACAGCATGCAGCGCTGACGTTTGACTGGGGTCCAGAAAGGGGTTCTTGCGAGGTCGGGTGGCCGCAGTTTGTTTTGGACCCAGACCTAGTTCTCCGTTCTCGCCGCCGCCAAAGACATATACAGTAACAGGCTCACTGGGTGCACTTTTATTCAGCGCTGCATCAAAATTAGCAGCAGGCGTCGGGGCCTTGGTACTAGCGGTCCTCCTTTTGTTATGAGTAGTTTTGGTTCGTTTCGCTGTCGCCCTTGGCGGCTCAAGGTTACCACGCTTCTGAGCTGATTTCTTGGATTCCTCTAGCTCAAGGCCCCTTTTTCGTTTTCGATTATTTGACGAGGTGGCTATTTTGCCTTCATCTGACGCAGGCTTCAAGGTTTTGAGCTTTGCTGCTGCTTCTTGATTTGAATCGGCTTCTATTCTCCGGTTAGCTTCTTCACTCTCGAGAACAGGGCGCTAACAATTCTTCAAAACTCCTGGGATTAAATTACCCTTTTCCAGAGCCTTAGCTGTTCTGTATTGGGCTCCACGCTTTTGAGAGTGAGTTTTTCGAGCTCCTCGATTTGCGGCCATGTTGAATTCAATGACAAATGAACAGATGCAAAATTTCTGCTGTAAACTGCGGACTGTTGCGTCCCTTTGAGGTTTAAGAGGCCCTTTGTTTCTCCGCCACGCAAGCAAACGCAAACGCATTAACATACCGCCTGCCAAAGAAAAGCCGCGAACCCACACAAGCCGCCGGGGTATTAGTCCTTATAACTCCTACTGGGATAATCTTAAATCCAACTCCACTGCTCCCATTTTTAAGGATAAACTCGGTTCATTATCATGATTTTTTAACTGATGCCAGTCATAAACCGTAAAGAAGAAAAGAAAAAAAAAACAATATTTCATTCATGTGGCATAAAATCGTCATTCTTAATAATAGTAACCTCCACGCGGCCGCCTCTCATCCACTGAGACCTCCAGCTCTCTGAATCGCTCGTCCAAGAACCCTGACGATCGGCGTCTCCTGCGATGCACAGGGCGGTGGTGCTGGTCAATCTCAATGTCGAGCTCAAGCTCATGCGACCGGTCATGTAGTCTGCGGCGGCGTGAACGGCGAATAGCTTCCGTCAAATCCATGAGCTCGCTAATGGCGTCCTTTGAAAAAAAGAAAAGTTAGCTGACAGAAAAATCCCTTTGGCATTCTCGCATTTAAGAATAAAAGCAAAATAAAACGAACGCCAAAGACGTGCCAGAAGGCATGGCAGAAGAAAAGGAGCGCGGGAGAGCTTACCGCTGGAACAAACATCATAATGTAAAAACAGTGCTTAGACTCCTCGTACGGGTATCCCAACCTCTCCAGTGCCTCTCTCGAGACGGCAGTCCTTGATACCTCAGTCCACGTGTCTCTTGGCGCCACCACCATCGGCGGCCGCGAGCGCGACTTCCTCCTTCGTCTTGTCTGCTCAACATCTATCTCGGTGTTGCGATCCACCACCGCCACACTCAACCTCCGGTCATCGCGGCTCTTGCTCCGCGACTCCCGCTTCGTCTTCAAAATCGGCACCACGGCGGCGGCGACAGTGCTGCTGCCTCCCCCATCCGGACTGAACTTTGTGCGCCGCTCGCCACTGTACTTGCTCCACGTCGTGTCCGTCCGCCCACCGCCGATGCCGTCCATGCGCACGCGCTCCGTGCCGGGCGGCACGTCCAGGGTCTCCCAGTTGCGCGTCGCGCCGCCCCAGGCCTCACCCATGTGGCCCCGGGCGTCCATCTTGCCCGTAATGTAGTCGGCCTCGCTGTCGTACCGAGACGACACCATGGACGCAGCGCGGCGTCTAGTGGACCGGCCCGCGTCCACCCGCAGGCGGGCATCGTCGCGAATCACAATCTCGCCGTCGTGGTAGTGCCGGTGGCGAGAGTGGCTGCGGGACCGCGAGCGCGTCGTCTTGCGAATGTCGACGTCGGTGCGGTGCTTGTCGAGGCGAATGTCGATATCCGTCTCGCGAACGTCATCGCGGGCCCGTTGGCGGCGTGGAGACGGGCTCGGCTGCCTTGCACGGATGACGCCTGTTGCGCGGATGTCGTTGTTAGCGCTCAATACATACATCAAACCCTAAAAGCTGGTAAAACCATTGCCAAGGACATATATGGAGCCTCACTCCCCTGCCCATGCATCGTACGTACCATGATCGATATCTGTATAGTGCGTAATCACCTCCCTCTCAATCGTCGGCCCTCTCACCACCGCCGGCGGCGGCGACGGAGACGGAGACGGCGTGGGCGATCTTTCGGGGGATCTGCCCCTCTCCCTCTCGATGATGCGAATGTGCTCATGGTCCACGATCGATGGCGATCTCGACCGCTCCCTCGCATGATGATGGTGCTCCACGAAGCGCACCACGGGGCTCGGCGAGCGTCGTCGCCGCGGGCTCACGGTGCGCTCCGTCTCGACGATGCGTGTGCGGGAGTGCTCTCGCGGTGCGGGAGACTCACTCCGCACTCGACGCACGATGCGCTCTTCAATGATCCTCGTCGGCGGCGGAGGCGTCGGGCTGCGACTGCGATGCCGGTCAAACGACTCGACCTCGCGGCGACGCAGGACCATGGGGCCGGGCTCCTGACGCCGTCCGCCATCGCGGAGGAAGGCCGGGGTGCGGTCACGGCGCTCATCAATGTAGACGTCGCGGTCTCGCTCCATGACACGGACGTGATTGCTACCGCTGTCGCCAGCACGACTCCGCGGCGGCTGCGAGATGTATTCCGCCTCTTCAAAGTCTGTCGTGCGACGGTACGACATGGTTGTATTTGACCTGCTTTTTGCTTCTCCCCTTTTCTTCGTTTGTGTCTGTCTACGACGCCCCCTTTTCTGTTCCTCTGAGTTGTAGTCGGTGATATAACCTTGGTGTGGTTGCGTTTTTAGTTCAGCCAGTGAGCGATCGACAACGGCAGTGACGTAAACGGCTCGTCCCGCTTGTCGGGTAGCTATCGCGGGGTCCTTGGACGGGTGCGGGCGACAGAAGTAAAGAGGGGAAGACACGGAAAGGAGAAAGAAAATGAAAGGGAAACGCCACAGAGTGAGGCGGTTTTTGATTTTTAAACCCTATCTTGTCATTAAGTACAACGTAGATCAACCGACACCACTAAAAAAAAAAAATTGCGTGAGCGCTTGGCCTGTGTGGAGAGGTCAGGCCTCCTGTATTATGACCATGGGGACAAGGCAGCTTGGCTAACAGAAAAAAGAGGCTGGGCTGGTCGACAAGCGGGCCACCGTCATGCACCTTCTACATCAGCTGCCCCCAAAAAGGCACCCTGCGCACCGCCTTGTCATGCATGTGTTGATTGAATTCTGGAGGTCTGAGTGTTGGACAATTTTCCTCAGCTCTCTGTTTCTGCCTGTGCTCTGGGCACCGCCAGCCATCCTCATGCTTGACGACGATCACAGGCCATGGATGGCACACCAGTACAAAATGGGGTCAAAGAGCCAAGGCAGTACCCATGCACGCTATATCATAGAAGACTATATTGAGTATCTCGCAATTACATCACGCAAGGGATATAACTCTGTATTGAAATCTATACCAAAACAATAATGGGGAAAAGAAAAAAAAACTAATCTGCCAAAACTCCCTGCCCAGCTCCCGCCATGCCCATGACCGTAACTAACAATTCATAACTTTTTGCATGTGCTCCGCTCAGGGGATGAGTCTACGCCAGCCCTCGCTTGATATCTTTGGCCAGTAAGCCCTCCAGCATCTCCTCTGGTCTTGCGTGGGATGGGCGGCCACCAAGGATATCGACAATATCGCGCATCCTCAGCCACTCAGCCTGCTTCGGTCGGCGGTTGGGCCAGTCAGTCTGCGTCTCCTCCAGGACATGGACAGGCGTGAAAACCAGTTCTGAGCCCTTGATGCCAATGACAGAAGCACTCAGAGGGTCTGTGCTTCCTTGAATTGTTTTCTTGCCGTAGCTCTGCAAATGCTCCATGCATTTGATGGCGTGGCGAACCGCTCGGCATCGATCCATCGGAGACGGGACACCTCCCTGCTGGACATGGCCTGGCACACTCTCACGGCTTTCAAAACGTCCATGCGCTTCGTCACGAATGATGCTGGCAATCAATTTTGCATCATACACCTTGCTGGCCTTCTCGTTGACGAGGATCAGACGGCCGGCGCGCGACTGACCACTGTCTTCCGCAAAGACCTTCTTGAGATGGGTGACGTCTGTGTTGAGCATATCCAAGCTGATGCCCTCTTCGGGAATGTACACAGCGGAAGCGCCGACACTCAACCCGGCGAGCGTAGCAACGTAGCCTGAGCGTCCACCTTGTGTCTCAATAACAAAGACGCGGCGGCGGGTGGCAGATGCAGACTGCTTAATTTTGTCACAGTACTGAACGAGCTCGTTTAGACAAGTATCGGAACCAAGCGAGTACTCAGTTCCAGGGACATTATTAGAAATAGTGGCTGGCAAAAGCACCATGGGAATTTTAAGAGAATCTACGTGATTTATTGTCAGCAGCGTTATAAATTTCATAGGGTCATCGGTTTCTCTTGGGAACATACCATATTTTTCCCGGCCGCTATGGAGCTCCGAGAGAGCGTGGAAAGCTTCAAATCCACCGACAATGAAGAGGCCATCAAATTCGTATTTGCCAATCAGACTGGCAATTAATTCAAGTCCACTCTGTGAGGGCAACTCTCTGTTCGTGCCAATTTCACTACCACCGCGAGAGGCCCAAGCATCAGCTTCGAGCCAACTGAAGGGTCGCACGGCACCAACAGGCTTATCGTCGTGGTGGCGTGCGAATCCAGCGAAGCCATTGTGAATGGCGATGGGGGTGTGGCCGCGCGAGAGGCAATATGCAACTGCGGCCCGAGTCGCGGCATTCATTCCTCCAGCTGGGGCTCCAACATTGATAAAGCCAATCTTCATGCGCTTGTTTTCTGGTATCTTGTACTTTTCGACTAGCACATTAGTGGTGGTAAGATATGAGTTATATTGGTCCGCAAAATCACTGTCGCGGAGAGCCATGGCCTTGTCAAACTGCTTCTCTTCGACAAGTTTGGCAACCAGCTTGGTTTCTGCAACTGCCTTCATCAAAGGCTTGCGAACAATTTTGTTCTCGTTGATGGCGATGAAGCAGGTTTCCGTCTCGGGTGTGGCCTCGAGAACGGCCTTGACGGCTTCCACGCCCTGCAGAGTGCCAAGCATGCGGTCGTATGCGACGGCGGTACCGCCACGCTGGACGTGGCCCAGCGTGGTGATTCGAGTGTCGAGAGCCAAGCCTCCTTCCGCCTTGTTGGCAAGAAGGTCTTTGATTTGTTCCGGTGTGATTTTATTGCCATACTTGTCGTTGGCGCCCTCAGCTACAATGACAATGGTCTTGCGCTTGCCAAATTCGCGATGTCTTTTGACGACTGAACACATGTCCTGCTGCCAAATGTCGCTAGCAGGTCTTTCGGGGATAAAGACAAAGTCGGCACCTGTCGCGACACCGGCAAGCAGCGCAAGCCAGCCGCAGTGGCGACCCATGACTTCAATGACAAAGGCTCTGGAGTGCGAGGCAGCCGTAGCCTCGATGTAGTCAACCATTTCACAAATTCTAGCCAATGCTGAATAGCAGCCAATGGTGGCATCGGTGCCGGAAAGATCGTTGTCGATGGAGCCAACGAGACCAACAAGGTTGAGGTGCTGGAAGGGTTTAATCTGTTCAGCAGTCAATTCTGCTGTCGAGACAAGCTCTGCCAGGAGCGACGGCCATTCAGCGCGAAATTTGTCGGCACCAGTAAGAGATCCATCTCCGCCACAGATGATGAGCGCATCGATGCCGTGTAGCACCATGTTCTTGGCTGCCCGCAGTCGGCCAGCTCGCTCGTAAAATTCCATACAACGAGCCGTTCCAATGAGCGTACCACCTTCTGACAGGTAGCCTCTGACATCGTTCCAGCTGACCTGGCGAATTAGGTCACCACCCTTGACAAGGCCCTCGTAGCCCTCGTAGACGCAGAAGGCGTCACAACCCATGTGGATGGCAGTGCGAACGACGGCGCGGACGACGGCATTCATGCCAGGAGAGTCACCTCCCGAGGTCATGATGGCAATTTTCTTCTTTGGAGCCTCCATTGCGGCGGATATTATGGGTGGTCGATGTTGTCGTTTGTAGGAGTCAAGTCGGACCGTGCGGGACGAGGAGGAGGAGGGGGGGAGCTCTATCACGCTGCTGGCTGCCAAGGACGAAGAGCTCAGCCACGCGGTACGTGGCTACAGCAGTGAGAAGTGTAGTAAACGGAGGTATTAAAAATAACTATAGGAAACAATGGCGTCTACAAGCCAGCTAGACGAGGGATATTAACGACGAGAAAAAAAAAGTCGCAGACTCAGCTTCAATCTCGAGGAGGGGCAGCACAGCTCTTATCAGTCCGGAAACAACTATCTTGGACGTCAACTGTGGTGGGGCGACAGGGTTTAACTAATTCGGTGGTATTCTGGGGCGTTTTGCTGATGCTTTTGGACGGCTGTTAGTGGCTCTTCAGTGGCCTCATGCTCTGTTTAGTGCCATCTGACAGCACAAAGTCCACTAAAAAAGTAATGCCTCACCGTACCCACAGCGCCTGGCCCTACTGGGGACGACTAATACGGATCCGAACAGATTGAAGGGTTCGGCATTCAATAACGTTAATGCGTTCGCCATTAGTTTGTTGACGCTGCCAAATTAAAAATAAATAATTAAAAGTTGTGATGAAATAATTGAAAGAGCTCACTGTTGTGCTTTCATATGACTACCTAAAGCCCAAATTCCGCCGTTGACGGCTGAAGCCATTTACATCATGATGAGCCGTCAAACCTGCGCCACGACAGTGTCCAAGTCGAACAGCGTATTGAAGCATTAGATGGTCACACGCTTTTTTTACGCTGCCAATGGCAATCAGCCCATATGTGCATCATCAACCGTAGATCAACTATCAAAGTAAGTGTGATAGTTTGCTTCAGCTCCGCCTGTCTGCAGCCAACACCAATGCCAAGGTTGCCCGCCCAAGCCACACCAGCCCAAGGAAAGAGTAATTACTGCCTACTTCTTTATTTTTTACTGTATTTTTACGATTAATTTTCTAAGCGTCAAGCCATCATTGAAGCCCACCATCTTACAAATCCAGCGCTGCTTCTACCCTTTTACAAAGACAGGCTACGAGACGATCAAATAAAGATAGACAACAGCTTCCCATTTCCATTTTCAGTGAAAGGAAAAGAAAAAGAAAAAGAAGAAAAGAAAACAATCAGAAATGACAAAATAAATAAACAAGTAGATATTCAATACCTAATAGCAATTTGCCACAGTACAAAAGACGGCAATTCCTCATTGCGTCTCGCCCTGCAACATGCCTTCATACAGCCTGGATTAAACAATAACGAGAGGGGAAATTTAATTAAATGGATAGATCGGGAGCCAGTAATAATAATAATCATCATTAAAAAGAATGGATGCCCAATTACTTCATTCCTTCCTCGATTTTAATTACCAAACATGGCTCAGGATATTAACACCTGCAGGTACAAAGTGGCTCCACCAGCCAACATCGCGGAGCCTACATTGTCAGCCAAGCCAAGCTACATCGATGGCTTCAACATCTCAGCTCCTCCACCTCCACCACCTTGACCAGGAATCCCGCTCTTCTTTCAGGACCGCATAGAGTCACTGGCACAGCCCGACACCGCAACAATGGCATCGGGCGACGGCCCCCCGCTCTCCATGCGGCCCTTCCCGGTCGCCGACAAAAGCCCCAAGAATCTGGGGGACTTCATCGCGCGCGTCAACGCACTCCCCGGAGGCTTCCGTGCCGTCACAGAAGCCAGCCTGGTAGAGGATATCCGCACACGCAACGAGGCCAATTGCGAGGCCGCATCACAGGATATAGACATGTCCGAGGCCGAAGATGAAGAAGAGGACGAGGACTCGGGCGCAAAGGACCCTCTGGCTGCGCGCATGGAGGTGCTCAAAAACATAGAGTAAGACACTTCACAGAAAATAAAACCATGTCCAATTTCATTTTCTTGCGACTCTAACTTGATTTGTTCTCTCAGTATCGCTAGCAATACGGCCATGCTCACGCTTGACTCCCTCTCGTTACTTCTCTCGAAACAGAACCCAACACAAGCCGGCCTCACTCTCAGTTCACAGCTCCGCGAAATGGTCGGCATTGGCACAATGGGGGCCGATAGGCTCGACGACTCCAACATTACCCCAGCCAAGACCAAAGACCAGGAAGAAGTCGCCATTGGATGGACGCTCATGGAGGTGAACCGCACGCGAGACGCGGCCGAGGAAGCAACGAGCTTCCTGACAACAGAAATGGAAGCCGAGGGAAAATATTGGGAGGGTATCATGAGCATCAAGCAGGCTGGCTGGTCCGTCTGCCGTGTGCCTCAAGAGCGTCATGCCCTAGGCGTGCGATTTGGCTTCTCTGAGGGTAGGCTGGTGGCATCTAGTTACTATTATTTTCATCTTGACATTGACCGTGTCTGCTAACCACACATCTGTCTCTCATAGCTGCGCCAGAGTTTAAACGAAACGGCCTCGCGCCGATACGACGAGGCGATGATGGCGTCGCACACCTAGACATCGGTCGTCTGGGAGGCGCCATTGAGCGCATCGTTGTCACCTATGAGCGCAACGGCCAGGTTGTCGGCCGCGCCACTGCCCAGGACTACGCCGACCAGGAGGATCTCCAGGCGCGCGTGCTTGGCGCCCGCAACACGATTTTTGCGCAAGAGCTCTGGCACGAGCTCACCCGCGAGGCGCGCTCCCTCGCAGCCTACGATGTGCGGCCTGACGACGAGAAGCGCCTCGTATGCGACATTGACGCTGAGTCGCGCATCATTGTCGAGCTCATTGCTGGTGAAAGCCAGCAACCAGCAGCCAGCATCGAGCAACAACAACAACTACCGTCGTCCTTACCAGAGGACACCACCGCGCAGGCTCTCTCCATTACTCTCCACATCCTCCTCACATACGCCCATAGGTGCAACGAGCTCCTCCGCATCCGGCCCTTGCCGCCGCATGTCCCCCGCACACGTGGTCAGCAAATATACACGCTCATGCGGCCCATAATCGCGCGCCTGATGTTTGCTCGAAACGTGCGCGCGTGCACAGAACTCGTCGGTAGCCTTACGCAGTCCCTGCAGAATGCTGGTCTCTCCGCCGCAACTTTTACGCTCCGCACGCCGCAGCCCACGACGGCCGAGTTCGCGACGACGGGGCCGAACCAGTCGTCGGCAGCCGTCAACCTCGTCCGCAACATGCTCCAGCCGACAGACTTTGCGCTCGAGGTGTCGCTGCTCCCCGACGTCTCGTTTTCGGTGCGTGGACGCACGTATCTCGTCCCCGTCACCGCAACGTACTACCATGTGCTCGCGCCCGCGGACGCGGCGATTCATGCCATGTGTGCGCCGTATAGTGATGGATATCCGGACATGAAGGCGCTCGCCGACTATCTCTGCATTGCGTCTGCGCGGGCGCTGGCCACGCACCACCTGGCAAAGCTACGAGAGGCGGCAACGGCGACGGAAGACGACGACGGCAACGACGATAACACAGCAAAGGAGACAAACTGGGCTCTGGGTGCACAGGGCACCCGCATCCGCAACATGCGGGACTTGGATGCGCCGCATCTGGTCTTTGCCGTGGAGCAGGATACCGGCAGCAGCAGCAGCAGCAGCAGTAGCAATGGCCCGTTGCGTATTACGGCATCGAGTGTGCCTGTCGCAGCGGCAGCCTGGGATGCGGAAGCGGCACCCGCCGACGCTGTTGGCCAGTCGTGGACATGGACGCCGAGCAAACAAGACTCAGCAAAGGAGACGCTAGAAGCCATCGTAGCCAAAGTCCTCCAAAAATTATAATAGATGTCTCGCTACTCGGGGTTGCGAAAATAGGCAATGGATAAAAGATAGAAGCGGCGGAGTATTGAGTTACTGGAGCTTACAAAACTAGGAAGTCCTCAGCTTGCGTGCTCATCTCATGTTGAATAAAAACAAGCTTAAGAAAGCAAAATACCATATTATACCCCCTTGTGAGCTTCAGAAAAAAACGTTGATCTTCCGGCAGTCTATGTAGAATAACCGTTTAGATTGAAGCTCAGAACTAGTCTACCACATTGTAACTCAAAGTACTAAAAGAGGTAAAAATAAATAAATAAAAGACCATTGTAATAATAGTACATGTGGGAATCATAAAAAGTCTAAGATATAAAGGTTCAAACGCCGTCCAATTCGAAGCAGTGAAAAAAGAAGAACCGCCAAGCCATAAACTTCGAAGCATACAGAGCGTAACGAGAGCGAAAACATTCTTGGCGTTAGTAGCAGCTCGACACGGCTGAAAAGCAAAATAGAGAAAAGCCATGACGTAATAGTTATACTTGGTGCATCATTCAGCTAGTGTCAGGAAACTTCCTCGCCGGCTTCTTCTTCTCTAAACCGTACGCCGCCTTCGACACGAATAGCATTAGCGACCCAGGGCTCCGCAGCAACCTGGTCCAGGGTCCAGCGGGTGCGTGCTCGTCTTAATAGGCCCTCGACAATCCTCATCGCGCCGAGAAGGCCGTTTTGTTCAAACTTAGCCTCGTCACCTTCGTGGTCACCATCATCACCGACATATTCGACCCAGCGCCATTCCACCCTGGCTATGCGATGGCTGGTTCGGCTGCGCATTCTATGAGCGTCACTCATGCCGGGATGGGGATCAAAGGGAAGTCGAGATTCAAGTAGTGCGTATAGAAGAACACCGAGGGACCAGGAATCCGTTGCACGGCCATCGTATGGCTGGCCCAGGATGACTTCAGGCGCAGCATAGTCGTCGGAACCGCAGCGTGTTTCCAGTTGCTCGCCTGGTGTTATACGGCGAGACAAGCCGAAATCGGCGAGAGCAGTTATTGGATGAGGGTAAACTGCCCATTCAACACAGTCACTGGAGAGCTCGTCAACGGGAATATTAACAAGGACATCTGGAGGTATAAGTCAGCGAACCGTGCCGAGAATGAATTGGATGAACTGGCATTTTGTCTTACTTTCAAGTTTGATATCACGATGGACAATGCTCTGGTCGTGCAAATATCGGGTGGCAGAAACGATCTCTGCCACTATACGGCCCATTAATGAGGGAGTGAGGTTGTTGCGACTGGATGTAACGACGTCAAAAAGATCGCCACCAGGACAGAAACTCATGACCAGGATTGCGCGCGTTGGTTCTATACTCCAAGCTTTGAGATTGAGTAGTGACGGGTGATGGATGGCTTGCATGATTTCTAGTTCACGCTTGAGACTCATTTCGACACGGTCCTCACTTGCACCGCCACGGGGGCCATGCTCACAGACTTTGACTGCGACTAGGGTCTTGCGGTCAAGGCGGCAGCTTGAAGCCACGCCGGTGGGCATCTCAGGCCCTTCGCCGTCGGGGACGATTTGACTGGTGGCGAGCATAACGCGGCTAAAGGTACCTCGACCAAGCAGCCCCACCGATCTCCAACGGCGGTTCTTGTGGTCAATGCGACTCCGGGCTGTGAAATACTCAAAGGAAGGATCTTCCAGTTTGAGAAGACCATCGGATGAACTCTTGGATGAGTCGCTTGGAGGCGGTGTAGGAGGATTTGCTACGGTAGGTGTCAGGCCACGGGACTGCGCTAGGTGATTTTCTCTTCGCAAGCCAGAGTCAGTGTGATCGCTCACGTCTCTTCTGGTATGACTACCAGAGACGACGACAGGGCGCTTCTGCACTGAAATGGGGTCTGGCGCATATTCGCTGACGCTGCGATTCCGGGTGTGATGAGGTTTGCGATGGGCCGAAGTCGTGGCCTGGGGTGGACCAGGTGGTGAGTCTAGCCGGTCGGTGCTTGCGTAGAGCTTGCGACTCGGTGAGGTCGCGCCCATCTGAGAGTTGTGGGTATTGAAATTTGAGCAGGAAGATTGGCCCTTCATGTCTAGTTTGGTGCGGTACTGAGGCGGGGAGGTCGAGTTGTTACTTAGACGCTTCCAAGGCCCAGGGGAATCACTCGACATGAGAGGACTAGGCAACGGGGAGACATCGCCCATGGCATTGATAACTGGGCTGGATATATTGCTACTGGAGCCATTGGAGGATGCGAAGGCGCCGGTCAAAGCGGCTTTGAGACTGGGGGTTCGCGCAAGCTGAACAGAATTGGCGGATGTGGTTCTATTTAGAGGAATGCGCGACGGCGAGAGATTGCGAGCGCTGTTGGGCAACAGATCCCGGTAGTTGGGAAAGGAAGAGAGGGCAGGAGATGTAGAAAGAATGTCGGTAGAAATTCGCAGTCCATTGGCCGAAGCTTGAGCCAAGTCTACGTGATGTACTGGCACGGGTGAATGGGGGCGATCGATCGTGGCAGTGCCCATTTGCGATGGCGATGGTGAGGGCGGCGGCAGGTGCGCCGGTTGAGACATGGCTATGGTCGTAGGCTTGGGCGAATCTGGCAGGATGGCAGGCTGCTGTTCAGTATGACGGGCTAGTTGTTTGTCGCGTACATTTTTTCTGTAAGAATCCTTGACTGAAGATTGCGTCTTTGTCGAGAATAATGTCATGGCTTGACAACGGCGATGGAAAGTTTGCTGTTCGAGCCGAGTTGACAGATGACTGTTGCGACACGAAAGCTCCAAGGCGACAAAGCTTTTGGCCTCCAGAACAGAAGGAGTCTGGTCAATCGAGAGTTGAGAATTGAAACTGGTAGCAAAAAATTGTTCGTGGAAGTCGTGTTAAAGCGAACGCCGCACTGTAAAACTATATTCAGTGCGTGTGGCTGGCACGCAGCGGCTGGCTGGCCCCGATGACGAGGTAGTCAGAGAGGTGTAGTCGGCGCTGATGCGACAGCAATGTATGGGACCGAGTTTTGTTCCTGCAGCTACTCAGCAGTGGGTTCCACTGGGAATGACGGTGACGACAATTGAATGAATGCGAATTGAAAGGCGCGGCGGAAGCTGGCGAGGCAAGTCCAACGACAAACGTCGCGGGAGTAGGCGTTGAGGCATGAGAAGAAGTTTAGAATCAAGGTTCACAAACGGTTGCCCTTTGGCTGGCTTTGGCTGGCTTTGGTTTAGGCGGCTGGGCGTCGGCGAGTTGGAGCGTGTCTGGAGGGGGAAAGAGCCACTGGGGAACTGGCATACTTACACACGCACCCACTACCTAGTAAGGTGGTACAGGGAAGGAAGCTACTGCCGTGCCTACCTAGTACTAACCTAGGTAGCCTGCCAACCCACTGTGCCACTGCTCGCTCCAAGCTGCCCACCAGCCGGCAAAGTGCTGGCGCATTACCGGACTGTCGTCGTCGATTCGGCAGATATCCACTCGAGGCACGTAGACTCTCCCCTGCTAGGAGGCTTGTACCAGAACCAGTGTCGCAGTCCATGGCCCCAAAAAAATCTGTAGGTACTGAGGTATCTTACATTGTTGATCCGCCGCTTTAAATTACAGTGGCTACATCTCTAAATTTTAGGTTGCTCGAGGCCAAACGCGGATACTGAGAGCAGCGCCAAGACGAGGTATCTAGCGAGGTATAGCGTAATAAAGAAAGAAAAATTACATGGACATATATCACAATCAAATGATGTTATATTTTTGTCTGATTTCCTCCACCGCGTGTTACTCGAATGCAATGAGCCGCCTGCCTGAGGAGCCGAGTCCAGGCTTCATGTATTGCGCGGGGGAAACAACTCCACTGAAGCACTAGCGCCAAAGCCACCAGCTGGAACAAACCCGCCCTGCCCAGCGCCTGATGTTACGTTCCAATGCAGATTACCTGAGCAAGGACAGCCAACATGACTTGCACACCAAATGATGACCCAGTAAAGTCTCACACTTGAGGGTGCTGGGTTGGAACTTCTGTCGAGTCGAAAAGCCTCTATTTAGTTTACTCAGTTTTACTGCAAGACAGTTTTTCCAGTGCTTTGGCCCCGTTCTGCCCTTGTTCTTTTCGCGTATGCCGACAGTGCTAGTCCTCACCCTGACTACAGGCGGATCGTCGCCAACTCGACATGGCATGGCTCCGGACCATGTTAACCCACTGTACCGGCCGCGTGAGCACGACATTGCTCCCTGCAGGTTGTCTCGTCTCCTACTACTATTAGCTACTAGGTAGCTTGCTAGTTACTGTGGTTAATCTAGTAGGCAACACTCGCAGCTATGGTCAAGATGCTGGCCTTGACTGGCCAAGCACCACCCAGGCAACCGCTACCCCAAAATGGCTTCCCGGCCGATCGCTAATAATAGCGACGAGCCCAAACACCATCAGCTGCATCGTGAATTTCAGACTTGTCGTTAGTGTTAGCTTGCTAGCTTGACGCCCCGCCAGCTCACATGGACTTCAAATACGAATCGAGCTGAATAAAATGGCAATGATCACGGCCAACACGAAACACGGACACATAGTCACTCTTCTCATGTGCCAGAATCAGAATTTGTGCCTAATTCATGCCTTTAGCCACAGTCTCAAGCTGCAACATACGTCAAGTTCTGACCTTGACCAAGCAGCTATGACTCTCACATTGATGCCTGATCGCCGACCTACGACTTGATCGGGGATGTCTAGAACTCTGGCCAGTAGTACGGATTACATGTGTTGACTTATACCCAAAAACGTCACAGGGCTTACCAATAGCCAGGCTAAGTCTTTGCACTTTAGCTGGAGATTGCATCAATCGTGCATATTTCGATTCAAATATGTTTCATTGGCCATGTTCCCTGTAGCGCAGATCTGGGTGTCAATGAGGCCATATCCGCAGTGGCCTCAAGTAACCCGATAGATATCCAACCTGACCGAGTAATTCAACTACCAACAAAAAGTGCAAATGCATCGATGTAGTTGGCTACGAACACGGTCATCCACAAGCCCGGAGTGAACGAGTAGCGCACAGTATCAAACGGTCCTGCATAAAGAGGATATGAAAACAGGATTCTTGATAGACTGTTTGATCAGGTTTTATCGTCGGTAATGTTCCAAGTCTTCGGCGATCTTCCACTCTGTTTAGTACGAACAGAACTTGTGTATGACTTCGTTATTGCTGGCGTAGAATCAAATTACCATGTTGCGGAGATTATCTTACATAATAAACTCTAAAATATAAGACTTTTGTATGCAATTGGTATTAAGGGAATCGGCAAGGTCAGTCCTGTCTTCGCCTCGCCCGCAGCCACCCATCTCGTAGCCACAAGGCAACCCAGGTGTGCTCTATGTAATTTGTAGCTCGCTATGCTAAGCCTAAAGCATTTCTGCATATTGATTAATAGTTTATCAAAGGATGAGCGATTGCATATGGTGCTGGTGGGAGCACTGCAAGTTTTTTTCGTGCCTGTTCTGATGAAAAGGATCCTGCGTACATGGAGATTCTGCACCGCAATGCGTGTATTGGTCATTATTTCGCCAGAGATAACTCAATTAGCCATTTATTGCTGTAAAACACACGGTTGAGGCGACCAAAGTCCGAGGCCTTAACCAAACCACTGTCGGGTAGTGTACAAGTCCCTGCCTTGGATCTCGGTCGCCACCAATCTCATCCAGAGCCTGCTATATTTTTATGTTACTCTTATAGCTTCCATCTATATCACCAACTTGCCGAAAACCTGAAGCGGAAACAGAGCATACTGACCGGGAAAATCGTTGGTAGCCTTTGATGTTGCAAAGCGGCGAACATCCACGACAGGTTCACTCGCGACATCGATATGAAATGGTCCCCAATATTCTCAGTGCTAACTTTGTTATCTGATTGTTTGATCGGTATCAAGTAATTACTATCCATAAATCTTGTACTTCAGGGATAATGATTTCCCCTTTTATGTCCAGGATCTGTGAGGTTCGCCGGCCTTTTTCAGTCCTTATTCTATTGCACAAGGCCTCCTCACTGGATGGTTCGCTGCAATATTTCCTGGCTACATTATCTCCCTATGAAGTTTTCATGCTATTGGGACTGGGCATGTTATCGCAGGCGGGTCTTTAAAGTTGGCAAGGCAAAGGACTAGCAATAGCTGGTCTTCTCAGTGGTGCCTTTGCTATGTCTGACACTTGGAAAGCAACATGTCGGAATTATTTGATAAGATTGCTTTGTTCATATTGGTAGACAGTACTCACAATCTATTCTTGATCATGTTTTGCGGTATTACTGCCTGGTGAGCAGGAGTTGCATGAACTGGACAGCGGTTGAGGTTGGTGTACCGCCTTCCCTATAAGTAACTTTGTGCTTCAGGGAGTAAAGATTAAATGAGTTATATAAAGTATATAAAGTCAGTTAGGCACAAATCGATTGGCTAATGCTGAGCAGTACAGTTCTTGGCTTAGGTGTATAGTTTCTCCTCGTCATTTCTAGATCACGACCTGCACCACATCAATGTGTAGCACATGAATGATTATCCAACTACTCTGTCCCAGCTTTGCACAAGTTTTCCAACGCTACTACTGTATAATGACCGCCCAGAACCTATCGCAGTCGCAACTGGTACAGGAATGCCATTGTGGGACGAATCTGCAGCTGTGACGGCAAGGTACCTTCAACCACAGCCCAAAAAAACTTAAAACAACTAAATTACAC
Organism: Zarea fungicola; assembly: GCA_900169235.1. NCBI lineage: Eukaryota > Fungi > Ascomycota > Sordariomycetes > Hypocreales > Cordycipitaceae > Zarea > Zarea fungicola. The sequence continues at coordinate 66,835 of FWCC01000064.1, forward strand.
TCGAAAGACCTTCAATATAAGGAGGGTCATCAACTAGCTATACAATTCAGCGCAAAAACACGCGTTTTTGGTCGAATATGCATGATTGAGATCATGTAAGACTAGCTTGTGCTTCTGTACAATGGCCTGCATTATGAGCAAAGAAATCCACATAAAACAGTGTACTGTAGCGTACTGAGTAGGCTTCCATGGTTGCGCACGTAAGGTGAGGGTACTAGGTAAATCGCTTGGCCATAATGCGCACAAGATCACGAAATGTCAACCGTCGTCAGGCCATCCCTAGCGTCCAATATATAAACCCATGGATTTGCACATGCTTTATTACTTTTCATTATGTATAGGCCTAATAATTTTTCCTGTGTTAGGCCGATCTAGTCTGTAGGATCCCATACATCAAGTTTGCCATCGTGTGCTGCCTCCAGCACAGCTAGATCACATCGTAAACATTGGCTGGCCGTATTGCAACTCGTCACTCATCCGTTTATTTAATCTCTAAAGCTTCACTGAAAATTTGTACGACGGATACTGACTATAGGTGGTTTATTGTATCATCTCAGTGAGCTTTTATATAATCGAGGCTATTACGCTATCTTCCAGCAGCTTTCGACAGCGACCCTGGAAGTCTGGGACAAACCGGCCGGCCGCATTTTGGGAATACAGATCTTATTTGACGCTTTTAGGTTTAGTTCTCACCCTTCCTATCTCCAAAACACTAAATAGCCCAACCAGCAAATCAGCAGCCAAGTAAATCAGCCAGGCAACGGGGCAAGTTACTAGAGCCCCAACTAGATACGGAGCTGTTGACTTTGGTCCATTTATTTTTTACTTGGGAGATGATTGGTAATAAGCTTACGGAGTACATAGGGTGAGTTCACTAGAGGTGCGGAGAATATTGGGCATTCTAAAAATAAAACGGTTGAGATGGGTTAGATTTAGAAGCCTAACCTAAAGGCGTGAAATACGACCTGTATTCCTCAAAACGTCACCGGCCGAGACTTCCTGGGACCTAGGCTTACTGAGGAAACCTCCAGCCGCAGAAGGGTATCGCCTCAAGTAACTCAGTAGGAAACTAGCACTTAGTTAGACCATGTTTGAGCACAATTGGAACACCTTTTACCCTTTCGGTCTAAGTTCCCGTGCTTGCTTCACAATGCACTGGTCGCTCCCCGCAGTAAGCAAAACTAAGTCGTTGACGATATAAGCTCTCCATCATCTCTGATGGATTATTTTGATTTTGATTTTGACTGTCGCAATACGCTCTTAACATCTAGCGCAATAATTTAACAGCTCTTAAAGGTCTCTATTTTGTCATATCAGTCGCTTGTTTAGAGCCATGGCGGCAGAACAATTGGGCAAACCCGTCTTATTGGTAGTGGCAGGCGCATGGCATCTTCCGCTGGTGTACAGTGCCTTCAAGAGTCACATTGAAAAACTCAACTATGATTGTGTTATTCCAGATTTGCCAACGATAGGACCAGACGCAATTGGTTTAACCTGGCAAGCTGACAAGTCCAAGATTATCGAAACCGCTTTACCCTATTTTGAAGCGGGCCGGGAAGTTGTGCTTATCGGCCACTCCTACGGCGGTATTCCCGCCTGCGCTGCTACTGAGGGGCATGGAGTCGAGGAGCGAAGGAAGTTGGGCAAAAGGGGTGGTTTTAGGTCAATCATATTTATATCCGCCTTCGTCATTCCAGTTAAAGGTTGGGACTTGTTGACCACCTTTGGCGGTGCATGGCCTGATTGGCAGAACGTGGGCGAGGCATACACAAAAGTGAGATTCTGGTTTCACTATTTGATGTTCATGTGATCTGACACTTATGCAACAGAACAAATTTTCGATCCCGAACGAGAAATGCATTGAGCTGCTGTATAGCGACGCTAATGAAACGGATGCCAGAGAAGCATTTACCAAGGCTGTACCACAATCACAAGACGCGTTTGAGACGGGATGTAACTTCGTCGCCTCCGATTTGTCCATTCCAAGTACTTATGTGATTACCGCTGAAGATAAGGCATTTCCCATAGCACTTCAGGAGCAGGTAGTCAAGTCCGTACCGGGTATGAAAGAGGTCCGACTGGCAAGTGGACATTTCCCCTTCCTTGGAAAAGCCACTGAGACGGCAGAGTTGGTGGTGAATATTGTTGAAGGAAAGGCATGAGTTTTGTCACGGCGGTGACAGAAACACAAAGAGGAAATAATGCAAACGGAACATGGCACAGGTAGTGAAATTATTGCAAATGTAAAACAAGCTAATAATACACCTGGACCTTCACAGCACCGTGTGGCAAAGTTCGTCTACTGTGCATTAATGGCCGTATTAATGAGTTTTTCCACAATAGTGTATCAATTGAAGGTTACGAAGACCTGGTTCGTGATATACAACCTTATATATGGGCTCCAGCGCTCACCTTAGCCTCCACGGCACGTTCCACGTAAAGTACCGCTTGTGCGTTACATTCCTGGTTACTATACACCCTTTCTAGTTGTAAAATATCCATAGAGATTCTGGAAGTCGACAAATCTTTGGCGGATTAAGTTCCACAAGTGAGAAGTTGAGGAAAGCAATAGAACCTGATAGTCACGCCAATAGTCGCATTCTGTTACAAAATGATCATGAGTGCTCAAAATACTGCAAGAAATCTAAAGCCAGTTTTCCGGATACGGGCAGCGAGGACTAAAGTCGTTCCTGCCACGCAGAATACCCCTGCAAATATTTTTGGATCGGTCCAATTTTCATGTCGACCTAATATTGCGCCGTTGATTGGATTCGTGGTAAGGCCACCAGCCGCCTGAGAGAAGAAAGCCAGACCAATCCTAAAGCCATGTTCGTCGATCGGAGAGATTTGAACGACTAGAGCAGGGATCATGGCAACATATGCACCAGAAAAGAACCCAAAAAGACAGGCGAACACGATCCTAGCGGCTGTAGTGGCTGCTGGGAGCCACATGCCTAGGATAAGAACCCCAGTAATATAACAGACGATGATGAAGACGTTGTAATGTCCAAAAGCATCGCCTGCCAGCCCTGAGCCCAAGCGCCCAAATAGGCTATAGATTAATTAGAAAATCGGAAATGTTGGTAGGGGATTAACGCAAACCTTGCTCCATTTAATATTGCCACCAGGTATTGGACGACATATGGGGACATACCAGCCGCAGCGGCCTCGACGGCTATGTAGTTAATGGGAACATAGAAGCCAAATGTAAAAAGCACCAGTCCTGTGAATAAAAGCAGAAACGGTGTTTCTCCGAATGGTCTAATGGCTTGCCGTAATGACAGCAAATGTGGCCGGGGCTTGTTCACGGCCTTAACGGTGACATTTGCCGTGACAAGTAGAATGAGGATAATGAAGGCTGATATCCGCATGGACCAGCCGAATCCCACTTTCTGAATCAAGTGGCTCACCAAAATAGGGAAACAGACACCGCCTGCGCTAGAGCCAGTGGCTAGTATACCAAATGCTATGCCGCGCTTCTTATCGAAGAATCCTGAAACGCAAACCAGTGCTACTTGGTGTTAACATACCAGCAGGGGACAGGTGGGGAAACGACGAGATAATCGTCGAGCTTACCGGGTTGAAATATTATTGAAATACCAAAAGCACTACAGACTCCTTGTGAGAGCAGGATTTGGTAGTATTCATGAGATATGGAAGCCATCATCAGGCCAGTGACGTGCAGCAGGGAGCCAACAAGGAGTAGACATCGTGGCCCATACCGATCCGAAAGCGCACCAACAACGGGGCCCTAAACCTGTCAGTAACATGACCGCATTTTTGATTCGCTGTATTTAGGCTTTGATATGAATAGATATTTAAGATCCAGTTTGTTGTTATGGTATGTGAATGTATAGTGATCTTTTAAGCCTGGAGGAGCGTACCATGAAGGTCATGAAAAAGACTTGAAGCGAAGGGATCCAGGCAATGGTGCTGGGTGAGTATTCTTTGAAGACGGTGTTTTGATAATATTCTTGGAAAACTCCAATACCTGCAATATTATCAGCTGTGTTGAAACGACTGCATAGTAGGTATTTACGCACTGTTTATCCACCCGTAGGTGCAAAACGAGACACACCAAGTCCCGGCAACCACGAGCCATGCATTGATCCCTCCGTCAGGTACAGTGCTCTGATTAGCCAAATCTTCATCGGCTGTATTTTTTGTAGGTTTTTGCATAAGTCCCATGGCCGGCTTCCATTCAAAGGCTCTCCTTGTCAGCGACTGCTGCTGCTGCTGACATACTGAGCTATTACAGGAAGGAGATTGTGTAATGTAATATTTATTGACAACGACTGGAGGCTTCAAAGTAGCTTGTACCTGTTTGCAGCGATATGAGTCAGACCGGCAGGGAGCCACATAGCAAGCTAATGAAGATCTATCGATTTAGTGAGCAAATTCAAGTTACAAAACATTTGAGGTTCTGCAGTATCGTTTTACATTACGTAGACAAACTCTTAGTTTTTTTGTCTCACTTCTGTAACATTTATACATGCACTCGACCTTATGCTATCCTTGCATATCCCTAATTGAAGGCATTGAAGTGGCAAGTTGTCTTGCTCCCTGCATGGCTTGGTAGGCTGGCAGGTTTCTCAAGTTTGGTAACCTAATTTGGTGACCGGGGAATTGGCCGGGGGTGTTATCAGCGGGATAAGCAAGGTACCCATACGTGGAGATTTATTGTTGAAACGGATACGGCGCCAGATTTTCAAGCCGGCAAGTCAACGAAAGCTAGAACCAATTACTGAGAGAGCAGCAAGGCAGCGAATCGTGCCCTGCACAATTTTTACGGAGTATGATTAAGAAAACACATTTATTTGGGGGGCGGGTCGACGGAGGAGGTCGGAGTGTGGAAGCCGATCAGTTGAGGAAGTCAATTATTTGGGGACGCAGATAGCGGCGGACTTCAAATCTACTCGGCGCCGACTGTGAACATTAGGATTACTCTTTACCCGCTTCCACTGGTTTATTAAAAATCCTCCTCACGCTATTGCTACGCGAGCTACTTGCTTATGACTAGGCACTGTTGTAGTATTTGTGGTGGTGGTTGTGCCGCATTTCTATTATTAAGACTAGGAAGCAACGAGCGCTCAGCAGGACGGGAACCTCTACGCAAACCTGGCATGTTCCAACGTCTCTTCTTTCCGCTCAGAGCAAACTTAGTGAGGTCGGTCAGATTCCACACAATAGGCCATGACGGTTTTCGGTTGTCAGTAACCGATTTAGCACCACAAGGCCAAGCTTTAGCGAGAATAACAAGTATTCAATGCTTATGTCGACATTTCGGGCATCGCCACTTATTCGCCACCACAAGCCTGACAGGTAGATCTCGGCGCCGATATGGTTGGCTTATAGAAACGTGAATTTGCGGTGTCGGTAAAGTTGGCCCGCTAGGTACACCACACTCGTCTATATACTAATTAACCAATGTTTAAGCTAAACCGAGGAGCTTCCGAACTCTCTTGTTGATAGCACTCCTGGTTGACGATAATAACGACGTCGAAGGCCCCGTGGATGATGTCCATGGCGTAATCGACCACTTATTGAGTGCAATGTTGAAATTTAGCTGCCTTTCATTTGTAGGCAAATCATGGCCGAGAATGATCGGACCATAGTTGCTGACTCACATATGAGGCTGAGTATTGACAAAATCACTGACGAGGCTCTACAGCAGACGAGGCTGAGCGTTGTGGTCGTTGATGCGGATTGCAGCGGCTGCTGTTGGATGAGAAGAACATCCTGAGGCCATCTATACGAAGAGATGGCGATGATCTCGCGCTCAATTGATTAAAAAAAAATTACACAAGAATAAACCTTGTTGCGTTTCGTGAACTACTCAAGATAAAGAATACTTAATTTCATTTGGTGTTTGCTTTGGTCCATGATAGACACGTCACGATATTGGCACGCGTAAAGTTGCTTTGACGTGGGTGCGCGCAAGCCAAGGTGAGCACCCCACACGCACTCATCAACGCGTCAAGTCGCGTCTTCCACCCTTTGAACCAATCTTCATCTCCACAATCATATTGTCTTCCACCCATTTCAACGGCAAAGTCAACAGTGTGAGAAGGACGGTACGCAAAAATCACATTGCCCAAGATGTTGCGACAGGATTTTAACCGCATCGATCCCAAGCGGCGCAATGTCATCGACCACCGGCGCAAACAATTCGCCTCGGCACAGTACAAGGAGGCCGAATACACGCATCGCCTCAATTTCTACGCAGAGCCTCCCACGGCCGACATTACTCTCGAACAGTTTGAACAATGGGCCATCGATCGACTCCGTGGTAAGTCGAACTTCGGGCTCTCACAATCTGGTAGAAATATCAAACAAAAAATTAATTAATCCCGGGGGAAAAAAAGTTCTTGCTGAGCTCGAGGCATGCTCGTTTCGCAACAAGTCCCCCGCCGAGACGGCCACGTATATGAAGCCGCTCCTCGAAAAGTATCTGCCTCTCGACTCCAACTCGTCCTCGTCCACCAAGCTCGCTGCCCAGCGTCAAAAGGACCACTACAGCCACTTCATCCTGCGCCTCGCCTTTTCCTCCACCGAGGACCTGCGCCGTCGCTTCACCCGCGTGGAGACGATGCTCTTCCGCATTCGTTTCAATAGCGACGACAGTTCCGACCGTGCGTCCTTTGTCTCGAGTCTCGACTTTGACTGGTGGCACCCTGTCTCTGATGAGGAGAAGCGTCAGTATGCGGCGGAGCTGGCGGCTGTGTCTAGCACCAATCGAAGGAATGCTGCCGGTGCTGGTGGTAATGAGGACGAGGGCTGGTTTTGCGTTGACTGGGAGCGTGTTCCTGATTTGGTTGAGAGTCGTCGAGTGTTTCTCAAGGCTGGCAAGGCATTTTGCCCGGCGCGTGAGCAATCGAGTATGGTTGTCGCGGAGTTTTCTACCAGGCTGGAGAAGCAACTTGCAGTATGTGTAAACCCACCCTTTCCTACACGTGTGGCCTCAGGAAGCCGTCTTGCAATATGAGAGAATTGCAGCGATCGCAGCTCAAAGTCATTCCTTGCTAACTGCCTGCAGCTGACAGCCCGTGCCCTCCCCCGCCTCGACGAAGATGACCGCCTGACGCCGATTCTCAACCACCTCTCCAAGAATTTCATCACCCCCGACGCTGCCTACATGTCCAACACCACCGCCCCCGACGGCGCCGTCATCTCCGCCGCCAACATTGACACTCTCTCACAGCACTTCCCTGCCTGTATGTCGCATCTGCACCGCTCGCTGCGCCGCGACGCTCACCTGAAGCACTACGGCCGTCTACAGTACTCGCTGTTCCTCAAGGGCATCGGTCTGAACCTGGAAGAGGCTCTCGCTTTTTGGCGTAGCAGCTTCCATAAGATCACCGATGACACGTTCAACAAGGAGTACCGTTACAATGTGCGCCATGCGTATGGCGACGTCGGCGGCGACTCGAATCGCCGTGGTGGCGGGTACAGCTCGTTTAGCTGCCAAAAGATTCTGACAGAGCACCCACCTGGCCCGGGTGAGGCGCATGGGTGCCCGTACAGGCACTTTAATTTGGAAAATTTAAATGCGCTGGTGCAGTCGATGGGTGTCAATGATCGGTCTGTGCTGCAGGGTGTCAAGGAAGACAAGGACAATTTAAAATACCACATGGCATGCAATCGGTAAGATGGCTTGGATCTTTACACGCACACACCCAAGAACCTGGTTTGTCACTAACACGAGAGACATAGTGTATTTGAGCACTTGCACAAGCAAGAGATTAAAAGGGCCAAGGACGAATCTATCATGACCGCAAACCAGCTCGAGACGATTGTGCATCCCAACGAATACTTTAAGCGCAGTTACCTGCTGAAAAATCTAGGTAAGGAGACGGATTCCAATATGGAAGGTTAAGACTCCCTCACCTTGTTGTTGTCTGTTGCCTTGTCTCATTTGCTATTGTCATGGATAATGGAGTTGTATGGCGTTGGTGGCATGGGTAAATTTGCATTTGGCTTGAAGTTTACATGTGCACCTGGTACATGCTGGGCCATTTTGTTCTTGTTTTTAAGTTTTAACGATGGAGGTATGCATGATGAGCATGGCAATTACTGTCTCGTTTAGTTCATAGTATAATTTTGACGGAAATCGACTGTGCTGCAATTCTCCTAAGTATTTGAGCATAGTATGTTGAATTATATTCAAGAATTGATAAAAGTAGAAGAGGGGCTTATTATAAAAGAAGCCTTTTCAACGACTCGTCAACAATTATGTCGTCTGGTATGAATTTCAGCGCCAAACTAGTTCATCCCGAGCCAAGCAGTTGAGGATTGGCTTGGCCAGCCAGACGAAGAGACAAGAAGCTTAACCTCTCTACTCGAAATGTAGTCTGTTTGCGATAAGAAGAAGACGCCTAATTCTTCTACCACAACTTCAACAATGGGTAAGGAGCCTGAAAATGTACATGGGTGAGATTGGCTCCGTGGACATTGCAACAATGTCGGAGAGAACACCTAAGAATCTCGAGGAGAGACAAGGGTTTTGCTTTTGAGAGCAACACGGGTGTGGGATGAAGCGCGTGACCTTGTATGGTATGTAACTGCGTCTATTAGGTACACTAAACGAACACTCTGTCAACAGTCTTGTTCATGAAGACGGCGGTATGCACTACATGGAGGAATCGACCAGTGCCTCACTTCGCGAGTAAATAGCGTCGAATTAAAAGCAAGGCGCAAGAAAGCATGCACAGACCAAAGGACTGGTAAGAGAACAAGGAAGGGCATGCAGCCCGTCACACTTCAACCGGCCGCCAAGTTGCTCAGCCTTTTTCGTACACTTTCTTGCTAACCGGCCCGAATGATTAGTTATTGTTCTCAAATTACATGCTCAAGTTGGTCTGTTATTAGTGCATATGGGTAGCCCGATGGCCGCCTCGCTGGCTCCGACTCTGACCGTACCGAGAGGGAAAAAAATAAGCATAGACAAAGCTCCTCCCCACCATTTCGGCAACATTATGCCATGCCAAGACCAGTCACTGATGAGGGTTTTTCGCTTTCTATAAAGGATGGAAGCGGAGAAAGAAATGGGGGGGGGGGAGTGCCCAATGGCCCTTGTGGTTGTATCGTAAATTTTTTTTATTTCTTTATGGAAAAGTTGATGCCAAGTATGTCGAGGTGATAGCCGAGCTTCTAAGGTGTAGGCCCGCTCCAGCGCCCATCGGCTATGGCGGGAATACCGGCACATTTCAATCACACTACGCGCAAACCCGCCAATTCAGCGACGGGAATAACAGTTTTGCGTCTTGCAGGTTGTGAGGTCTTGTCTGCTCTCTGGAAACTCTGACGATAACTGCCTTGTTGAGCCGTAAAAGAGTACGCCAAGATGTTGGTGTATGCTTCCTTTATTACCTGCATGACAAGCAAGGAAAAAGGGATTCTCAGCTAATAACAGGAGCAGATTAAGTAAATAAAATAAAAGAACACACTTGTAAAAGGACCACTTGAAAGAAACAGTGTGAAGGCGTCTGCATTCGCAGTCCGGCCTTTCTTCCGTACCAGGGGTGACCGATTAGCTGCATGTACATAGACATACACAGCATCTGCCGGATAACTTTCAACGAGGATTTACGGTCCGGTCCACAGAGCATAATTAGTCTGGCTTCAATTATTCTCCGCAAAAGTACATGTGATGCGTGCCTGTCCATCGATTGGCATACGTAACCGTCGAACTACTATCCTCATTCGGATTCTTGGCAAAGGGGCTTGCGACCGCAAAGGGGGCTTGTTGTTCATTAACACACTGACTTGGTCTAATAAGTCTTCGGTAAAAAGGCAATGGAGCCAGTAGTATATGTGCCTAATGCCTACCGGCAACTTGGTCAGTGAAAGAGACCTAACTTGGACGAGTATCCGTTTTTCTGCTACCCATGTTGCTAGCATTTCTCCTTTCAGGCATCGCCCATGTCCAACTGTAACGCCCCCAAGGCTGAAGAAAGACGAGAGGGCACTAAAATGATGGGCGTTGCTTAAAAATAGAAGTAAGAGCATCAGCCAACGCCGTTATTATTAGCAGGGATCACCCACGCCCGTCACGACGAGCTACTCAGAGTCGCGCAATGAAACCGGTTCTGCTCTAGATGCTCTATCTGTCTCTAAAATTTGTCTTCAAACGGGTGGATGTGCAGCGACACCCGAATGAAGTTTTGCGTTAGGGCGGCGTTATGCGTGTTACCCTGCACCCCCCCCCCCCCCCCCCCTCCTCCCCTCTTCCTCCTTCTTCAAAGTTTTTGTATTAACGGCCGCAGCCTAATTGTGGGTGGCGCATGCCGACTTCTCATTCTTGTTCCATCGGCATTAACCTAAGGTGACTCACCCAGTTGAAACACACCAAGTCGGTCAGTCACCTTGCTGGATTACATATATTCATCCGGCTACTATTATTATTCTTATGAGCGTCAAATTATTATTTTTTGAGTCGTTTGTTATTATTGTGATGTAGAGCGTGCAAACTATAATGTGGCATAATTTTACAATTTGACTCTTGCATCACAACTCGTACTTAATGACGGGGGAAATGGATTGTTCTAGAAGGCCACATCGAATCAGGAAACACGGCCCACCTTGCCGGTTCCATGTGAGGTCCCAAAGTGCCACAGAACGGTTGCATAGCATCAGGCGCTGGAAACAACGGCGTAACGTTCCCTATAATCAAAGATCCTGTTATTTGCCATCTACCCAGTATTGTGATGATTCTTCTCCTTGTGCATATTTTTCATTGTGCAAATATCAATGAATGATTATGGTGTACTGTCCCAAGGTATTTGCCGTTTGGCAATGGAAATTGGCAGTGACATTCTTCTTGGCGGGCGGGATGTTCCGTGCTAGCCTGCAGTTGAACAAGTCATTGAAACGTTCAAGAGTCTCAAAAAGTCAAGTCGTAAACACTGGACGAGTTTAGCTGGGTTGAGTCGAGTTGCCCAGGCCATGATCAAATGTCATCCTTGGCTCACCATTAAACTAATTTGCGCTTCTTCGTCTGCTTCTTCTCCCTCTCCTTCTGTTTAAGCCCTATCAGTTTCACGCTGCGGTTGTAGAAAACTTAATTAATAAACATGTACAACCAATACAGTTTCAGTACCAGTAAATCACAGGTCTGACAAGTCTACACCCCTTTAGTAAGCCAAGCGTCCAAGATCCTGGTGTCCGCCGTTAATGGCAGGATAATCAAGGACAGCTTTGCCATAAGATGCAGAGGTTCCAGGCCATCAAAAGTACATGGTCTAGAACAAAAGACTATTTGGCAAAAAAAGTTGCTTATTATTATTATTTTTATCATTAGGGTTACATCTATCCTTTGTCCCCGCTTTGGTGATACTCATGCCTTTGCCTGGGCTGGGCAGTGGACTGGCCACAATGCCATTCGACAGGGCAGTGTCAGCCGGGATGCAGGAAGTAAAATTGCATGTTTCTGAGCCCAAGAAAATTTTCGCTCCGTACATATATTGCCCAGCAAATGAAAGCGGGGGGGACAAAAAAAGAACAAAGTCAGCCACGTTTCGGAACTCGCTGGCGCCCGACATACGTAATCACGAGCCGCTCAAGGGCAGTGTTGCATGCGTTGAGGAACTATTCCGTAACTAGGGTAGTAACTGTATTTAGCACTCTTTATTGTAACAATATTGAGAACGAAACAAAAAGCGAATGGCATTTTTTGGCTTTGCGCCAGTGGTATCTCAAAGTCTATCGCTATCTAAAGAAAATGAAGCAAATTGAAAGAAGAAAGAAGAAAAAGGAAAAGGAAAGCTCCCCGACGGTGGTCAAATGCCAAGTGGGAGAGGAAAAAAATCGTCAACGCACAGCGTATTCGGTAAAGAGAAAATAGAAATGAAGAGGAAAAAAGCCGACGCCGTAATATGATATATAAAAAAATTCCAATACACGTTCCATTTCTCGTATATGCATGGCTGAAATCTCAAACGCCAGGGCGAGGGCAAGAGAGGGGGCCGTCACCATTTGGCAGCATCTCATTGGGTTCTCATCCAGCGACAAGGGTTTAGACCCGTTGGGTTATCCGTCAACCACGTCATGGTACATATATCGCAAAGTTGACATGTGCTACAGCCGAGGACATCGCGAGGCATTTTGTAGCAACAAAAATGTGTGATTTTTGGGGCGTCTCAGCTCAAGTCTTGAGATTTGGGAATGTGTCGCTCAAAATAATTTTGGTGTCAGATAGTGGCCACCGGGGCACGCCCGTTGAGACAGGGCTCAACACGTGAATGTCAATCACTGGTGGTCCAGTCGTTTGGGGGAAACCCAAGATGCAGAGACGCGAGGTTAACCCAGTCCATCCAAAAAGTGACGCATTATGGGGAAATGCATTACATGGCCGAGTCGCAGCGACCTTCAAATCGGACGTCGCATGTAAGAACAGCCAGGTTCGTGATGGTGTATATACTTTAGGCAACCAGGCATACAAAATATGTTTGGCCAGTGAAAAAGTATTGAAGCTAGACGTAAAGCGTCCATGTGTGTAATCGAACGCCTTTTCAAGTCTGAATGCATCGTTTGTCGGTGTATCGTTGTCAGGTCGAGTCATGTGCTTTCACGCCAACTAGGCCCCAACCTGGGATATTTTTTATGGGCGCCAAACATTTACTTGTAGCCAACCATCTTGGCACAACGTTCGCAGTAGTAGAGGTTATGAGATATGCGGACCATGCCAGCCGTGGCAATGTCGTCGGTGGTCGTGGTCTCGACGGCGCGGGCGCAGCGCATGCAGCGAAGGACCTGCACAGTGGCGACTGGTGGATGTGCCACCTCCATGGTGAAGCCTGTCGAGGATGTGGCAGAGGACGAGTCCGAGTCAGATGTTGTGGTCGAGGAGGCTGAACTGTATGGAGCCGAGTTGTCTCCCGCAGGCATGATGAGGGAGAGGCGAGGTTGTGCGGTGTGGGAAGTGAACTCGGGCATATGGACTTTTTTGTAGTTTTGTAGTGGGCTGGGTAGCGAGTCCGTGTAGTAAGGTTAGATCGGGAAGTGAACAGGGTCCGAACCAATAGTCAGAAGGGCTTGGTGCTGCGCTGTAGCGTGGCTTGAAGCTCAGGCGGCGGCTTCTCTTTGTCTCAAGGTATTCTCTGGCGGTCAACGAATGTTGTGCAACGTCGCAGAATAGAATGCTGAAATCAGCTATTTTTGGGATTGATGCTGACTCGAGTCGTGTTCTTCTCCTTGTTGAAGCACCTCGCTGTGCCGTAGACGAACGGGGCGAAGAGAGAGAAGGGGGGGAAAGACCTGTGCTGGAGTGGGAGTGTGGTGATGGTCGTCAAGAGGGCAGTCGGCTTGGGGCCAGGGCGTGTAAGCGATATATATTGGAGACGAACCAAGTGAGTCGAACCACTTTTGGGCTGCGGCGTGAGCAGGGATATTTACAAGGATGTATGATCGCAAATCCTGGCAAGATGTTTAGGCGAGGCGATGAATAGGAAGAAAAAGACGAAAGAGGGATGTGAAGGAATAATAAGATTGCTAGGAGGGGGTGGTTTTTAGATGAGAGAAGGAACGGGGGATATGGGTTTTTCTTGTTATTGCAGTACCGGCGCAGATGAGCAAGGGAGCAAGGGAGTGTGGTTAGAACGGGGGTGTGTGTTTTTGGCCAGGGGGGTGCACATACACACCAGGTAGGCTGTGGCATGTTTTTAGCACTGCAGTGTGCTGTGGTAGGGCAACACACAGTTTAGTACAACACCACTTGGGAAAGCTCGGTACAAGCGGAGCGGCTATACGGCGTACGGACTCATGTTGATAATGCACTCTCTAACAAATGTGCGAGACGCCTGGTAAAAAATATCAACAAAGGTCCAGAGAATGTGAATTCGTTATCTTTTCATGGTTGCTATCATTCTAGTTACCATTATTGTGACTACTGTTGTTACTAAGACTCCCACAATTGCCATCATCTTGTATGCCAGTCTCAGTCAACACTCCCTCGTCCTATGTAACTCCGTCTTGTACGACCAGAACCGGGCAGGGCGAAAATCGAGCATGTCAGCATTCACGGCGCGCCCAGCATTGGCGGCATGGGCTCTGGAAGCGTCGGCTCAGGCCGCGTAGCTCAAGCTTCCTCGCCGCACATTTGGGCAAAGTTCAGTGGGGATGTTTTGGCTGCTAGCAGAGTGCTCCAGACTCCCTACTAAGGGTGCCAAGGCAGGCTCACTAGGTAGGTGGAGAAAACGACGCCCCAGAGCGCCAAAAGACACCAGGAATGGCACCTAATATAGTACCTAGACAAGCTACAGGTGCCTGGAACATGGCCGCACAGGCACTTTAGGCACCTAGAAACAAGGTTCACAGGGGGGGGGCACTGGGAACATCCAGAAACCCTCCCACCATCCAACCCACAGCACTCTCGGCTCCAAAAGTGGTGGACCGAAAGCGAAGAAAGCAAAAATGAAAAAAAAAAATTTACCTCCGGCCACAGGTTACGAGTTTTAACACAAGTACTCTTGGCCTCGATGCAGCACGGCAAGTGCCTTGTTTATTATTGACAGTTATTAAGTTACATGCACGCAAATCAGGACCTATTTAATAGAACGGCACACCATTGAGCTACCACTGCTATTCATACAGGTTTGGATTTACTTCTACTCTGGCAAAACGGTAAAGATAAATGCCGTCGTGTCACTGCCACATAGAGTACGCGGCATAACTATGGCAAAGACCCAATATGGCGTAACATACAACGTGACTGCCTAAATACTGGTAATTAGGGCATCTGTAAAAGGCTGCTAAAATGATTTCTACGGCCAGCCAAGACCTGTCTGGGTCATTGCTGCCAACCGCTAATTGCTCCGTACGGAATACGGAGTACAAGCGGCCCAATCGTTCCGCCCTCACGCTTCTCGCCCTGCTGTGCTGTGGGTGTGCACCGTCTAAAATAAAGAGATTAGTTGGCATGGTTAGTTGCCCAGCCGTAACAACTGTGCAGAGCCTTGGTAGTGCTATTTGCAGGTATGCGCTAGTTCGCTACATATTCCGCCTGAATCGACCTCTAGTACGCGCCATCTGAGGTCTGTATCCCTCATAGTGAGACTTTCGCAACCCTACTCTGTACAAATTCGATGATCGTCTTGGTCAACGTGGATGATGAGACTTCAGGGCAACTGTACCCGTGCCATTTTTGACTTGGCTCGCGGTGGCTGTTGCCAGCAAATTGTATTTCCGAGAGGACAGGCCAGACACCCGCTGCAATCTGACGATATGTTTCTCATAAATGAATCCATTTACATGCATTTTATTCTTTCCTGCATGCCCGTTTCCCATCCCGTTCCAGCTTGGGCCTTTGAGTTCTCGGTTCCGAAGCGGGCATTTACTCCGTGCAGAGCTGTCACTTATTCCAACTTTATACTCTTCCGACCCTCCCCCCTTCGGCGGTCGCTGTAACGTTGGCCGGGTCTCTCTATTTATGATCTGACATTCACGTTAGATCACGCTCGGGATAATGAGATCCTCTCTAGGTTCCCAGCTCCTCTCCTCACTAGGAGGGACATTTCGCCGAGAAGCGAACGGCAACGGCTGTATTGGGCATGAAGCTTCCCTAGGGCAATCCGCAACAGTAGTACTGTTAAAGTTTAAAAAGAAAAGTGGCCGTGGTCCAGACCCTCGTACTGGACTTATCTTTTTTCTGACAGGAATTGACATTTATGCCACTTTGCTCTTTGGATGCGGCTGAAAATGTTTTCATCTTTATTAGTTTGTGGACGTTGGCTTTTCCTTCACAGTTTGATGCATGTAAAACAACAGCCGACGGGACGTTTCCAGGCTGTCTTAGACACTGGCACAATATTCAAGCCTACTCTGTAGAGTATAGACGTATAGACGCACGGTGCAGCACGCCGGCCCATCGAGACGCCTAATCACTCTCGTGTCGCTAGGAAGCTTATTATTAAAACACTTGCATCGGAGCCGGCTCCGCGTGCCTTCTCCTCCACCCAGTCGAGATTTGTTACCCACGCAGTTGGAAGCAGGAGGAATGAGTTTGTGGCCGAATACGCTAAAAATCAACGTGCCGATGACAGCACAAGGCCGCCGCCGTGATGAGGCCGTTGTGACCAAGCATGGGGTGGTTGTCGCATCGAGATGGCTTGAGCTTAGCTTGCCTTGCATGGATTAGAAGAGCACCAACCTTTTGATCCTTGTCTGTTTCTCGTTCTTTTCTTTTTTTCAACGCCGCGGGCGGCAAATTTTAGGACGGCTTTTGGCTTGCTTGTTACTACAGTCTGTGCATAGCAGTATGCAGGGGGACGACTCATAGACTGGCACAGCAGGCAGTAGCAAAAATACCGAAGCAAGACAAAAAAGCGCGGCGGCTTCATCGGAGATTGTTTCTGCAAAAGCTGCCCAGTAGCTAGGGATTAGTTACCGGAGATGCTGTTTTCCTCTTCTGCATGTAGTTACTTACGCTGCGCCGCGATGTCTCCATAGGCAGCAGCTGCGCCGCCGCGCCGTAGAATGCCAGCCCATTTTGCTCACGATGTGTCTGCTTTTGGTCAAAACAAACGCTTGGCATTTCGAGTATATGGGCTTGGTATTGGAAATTGTATTGGCCGGTCCCGTACTGGCTGGCTGCAAACAATTCTATGTACTCTCTTTTCTACCTTCTTATAGTACGTATTTGTTATCGCCGTAAAGCGTTTTTATCAATCGGCCGACAGGGCCCTTCGTCTAAGTTAGCGTCAAGCCCTTGGTTTCAAAACATCGGCCGCTGAAGTCCAGCCTCTTTACGCGTTGTCTGTGCTTGTGACGGGATATCATCAGTGGTTTGGCATAAGAATTTACCATGTCGCACTGTACTGAGTCCTGTTCCGCGCCCTCCCGGCATCAGACCAGAGATCTTTTGTCTTTATTTTCGTGGCGTACCACCATCTTTGTGATCACTTGGCCTCGACCAGCACCCCGGGCGAGAAACTGCCGTGGGCTCCGTACATAATCTACAGAGGCGCTCAACGGTCTAGATGGTCTAGATGCCCTCCTCTCCAGCTACTGCAGCTGCACCGGAGCAGTAATTCGCTCGCTTGCTGGAATAAGCCAGCCAGTCATCAAGGCGGCGTCCAGCGCCCCGAGGGCCGCGTTTTAGTGCGTGGCGAAACATCGCTAGCCCGCCTCGGCGCCCCGGAAATAGCAAGAGATGAATTAATCTGACTGGCAATTCTGGAGACCAGCTGCCCTTCGCATTGGCACTGAAAATGAATGGTTCAGGCAGTGCGTGCGTTCGTGCAGTACGTGGCTGCAGTAGTGGTGAACGATGTTAATGAACTGCCCTCCTTTCATTATCAATAGTCAAGAAGGCAAAAAAAAAAATCAAAAAAAAAATCACTCACGCCCTTGTCTCGAACGCCAGCTCTGACTCACATGACAATGGTATTACTTGACTGTGGCTGGCTCATGCTTTGCTGGCAGGCAACAGCTCTCTCGTGTTGGTGTACAAATAAATCCCAGTGTGGCTGCCCAATCATCGCCAGCCATAGTCGAGGTGTCGCGACACAATTGGTTAAATAGAGCTATTTGATACGTGTCGCATTTTTTTTGTGTCATAGGCAAGTCTTCATAGTTTAAAATGTTCACTGGAGAAATGGTGAACCATACTCACAGATTTCCCTATTTAGGACGATTTAGTGTCAGGTCTACAGGCGCGGACTTATTTATTATCATCTTATCAAGTTACATCGCTACTAGCCCGAGTAGGATACAACCTTGATGAGCGAGGCTGATTAACCCTTATGCCTCTGTTACACAGTGTTTATTTTGGAAAGTATATATGCTCACCCCTCCTCCAACCGCAGTGCGAGTGCCGGCATGGTCTTCGAGAACGGACAGCGAAACAAGATGGTTAAAACGTGTGCGCCGCAATGCATCATCGCATCGCCCATTATGCTGCAAGAACTTCTTAATAACTACGCTGCTGCAGACCAGTTGCTCAGCCAGCCCATTGTTTCGCTTGTGTCAGGCCACCCTGATGTGGTGTAGATCATGCAGTTGCTCCAGCACGTTTCTGATACATTCATCATCCATCCGTTCCGGGAAACCGCCTATACGGATCCAAAACGGAGCAGCTAATAAAAAGCCGGGCAGGCAAGACTTTGGTGTACCATGGCTTTCCGTCTAAATCTCTTTTCTTCCAGCCCAAAAATCGCTTAGCCGCATCGGTAACTCCTTCGACATGCTTTTTCATCAGACTAGCTGGGAAATCGAAAGAGTGTGTTGTGCGTCTCGACCCATCCACCCACCCAAGTCCCTGAACCTTCTTTTGGGACCATTCTTTTTTGTCACACCATTATTCCATGAATTCGTCGTGTCAGCTGGAGCTGTTTCTGGGGTTTTGCCCTTTTAGGCTCAGGATCGCCGCTTTTTTTGCTCTCACAAGGGGGTTCGCCATGCTCCACTTGGGAAAGAAAAAAAAAAAAAAAAAAAGGCGCTCTCCTTCGCCATCAGGTCACTATGTCAGCTAAGAAGAACCCGCCTTGCCAGCCAACTAAGGCTGCACCATGTGGTTCCGTTTTTGATTGTGGCTTTTCGGTTTCGAACGGAAGCCCCGGGCTGCGGGTCCCCCGTTTTGCAAGTCTTCTCCAAATTGAGACGAGAATCGTGGGGTGTGCATTCAGAATCGAAAGCCCAAGAAAAATTAAGGGTCAAATTAAGGGCCTGATGAAATGTCACTGACGATTAGACATGAGTTCTTCAGGAATCGGAAACACAGGGGGTTGAAACGAAAAGACTGGGTATCATCTTTGTGCCTGATGATCCCTCTCCAACTAACTTTACAACAGGCCATTCGCCACAAAAGTTTTGTTGAAATTGGAAAAAGATTATCCTCCTTCTCTGATAAACGGTATGAAACGGATCGACATTGTAGAGCCCCAAAAACTTTACTCCGCCTTGGACCAGTTTTCATTTGCCTACTACATGAACAATATGTTTGTGAATCGCTGGGGAAGGGAACGAATGTTCTAGACCTCATCATTAAAGATAACCAAAGCACGGCCAAGCCATTGAATAATTCTTTCCGGGGGCCTCATGCGCCATAAACGCCATGTATCTGTTTGCGGCTTGAAAACCAGGTCGTGAAAAGTCAAAGCTGCAGCGGCGTTGGTTGGCTGTTCAGCTGGTTGCTCAGCTGCTATTTAAATAGCCTCGCCCCTCAGTTTGCGCATGAATCTACCGGATCCAGACCCGTATAGTGGCTAACGCTCAGTCTTTTTGATGTGCAAAATGGAGTCTATCTTGAAATAAATGCTGCTCAATGGGCGGCGGTTCGATTTTCTAGGAACGAACGGTAGCAGCATCCCAACGTTTTGGATAATTGATTGGACGTGGACACAGAGCGCCACGAACCGACACAAAAATATAGATCCTGAATCCTAGTGAATACATGAGCAGCTACTCATGGCTGCATATGTATTTGGTTTCTATGTATTTTGTTAGAAATGTTTAACCGCCTGGCAACTTAAATCAACACAGAGCATATAGAAAATGTGAGCCCGGCTATGACCGTACAGCAGCGAGATATCTCTTTTCGATACCTACATTACTCGCTATTTGCACCGTAGAAGTCACAATACAAGGGTTATAATTAGCATTAGAAGGCGCAAGTCGCCATTTAAATAGCGGAGTGTCTGACTTGACAGCGACTGAGAATCAAAGGACGATTCCCATTCTGTTCCCCGGCGAACCACTGTAGCTAACCATACAAGACCCAGCCATTCTAGTACTGTCGCAATAACTGACAACTCATCATGTCCACTCAAGGTCTATACAAACCTAATAGTGCAGAAACCTTGTTACATTGCTCGTTGTCCCTGTCCGTGGTTTGCGTGGTTTGCCAGTGCGGCATGAGGGTATATGCAACTGCTGGACGGTAAATAAATCACAAGCATGCCAACACCAAGTTGTTTGAAAAAAAAAACCTGAAGTTATTCTGTACAATAGTTAGCAGTATACCATTTCTGCTTTCATAGCATTTTAGCAGTAGCATACTATGGACAAGACATTGCCAAGTCCTGTCTGGTTAGCCCCGAGGCGTCGGTCGCCGGGGTAAGCTGCCCGTTACCCTATTCTTGAGAATTCTTAGCTTTAATATTGGAAAACTTGCTGTGAGTTAACGCGCGGTCTACAGAGTATAGAGCGACCGCTCTCTGTTATCAAATCTGGTACAAATGGTGGGACTAGTCTCAAGCTGAATCACAATATATGTTGCCGTTCTTATATAGAGAGAGTGAGTGTAATGTACGTTATATAATCATCTATAATAAGATTATCTTATTAATGCTGAGACGCTTTATGCATCATTGTTAGCAGCTCTTGTTGTAATTTTCAATACCCTCTCGTACGACTGCATACCAGACCACAGATACGCTTGCGCCGCCACGCTGCCCTTGATTTTCAATTTGATAATATTTACCCATGCAATGAGAGCTCAGATTACCGCTTACCCATGGTCTGGGCCATGTACTATCCTGCCAGGGGTTGTGCCACAGGTCAGGCAGCGTAACACGTGAGAAAAGGTTGCAGCGGCGGCTTCCTAATCTTCTATACATGCGTGGGACAACATGGTTCTGGACTACAAACAGGCTCAAGTCAATATCCCAGAAATTTTGCAATGAAGTTACTGTTAGTCTTCGAGGTGGTTCTTGTACCGACAGTGGACATAAGTCTGGAACTAAGCTTTTGGGAGTTACGAATTAGGTGTAAAAACCAGGCCATTGTCTGCCAGATTAACATCATTAGTGTATCAGAGAAAATAACTGAGGCCAGAAGGGCTAAATATCCAGCAAGCTGGTATTTATCCAATTGGGGGTTATAAACTGGAAGGTGGCAGATGCTTATAGACTTAAATTGCGTAAGTTCGTAGGATTAACCGCTGTCTGTTTCATATTTGTAGAAAGTAACTCAGCAACTGTATATCCGGCATATCAAATCTGGTATTTCATTAACAATCTCCTAGTAAGTGCTCTCGTATCTTGTTTTACTCACGGCATACAGAAAACAAGTTGTCCCGGCAAGCCGGTCGGCCACGGCGCTGAGGATGCTGGATTAGATGCTCTTGCCTCTTTTTGGATTCGCGAATCGCGTTTCTTACCTTTGGAAGCGTCTGATGCTCCCGGAAATATTCCCGGGCCTACGATGCGCAAGGATACTAAGAAAGGTTTGCTGACCATCTTCAATACGGGCACACTTCTGGAGGTGACTACAGCCGCAACTCATTCTCTCACATCCAAGCTGGCGATCACATTTGGGATTCCAAAAGCAGATATTGAAGCTAATCCGTCATTGGCTTGGCGAAGCTCGAAGTAGGCCCTCTTATTGTGCCTGAGCAACGCAACTGGGTCTATGCCGCCTTGTAAGTAGATTGATTCGCCTTTGAGATTCTACAGACTACCTCTATTTGAAGAGTATCAACTTTGCAGCAGCACTGGAAAATCGCCAAACAAATGCTTCGTGTGACGCAGTATGATATTGGGTTTTGGTAGCTTTTCAGAGAGTTTCCTCGTCTCACTCGTCTCATGCTTACTTTCTTCTCACTTATCAATATTTACATGTGTTCCATGCCAATATATAGCCGATTCATAACGGGCGAATAACATAGTTTCCCATATCACGTGGACAGAATGATTGTAGACTGGTCACTATCGTGTTATGTCTTTTTTAGCCTAATCGACGTCTACTTAATCTTCGTAATTCAGCTCGTAATTCAGCCCGTTTCCAATCAATATTAGACACACACGTCTGCAAATAGAATATCACCAGCAATTACGACACCAGAAATTACAGGGCATCTCCATGTTTCTAGCGTGTCGACGACGTCTTTTTATATTCCTCCGTAAATGGATTGGTAGGCACTGCCAATGTCTTCAAGCACGTCCTGGCCTGCGCTGTCATTAGGGGATACCGCAAGTCGGTAGATGAGCTTAATTTGGGACTCAAGAGATTTCCAGTCTCAAGTTTGTACTACGGTTAAGAAATTCGCCTCCTTAGTGCCTCCGTGGAGAGGTGTGTGAAAGCTTTCGTGGGCATGCATCGCCTTGCAAACGAGGCAGTAGCCTAAGAAGGTCACTTCGAATCTGATCTCTGAAAGCATATCGGTGTTGTTATGGCGGCACCATGCTGAACAGTTTACGAATCTAGAGTTTTGGTTGGTTCCGAACGAGTCTCTTAATTCGTGGTATCAAAAATTGTCGGCGCGATGCAGCACGATCAATAAGCCTGGGCGCAAAACGATAGGAATCAATACAAGTTTGTCCTTGTGGTGGCACCAGACGAATAGCCCATACAAA
Source organism: Zarea fungicola (assembly GCA_900169235.1). Taxonomy (NCBI): domain Eukaryota; kingdom Fungi; phylum Ascomycota; class Sordariomycetes; order Hypocreales; family Cordycipitaceae; genus Zarea; species Zarea fungicola. The sequence goes on from FWCC01000064.1 coordinate 89,124, forward strand.
CTGTTATGGTTCGTGACTGCTGTACTACCATAACTTTGAGCCAGCAATCAGTCATATTTACAAAATTTTAGATAAATTTACATGCATTTTCCACTTTTACGTGATTTTTTTATGCTTGCTTGCGAAGCAGTGAAGCTAGTTAATTATATGTAGCACCTACTCCTACGTGATCCCGCTGGCGACGCCAACACTTACACGGATTTCAGTAATTCGGGCCGAGTCGACCCCAAGTATTACATGAAACTACTTATCTAGATTGCTTCCTGTCATATCTGATTATCACCAGGCAAAAATGTGTGCAGCGGTGGCGAGGTGTGCGTTGAGCGACTCTGTTCGCTGCATTGCCAATGCACCTCATTCATTCCCTTGACAGCTTTGTCATAATGCCGTTTTCCTTCAAGTATTTATTAGTGGCGTTGTGAAGTAAAAACCAGACCAATAAGCATCTAAAAATAGTAGGTTGGTGCGTTTAACGCTTATTACTTATGCGGAGTCATGTCTCAGACCCGACTCATGTCTGAAAGCAGTCCAAACGCACCTGCCCGAATGCGTTGATAGGTATTATTATGTCCTGGTTGAGCGCATTTCATTTGCCAAATTAAATATCCATATAGCCACATTAATCTGCTTATTTCCCTCTCCTCAATCTCCCATCACTCTCGAATCGTATTCATTCTCACGGGGCTGCTACTTCTTCACGTACAGTAACTCTACCAACTTGCAACTCCGCCAAAATGTCACTTATGATGCGCATTCCCACTCGAACCGCCGACAGTTATCATACAAGAGATTCGGAAGCCAATAAGCCACTAATAGATGAATGGGATTCTTGGTACCAAGAAGGCAAGAACAAAGGCTTAATGGACAGTCACGGCTTTACATCTGCCCCAGCGCAAGATTCGACTGTTAGCAATGATGGGTACTCGCTGCGCCAACGACTACAGTCCATGACACGCCACCTGCGAAGAGGTTCTAATTCGAGCGAAATACAGAGGCGCTCTACTGTCAATACCTTTCGTAGGAACTCGAGCTCAGAGCGCCTGTCAGTCTTAAGCAGTTTTGTCCATTTTGCGAGAGGGTTCGTGGTTTAATTGAGAACCAAGCCTCTGCGACTTCGAAACCATCTCTTGATTCGCTGCGACATGCACATACGCCAAAACCATGCAGAAACAATACATTATTGTCTTCAATTGCGAAAAGTCCAATCAATCCTTCAGAAGATATATCAGAAAATATTATCAGCGAATAGTTTGGGCCAACAGAGGCAAAGCACGCGTTAGACCGAAGGCCATTCTGCAAATTATAGTTTCATGGATAACATTGATGGACTATCAGACGCCAGGTTCCTTTTGGTGATTATACTCTAGTTACACTGGGAGTATGGAAAATTTTAGGCTTTTCCAGCAGATGTTTGGGCATATATCAGCAGGGCTATCACAGGTGTGGCGTTTCTGGCAAGTCAGTCACATGTAAGCACACTACTGTGACTAGTCCAGTCATTGCTCAGAACTGACAACCAAAGCGGCACTTTTATGGATCTACGTTATCTGAATAAGAAGAAATCTCACTATACATATCACTGGACAGATAATATCTGCACGTGTTACGGAAGAGAACGTGCGCTACCACTATATACAACCGGGACTGGGAGAGGTTGCTTGCTCTTGGCTTCAGCGACGCAACAGCTTATAGATTCGAACTTATACATGTGCATATGCAATAGAGCAATCAATACGGACATGAGGCCCTGTAGCTATTTTATTTTTAACGAACTTTCTTTGTCTGTATTTTCTCCCTCTCCCTCCATTCAGCCATTGTATTACACAACCGGGGGGGGGGGGGGTAGTGCATCTGTTGGTCGTTTGTAAGAAACAGCGTCCAAAACACATTGGCATGGCTGTAGTATGATATGGCAAGGCATAAAAAACTCTAAATCCGAATCGGGACTGCCTATATATAACTCCATGAGGTAAAATCAGCATGAATAATATTTTATTGTGATACTTGTCAATCCCCGTACCATAGAAAGCAACACTGATGACGGTACGTATGAGCGAGGTCGACGAGTAGACGTTAATAATAAGCGACCACTCTCCTATTGGAACTTGCAAGACGAAAATGAAAGCAGGAAATTCAAGGTAATGTTCTCAATAGGACAAACGAAAGACCCCGATGTAATGATAAGGCGCGGCATGGCGGCACCATCCAAATCGCCGCTCAATGGTTCCACCCTATACCATTGCATCATGGTCTCCTTATCAGTGTACATGTTGCCATCCGTCGGTACATGTTTCTTTCAACCTGAAAAGTGGCATGAGGCTCGGCGGATAGCCCCGCCGTTAACCAATTTAGCAATCTAGGGCAGTATAATGGCGCCGACTTGGCTGGTGCCGACAGAATAATGGGATGACGATTCATGATCATTAACAGTTCCTGGTTGTAGAGTCGAAATGGCTTTTAGGCGGCGATTCCACCATTTGTTGGGTTTAAGCCTGGCTAAACCCAACTAGGGACTAGAGATCGTGTACTCCGCACCAGTAACATTGAATCGCCTGTTACACATGATTTCGTAGTGAGAGCATCTGCCAGTAAACGGACACAAGGCGACGAATTCTTCTGGACAATCATTGGCATACATTGCGTCTTGGACGGATGTACATGTACACTCTGTTGAGAGAGTACTTCCTACGTCTCAGACACATGATTGATTCTCTTGACCATCTGCTCTATTGGTGCTTGTAAGAAAGTCAAAACGTGTGGCCCACCAACTTCCCAACAGACACTTTAGTATGCACAGGGGTCAACCACAAGCACCACCAAAAGCGAAGACACGAGGTTCAGTTTCCTGTTGAGCCCTACCAGGCTAGTCCCAACACGTACTTAAAACGTTCGAATCGGGTAGAAACAACCAAAGCGAAACAACAATTCTGGCATGTGATGGCCCTAGAGCGTCCAATACATGCAGGCTTCTCATATCCGCTTTGCTGTCTAATGACTAGTTAGCTCCAGTAAATGTTCTTTAAGTAAGAACACTTTTACGGGATAATGTTCCGTCCATGGCTTCGTGGTTTTGGTGTCTGCCTGGCGGCTCGTGGCCTCGGTGAGACAAGGAACGGGGTCGGGGCCAAAACCTCCCCGTGGAAGCTTAGCTTTGCATGACCGGGGAAAGCGGCGGGTGATGCGTCTTTGAGGTCCCCCGATGTAATCGAAATAAATATCCCGTGTCTGGTCTCCTTGTTACTCTTGTTAAATTTATTATGTCTGACTTTTACATCTGTCATACAACAAACTTGAACGTTTGTCCTTTAAAGTAGCCTCACTTACACTTGATTCTGCATCTGGACGCTGCAAAGACATTTTTCGCTGTTGGCTGCAATACTCTACGCCAAGCCGCCGCCACCAATTCACGCCACACCATAGCTATGTTTTTAGCTCACAGGACCTTCCTGGCCACTGCCGCGCTGGCTCAACTTACAAGAGCCATTGACCTCAACAATCCACTCGACGGCTGTCCGCCTGCGGCTGCCGCTATTGCCAACAACAACAACATCTTCAACTCGACAGGCGAGGCGACCTTCCAGCTCAAGGGTCAGTCGGAACCTTGGCATCTCGCATTGGCCTTTCGTGACGAACGTGCAAAGAACACCATCTACGGCCTGGAACCAACTCGACAGACACTAAGCGTCATTGTCAGCGTCCCCGAGACCTTCCCCAATAGCGAGGCGGGCAAACAAACCAGTCTATGTGTCTACCGCCTCGAACAACAAAATGGCACCGTCGCCAACGCGCAGTCTTCTTGCACGGGTATAATCAGTGATGACTGCATCAAGGCCTTGAATAATGTCCCTGCGCATAAAGACGGATTATGCCCCGTACCTGATATCGCATCGGTCTGCGGTAGTGTGGCGGTGGTTGGTTGTAAGCTTTCGCCAGTCCCGGGAAAGGAAAAATACGTTGAACTGAGAAAGAAAACACAAGCTAATCCATCCTTGACAGCAACCACAACGCCTGTGGTTTTCAACAATACGCTTTGCTCTACAAATGCCACGATTTCGGGCTCGGAGAGCATCCCAGATGGTTTCCAAAGCTACATCACCTTTGCGTCCGGGCCGGTGAACAACTCTGGCGACAGCCAAAAATCTTTTATAGAGTACAGCGACCGTATCCTCCAGCCAGCGCCGATTCTCATTACAGCCCGATTCGGCGGCCTAGCCAACTCGACCAGCAACAGTTCCGACTCGAAACTGCTCTGCCTTGCGCCGAGTGAGGTGCTGCAGGGCAGTAGGGAGGCTGTTGCCCAGTCCAGCAGCGCTGCCATGGTGTCAGCCTTTTTTAAGCCGCTTCTACTAACGACCATGGCGTCGATCATGATGGTGTTGTGAGCAGATGGGCTGTTGTGGGCCGTTTCCCATCTCGGCGTTTTTGGATGGGCTTTTCTTTTTCTTTTTAAAATGCCGTGTCACGACTACGATACCATGATAGAACACTTTTACAGTCTCATTGTTTGTTTGTCTTTGCTATTAACCAAATTGGTACAGAGGTTGCGGAGGTAATTTCCTACATAGAATAATTGTTGCAGATCATAATTGACCAGAAGCCGCCGTAATTTTACTGGTGTTCAAGTCTTCACCTTCTATCGTTGCGTTGTCTCACTACATGTGGATTCCTTCACTTCGTTGTACAACATAATTAAGATTTAATCAAAACAGGCTGAAGTTGCAGCGAGTTGGTGCCGTACTGATAATTTACTTCCTCGGTTACTTGCTCAGTACAAGAGCCAGGGTTAGCGGCCCCCAACGTCAAAGTGGACACGCAAATAGCCGGGGGCTGGTTGATGCCCCCTTGCTGGCTGTGTACCCTGCTTTGAGTTCAAAGTCAATAAGCCTGGATCAAGCAGTAGGAGTAGGAACGAGAGAGGATACAAAATTCAATGCTGTAGCATGTGATTCTGAAGTCCGCAACAACCTTGGATATTCATCAAAGTTTGCAGACCGAGAGAACGGCTAGCCGGTAGCACGGCAAAACAAAGTCTTATTACCAGTAGCACGGGATGCTCCATGGCGAGGCTGGACTTTTGTGGCCCGGATGTCCGCTTCGGTGGCGCGCCGTCCGTCCGCAGGCATCCGAGGGTCAACAATTCACAAAAAGCATCCGCGGCGGTGCCACGGAAGCAAAGGTAATCACGGGAAGTGCCTAGTAGGCGCCCGTGCTGACAGATAATTCGGCGGATAGTTTTGCCACCGAATAACACTGCCCGGTACGGCATACTATATGCTGGTGGTTTCCATCCGGGACCGTCCATGCTCAAGTGGGTAACAAGCCACTTCGACTACGGGTTCGTTTCGTGTCAACCCTCGTGGTATAGTATTGCGAAGTCATGGCGAATTACCAGTTTTAAGGTGTAGCTAAACCGATGGCCAATGACCCCCAGGCAAAGCTCAGTTCAGCTGGTCCTCTTTGCTCCCACTTCTCGACGGGTCTTCCAATTCATGTCTTGCGGCTCACAAAGACTCCCCCTACCCAGCATCGCCGGCTAGCCGTTTTAGTACCTCGCATGAATCTCTCCCACGCAAAGAAGGTACAGCAGAGCTTCGATTTTGAGTGTTGATGTACGCGTCGTAAACTACTCATTTTCAAACGAAATGGGAGAAAAAAGGGGATTGGGAAGAAAAGACACAGGAAGAACTAAAAGCCATTTGAACCAGAATGAAGCCGACATCACCGAGAACCGACACATGGCATGCCATCAGTTAATTGTCGGCATGGGGCCGACATACAGAGGCTTGCAAATAGTACATCTGCCGAGTATAGCCCAACTTTTTCGGGATACAGAGGCAATCTCACCAGATTTTCTGTCATTTTACTGGTAAAGTAGTTTAGGTGAAATGGCGTTTTTCGCCGCAGCACCTGCACGACGGCGTTCGCACCGATGCCGCACTGTAGATCCGGAGGGCCTCTTCCAAGCCATCTTAACGGCCGCATAGCCGAATAAGATTCCATACTATTCTTGAGGTATATGACATTGCAGATTTATCTAGACTTCACTTACTGCAGGTTGGATTTTCTACCGGCGATCGGCCTCACGACGCTCTCGCAGCAAGTTCCGGTCCTCCAGGAGCAACTGCCGGTCTGTACTTTTAGCAACCGCCAGTGCGGAATCGGCGACGTCATAAATGATCGGAAAACGGTCGGCATTCTGATCAAGCTCCGCTCTAACCGTTTCAAGCGGCAGCTGCAATGGAAATGGCAAAGGATACAAAATTCAAACATTTTCCACCACGCATCCTTTAAATAATTCTTGTTAAGCTCTCATCCTAGTAATCCCCTAATTAAACTATTCGCTGTCACATCACTCCACGTTGAACATGGCGTCTGTATTGAGACCATTCTTCGGCTGCATGGTGGCGCCGCCGAGAGCTGCATTAGTGTCCTGCGTCTCAACTTCGATCTTCTCGGTTACACAAATACAACGGCCGAGATGTCGAGATTTTGGGACAACAACAGCTTTTCTGTCACAGAAAAAAGCCAGCAAATTTACCAAGGTGTGGGAGAATGCAGACCATGCTGTGGCCGATGTCAAGAGCGGCTCAACAATTCTAAGCGCAGGTTTTGGTCTCTGCGGTGTTGCTGGTAATTAAGAACCCTTGCATCTCTCTCCGAAGATGCCAATTTCTTACAAGCTTCTACAGAAACCATCATCCAAGCTCTCCACCGACGAGGCAAAGATTCTCTACACTCCCTCTCCGCTGTATCCAACAATGCCGGCATCGAGGGCCTCGGGGGCTTGTCGGTACTGATTGGTGGTGGACAAGTCAAGAAGCTCACGCTGTCATATCTTGGAAATAATAAAAGGTTGGAGAAGGGATATTTAAATGGAGACTTTGCCGTCGAGCTGTGCCCCCAAGGATCATTGGCCGAACGTATACGAGCCGCCGGTGCTGGCATTCCCGCATTTTTTACCCGCACTGGTGCCAGTACGTATTATGCTGTGATGTATCAGTTGTGAAGAACCTAAATGGGCTGACAGTGAGAAGATACCCTTGTACAAGACGGCGACATCCCTATACGACTTTCGCCTGAGGGCAAAACGGTCGAACGAGGTGTGAGGCGCGAAATTCGTGAATTTGATGGCAAGACATTCCTGATGGAGACCTCATTACCCGGTGACGTTGCCATTATAAGAGCCTGGAAGGCGGACAAAGCTGGTAACTGTGTTTTCAGGTTGGTCGCTGCATGTCACTTGTTTCTGCATTTAACATAGACCTGACGTGCTGTAGATACACCACAAAGGCGTATGGTGTGTTGATGGCCAAAGCTGCCAAACTCACCATTGTCGAGGCTGAGAATATTGTCGAGATCGGCGAAATTGACCCTGATGCGGTCGATCTGCCTGGAATATTCGTTGATCGCATTGTCCAGGCGACGGCTGAAAAGAAGATTGAGATTCTCAAGCTGCGAGAGCCTGAATCGGCAGGAAGCGAGAGCAAGTCCAAGAACCAAATCCGACGTGAGCGCATCGGTAAGCGCGCATCTCAGGAACTTCAAGAAGGGTTCTACGTCAATCTGGGGGTGGGAATCCCCACGCTGGCGGCAAACTACATCCCAGAAGGCCATACTGTTTGGTTGCAGAGTGAAAACGGCATGTTGGGCATGGGCCCTTACCCAACGGAGGACCAAATTGACGCGTAAGTTTTTAAATTTTGGCGCCGTTCTTATTTTTGCCCATATTGCTAATGTTTACGTATAGAGATGTGGTCAATGCTGGCAAGGAGACCGTTACCATGGTTCCTGGTGCTTCATGCTTTGACTCTGCTGAATCATTTGGCATGATCCGCGGCGGGCATGTTGATGTCTCTATACTCGGTGTAAGTCTACCCCGCGCACAGCATTTCAAGCAAGCAGATACCAATTAGATATTCAGGCTCTGCAAGTCAGCGCCACTGGTGACCTCGCGAATTACATGATCCCTGGCAAAGTATTCAAGGGCATGGGTGGCGCCATGGACCTGGTTGCCAATCCCGATAACACCAAGATCGTCGTAACGACGGAGCATGTCGCCAAGGATGGATCGGCCAAGATTGTTCAGGACTGTACTCTGCCACTGACAGGTGCGCGAGTTGTGAGCACTATTATTACAGACCTGGTGAGTTTATTACGTTGTTGAATCTACCCTGGCAGCAAACGGATGTGTTTTCTAATCATGCATGTTGCAGTGCGTATTCCAGGTAGACCGCAAGCAAGGCGGTCTCACATTGACTGAGCTTGCACCAGGCGTAACGGTGGATGAGATTAAGAGCAAGACGGAAGCCACGTTTACAGTATCAGACAGTCTGAAGGAGATGGAGTAAAGGAAAACGGTAGAAAAAATGGGCATAGAAAGTTCTCCCGATTGGCCTAATAAGGAGCTTGCTTCCGTGGATGTATGGTTTAAATAAAATAGAATACAGGAACTGCTCGACAGTCAACAGTCAGTGGTAAAAATGACAAGGAGAGTCTTCTTGCACACAATTGTTGTCTGGATTGAATCTAAACCCCGTTCTATATACATACAAATACGGCAAGACCTATCCTAACATCTATTTATCATTACAGTTTTGAATCTCTCGGCTGCGCAAAGTTTCTCCCACCGAGCGCCGCCGAGATGTCGTCGACAGTCTTTAGAATCCACTCGCTACCCTCATCACCGGCCAACCACCTCGCCGCCGCCAGTTCCTCCACGTCCATGCCATCTGACTCATAACTCCCATCCTGCATCGCTTTTCTCAGCCCAAACACATGCGATAGCACCTGCGGGCCTACGCCCGTCTGCGCGCGGAGACAGGCAATCGCCACTACACTCGTCAGCACACGGCCCAAGCTCGGCAAGTTGCCATGATGCGCCGGGTCGGCGAGGAGCGTGGCGTAGTTGCTGTGGAGGATGTGTACGGGCAGGTCCGGGTGGGCGCGCGCCAGCTTGTCGTAGAGTTTCTTGTCGAACGGCGCGTAGATGGACTCCCAGAGGGCGCGACCGCGGGACGTTGTAGCGCCGAGGCCGGCTTCGGTCGGGGTCCGAGTCGGCGTGGTGCCGAGCTGAGAGGTAACGGAGGCGGGGAGGGCGGCGTGGAAGGCGTTGAGGCAGTTTATCGTGCGAGGGATGCCGTTGAAGGCGATGCATTTGAGGCCGACCTCCCGGATGAGTTCGGCGGAGGCGGTCGGTGAAGGGGAGCCGGGTGAGGACGCAGCGGCGGCGGCGGCGGCTACGTTGTGAAGGATGGGGAGCGAGTCGGGGGAGTTGAGGGTTATTGTAGTAGCAGCCTAGCGAGAAGCAATAAAGTTAGTAAGGCGCGAGAGATTGCGAGGAATGTGGGATGCATAAAGGGGAGAGTTGCAGAGAAAGTTGAACGTACCGAAATCACCAACCACGGCCGGGTGCCGAGATTGCGCTTCGCCGCATCCTGCGCGATGCGCGCATATACATCGTGTATGACATTTGGCGCAGGACAAGGACCGGATTTGGCAAATGGTGCATTGATGAGTGCTTTGAGCGCGGGGGATAGCTTCGTGCTTGCCATGCCTGCGTCTTTTGCCTCGGCTGATGCCCTGCTGCTGCTGTTGTTGTTGTGGGGCAGGGGGGCTGTCTTTTTGGACATTTGCGTCAAGGAGAGTGAATTCCAGCCGTTCTTATATAGCTCTTTCCGAATTTAATTTTGTGGAAAAAAAAAAATTAGACTCGGCCTTGTTCCATGCGGGCCTTGGCTACAAAATCAGGATCTCAGGCGTTCTTCTCTTGTTAAAGGTCTAGGCAAGATTCTGTGGCGACTGCGGGCAACAGAAACAAGGCGGGCAGCCTCGGCAACGATCCAAGGCGGCGCTCAGTTTTGAAGGCCGGGTGTGCTGATTAAAACTTTAAAGAAGGGAACGTGCCAGCTGTTTGAAGATTAATAAATCAATCAACCGAAAATAAAGGGATCTGTATTGAATTGTTCAATTGAGGGCCTCTTATCTAATAAAGCGCACGCCTAATCACAATCATGCTTGTGCTCGCCTGCTGATTTCTTTTCCAACTCTCCAAGCTCATAGCTAATTATATCACTAACTAGTTACTAGCCACTAAGTTGGTTAGATCCGTCCGTAAAGGCCATCACTGTAGTAAGCGTGTAACATTTCAGATCCAGTTCATCTGCAGAATGCATAAGCTACGTGTCCGAGCGGTAATTCTAAATGAAAAGAGACTCAGAGGGAAAATAGGCAAAAAAAAATATATATATATATCATGCTATATAGATTACATATGCCCATCTGCCACGAAGGTTTCCGACCGTTCAAAGCAACTTTGTCTCCATTAATTTCGTGTCACCTAGCGCCTGTTGCGAAGATACTTCCACTTGCTTCTGAGAAAAAAGAGAGAAGAATGAAACGCTGAGGAAAAGAAAGAAAAGAAAATATCACGCAATACCAAAAAAGACTTTCCTCTCAATACCCGATTAGAGAAAGAAAAAAATTACATGCCAAATTCTGGAAATGGCAGCCAGTCAAAGTTATTCATATCCTGCCAGGAGAGTCCACCAAACGATGGTTCAAACTCGTTGCCCGGTTGGTTCAGAATATGCGTGATTTGATCGCCGCTCATGGCCGAAAACTGCAGCGTTTCCGGCCATATCATAGACTGCTGTGCTGCCATCTGCTGATGCGTCGTCTGCGGGTGCTGCTGTTGCTGTTGGTGGTGATGGAGCTGATGCTGCGCATGCATGAGGTCTGACTGTTGTGGCAGCATGTCCATAGACATGGGTGCGGGCGCCGACGTCGCTGCATTTACTGTGTACAATGGCGCGCTGCTATTCATTGCCTTCGCAGCGCTGGAGTTCTCTGCATTTGCTGCCTTGTTCGACTTCACGGCCTTGCGCACAATTTGTCGCAAATACTTGCCGTACAAGACCGACAGGCCATTACGGTGCTTGGTAATGGTACCCAGGCGCTCCAAGACACCTGCCGCCTCGACAATCAGTTTTCGGATGCTTGGCGCGAGGGCGGAGCTGTCAGTTGTATAGGCACTAAGCGTTAACGCAAAACAGGCAGCGAAACAGATCATAATGGTGGTGTTATTGGGCATAGACTGCAGCAGCGATTCGCCCTGGATAGCGGCACGCATAACATTGAGAGCCGACGAGAGTCCGGCAGTGCGGAAGAAACGACGCACTTCGATAGGGGCGGTTGGGTGATTGATGACGCCGCCGTATGTCGACAAGCGGGTGTGACTGACAAGAATTTCGACATAGGGTGGCAATCGACGGTCTGCAAACTAATCAGCCGGGAGGCTCAGATTTTTCTCTTTTTTTAACAGAAGAAGTATTACCTGGTCCTACACCAATGGATAAATCCCACTTTGAATGCCACTCTGCGAAGAAGCGTTCGATGAGGTCTTGGATGCTTATAATCAGTTAGCAAAATTGCCGTTCACTACGACCTTAGCGTCAACTCACGATCGTGCAATAAGCGAGCCATCACTACTGGCGTCTTGTGACTTATCACAAAGAGAACGAACACTATTAAAGAGACCATCCTTGACTACAGTTAGCTAGAGACCATGGATATGAACGGGTGTCCATTAGAGGAGCTTACCAAGTCTCTGCGCAGGACTGCCATGGACACTGCATGCCCGTCCTGGGAGGCAGCGATGGTGGATTTGTGCCAGTCATCGCAGTCTTTAATTAGTCGCGTAGCCGGGAGCATAAACGGACGACCGCGAGCCAAGGCCATGCCTCGTTCCACCACATACAGCGAGATGAAGCACCGCTCTCTCGACCGCAAAAGAATCATGCCTCGCTCCGACCAAGGCGCAATCCCGTCATAGCCGTCAATCTGCAGCGCGGTGTTGGTATCTAGACACTCACCCCTCGCCAGCGTCAATCCAACACCCGAGTCGAGCACCTCTTTTGATACAAGCGTCTTGTGCATGAGCAGGTCAATAGCTATCGTCGTGGCCATGGAGATGTACGCACACGTCTCATCATCGGTGCTGCGCTGGCCAGGGAAAATCCAGGGGATGTTAACGACAAACGCAAGGACAATCTCGACGGAACGTTGGCGTCGGGCAATGACGCGCTGCGCAAGCGTCTGAACGTGGTTGGAGAGCCGTTTGGAAAGGCTTCCGGCTGTCGGGACAAAGAGCGCAGCGCAGGCCATAAGCGTGGTGGTGAGAAATGCAGAGCGCGTGCGGGTGAAGGAGACTGTGTATAGATCTGGATCGAGACCCCAACGAGTATGGGCGAGCTTGTCATGAAAACTTTTTTTTGTCTATGTTAAAAAGAGTGATTCTGCAGCGGAGGGTGCGTGGGGAGTCCGAGTCTGAAAACTTACAACTTGAATAGCATGTCTGCCTCGTCTTCCTCGACAAGGCCAAGAGAGATGGGATCGACGTCGTCGCCAATATCCAAGTCAGATCTGGTAATAGAAAAGAAGTCGTTGAGCTTCGCATGCTCAGACGCGCTGCTGTCACTTGATGCCGCAGCATCCTGCCTCGTCTTCTGTGGCGATCTCTTGCCGCGTTCCTCTGCAGAGGGAGTAAAGTACGATGCCCTAGCCAGCAGCTGTAGCGGGTTCTCAGCATCGTCAACAGCAAGGCTTTCTCGCGGCGGCCTCGGGAACTCTGCTCCAGCTTCTTGCTCCACGTCTCTTGTGCTGGCCGTGGTACTGGAAATGCCGACATAGCCACCAGCGTTGCCTGTGGAAGATGCGGCGGCGGAGGCTTCGTTGTCGGCCTCGTCGTCATCAGCATCCGTCTCCTCGCCCTCCTCGTCCTCGTCCTCGCTCATCAAATCGCCGTCGCCCATTTCATGTGAGTCTACACTCGGTGAAATCCCAGCACCATGCCCATCCGCCTCTTGAAGAATCTCACGCAGCCGAGCCAGGACCGCCACGTCGCCTTTGCTTCCATGATTACCTTTGACTGCGCGCCGAGCTGCTTGTTGAACTTGATATACCGCTTTGTCGATGCCAACTCTCTTACTAAGAAGGGCACACCAACAATTAGCCATTTTTGGGGGGGGNNGGGGGGGGGGGGGGGGGAGGCGAAGGTTGATAGGTCTGTGAGGCCTTTATCCTCAACATGGCCACAACCTGTCCGGCCTGTCCTCGACTTACTTTTTGATGCCACGCTGTCGGCCAGCATGATAATCCGGCCTTATACATTCGGTGTCCATCTGGCAACAGCGGCGACACCGGCCTTTATCGGCCAGAAACTCGCATTTAACCTTGCCCTTGCGGCAGACCAGGCAGGCCGCCTGTTTGAGTCCCGGCTTCTGCGGTGCGGCGCTGCCCATCGCGAGAGGCTGTCTACCTTACCCTCGTTTAAAGAAAATTACGATACTGTATTCTCGACAGTCTCGTCTTAGAAACTTATGCTGCGCGAGGGAGCGTCACTTCAATGCCGTGATCGCCCAACGACAGGAGATTCTAATCTCAAGGCCAGTGTTGCTGCGGTGAGCAGCGGCGTTATCTGCATCGCCAGCGCCAGAAAGAAAATATTAGTTGAGGTGGTGATGAAATCAGTGGTGCATGAGATGCGCGAGGCTCAGTGTGGCGCGCTGTCAATGAAGTTGCTGTGCTTGACTCTGTTTCGGAGACATGGCTGGCCGATATTTTCCTGACCTGGCATTTTCTAGGCCTCTTTTTTGTTGAGTTGCACTACCCACGTATCCCCGTCCTTTCCTGGAACAGCTGGCGCTACTGTTGAGTATCCAATCAGTCCCACAACGCGCGGCAATATATTCGCAACCCATGGCTAGGTCGTGTAGCGTCTGAATTAAGTCACTTTATATTTACCAACAGCTATCTATTGATATGAGCTTTTTTCTGATATTTTGCCAAGCCAAGGGGGTCTAGTACTGTAGGGTAGGTAGCAATAGCAACTTCATTAGTTGAGTCTCCCTCACAAATGTCAGTTTCGAAATGATTCCTTTTATGCCAATAGCAAAAAGTTTATGCAATATTAGACTAAATCTTAAAGGCTCAAATATGCCGGAGAAAAAAAGTTCTGGTCCTGGCGACGTAGTGAAGTTGTTGCTTTGTTGTTCAGCCCTCTTGACTGTATTCAATATGCGGCACTGTGTTACTAACAATAGATGCCAGAAGCCTGATAATAGCCTGGAATCAGACTTTATGTTCTATAAAAGCACTACCGTACCGTTCATCAGTGACTGGCAGCTACTACTCACCCATTCCTTGCGTGGTTCGACAAGAGTATGTCTCTTTCAGCTCAGGCACTATTGTTCCTGCTACTTGTTGGCAACAAACAAAATTAATATTTATCATTTTGCTTCAAATGTTTAAAACACATTTACTTTTCCAGCTTCTTTTGCCCTCCCCTATTCACAACTACGTCGCGAGTAGCGGCACAGCACCACAGTCTATGCAGGTTCTCCTTGTCCAAGATAGAATAGCCTCGGGTATGAATACATATCCTCAAAGGTACAGAATTCGATGGCACCAAGTTCAAATTCTAACTGGACGGATTTTAAGTGATCGCTGAACAGCTCATTCAGCTGCCTTCTCTCGTCGCCTTCGATATACCGCAACAAGTACGCAATGCTGATATGAAGCCCGTATGTTTCGTGATCTGCGGCGCGAATACCGAGGGATTCGGAGAGCAGGTCGCGCACTCGCCTCAATCTGGCATCCTCGGATGGTGTTGCGCCTTCGACCTCTAGACCAATGCCGGCTGTCGCTGGGTCAAAGTTGCGCACACGAACTCGATACGGCGGCGCCAATCCTTGCTTTTCTAATGCCACGCCAGCAGCTTTAATTTTGGGAAGAAGTTCCATGGTGCATTGCTCCAGTGTCTGTTTCGGCATGTTTCCTGGTGGCCATATGCCTGCATTGCACTCCCATTCTCGGATGCATGTAAACACTGTCATGTGCCATGAAGCAGGCGGTAGCAAATGAATTCGTTTAGATAACACAGGATGTTTTTCAAGAGCTGCGTAGACTGCTCGTAAGCCGGGGAGGAGAGGCGAGTCAGTAGGCAGATGGCATAGAGTAGTGGTACCAGGGAACCGCTGCAGTTGGCCATCGGCCGAGAACTTGTCGGGAACACCGGTAGGGTATTCTGGTCGAGACGCCATGGCGAGTCTTTGCAGTATTGTTTTCCAATTTCACTGGCAGTTTCAAAGCAGCACGGCGGCCTCTGCTTTATCAACTTGGTAATAACCCCATGAAGTTGTTGGTCCTGGCCAATCGCTGTTGTGCCAAGCTCCACGTTAGTAGACGACCCTCACAGTGGAGCCTTCCATTTACGGCGATTGGACACTTCCCGAGAAACAACTCAAACTCGCCCTATCATTATGCATGATGCGACGTATTATTTTTCATCTTTTGTCCCGTGTCGAGCAGTTGGCCCAGGAATACTGAGCCCCATCATCCAGGAGTTCGCCGAGCGACTGAACTCGCTTGAAGGTCCACCAGCAGGGGCAGAACACTCGCCGACCTCCAGTTGGCAATGTAGCCAGCAAACACGGACAGTCCTTGCGTTTAAAAAAGTATCCCCTCTGCCGTCTTCGTCTTGCGGTCTGTACTTGAGCTACTCAAGTCAATATTTCAAAGCACTCACCATGCCTGTCATTGAAATCTTGCTGCTTCGGCACGGCCATCGTGAGCCATGGACGCTGAACCCGGCGACTGGCGAATATCTCTCCGCCACACCTTTCCCAAGCGGCCTTCCCGCCGATCCGCCTCTTGCGCCTGTAGGCGCTGAGCAAGCACAGGAAGCAGGCCATCATCTTGCCACCTATTTGTCTGAACGAGCAAAGCTTGGCCGCTTGCGCATTTTCTCATCGCCATTTTATCGCTGTCTTGAGACGCTGCAACCACTTGTTTCGGCCCTGGAAGAAAACGGGTCGTCTATCACTGTACAAACGGAAACAGGCCTCGGTGAATGGTTCCCGCGCGCTTGGTTTGTCGTACCAAAACCTGCGGAGGCGGCGAGGATGCGTCGCGACTTTTTCTCATGGATTGATGACAAGTACCAATCCAAAATTACCCCGCCAGACCACGGAGAGAGGATCATGGGCTTACATGGGCGTGTGGAGGCTACCATGGGTCGTCTGATTCACACCATTGACCAGGAGACTCCAAGTCAGGATGTGACATTGCTCATTTGTTCACACGCAGCGCTCATTATAGCCGCCGCAAGAGCCCTGACTGGCGCTTTGCCCAAGGAGTACGGAGGAGAGTTTAAATGCTTCACGGCTGGGATTAGCAAATTTATAAGAAAGGAGCCAACTTCAATTAGTGGAAATTGGAACTGTATTCTGAATAGCGATTGCAGCCATCTCTCAAAAGGTGAGCAGAATGGCTGGCAGTTCTGCGGCGACGAGGATTATGAGACCTATGAAGCGGCTTGTAGACTGGGCATCAAGATTGCGAACGGGAGCGCAAAACTAAATTAGAACTGCTTTGAATATCCACAGCGCTCCAAAACAGCAAGAAATCAGCTGTCATCGTGTCAAAGAGCCATGACCATACAAACGCATGCTTTCATTTTCAATTTCTACAAAAACGGAGGCGAAACACCAAACTGCCAAATACAAAAGTACTTGGATGTCACCCGCCTCCCCCTCTGTAGCTGCGCTGCCGACAATGCTCTCCCAAAACACGCAAAAAACTCACTTCGACTAATCGGATTCTTGATTTCCTCCAGCCTCTCTACTGCCCATCGAACCTCCTCTTCCGTGACGCCCTCTATTGCACAGAGAAACAACGGCCGCAAGTACCCCGGATTTAGCTTCCCACCGTCTTCATACGCGTTCCAGTCTTCACCTATAATCCTCCGTATCTCAATGCGTGCATTTTGAGAATCCAGCGACTCGGACGTAGGATCTCGCAGCACGCGATGCACCTCTATAAATTCAGAATAGTATGCAGCAGCACATATCCCAATGAGCTTGATAAGTGACTCAGCAATGGTTGGCGCAAGGCATGCTCTGAGCTCCTTGGGTGTTTGGCGCTGGGTAGAGCAGCGACTTTCCCATAAGGCGTGTAGTTGAGAAGTTATGTCCGCAATTTTCTGAGCTACTTCCTCCTGGTCCATGCCAGTCGCACGTGATCGGTGGTAATGCGTGAGTCTGGCAATTTGCCCTGATATCCCTTGGAGGTTGGAGTAAAAGTCAAAGATGGGCGCGCTGAGAACGTCGTAGATCTGTGTTGAGGCACGCAGGGTAACTTTGTCCGACGAATTACCCGTGTTCATCAGCTTACAATCGGGAAGAAGATGAACCACTGCATCACTGATGAGACCCATGCCTCCACCACGCACTGTTGACGTATGGAGTAGCCGCAGCCAGGCAATAATACGTGATGAGCGAGATGAGAACTGAGTCTGGGTTTGCGTCCACCCAGAGAGCCGATTAAGCAGGATATCCCCCGGCTCCTTAAGAATTGGCGTCGTCTCATAGTGGACGACTTCAAAAAGACACAACAGAAAGATGACTGCGAGAATAACGCTAAAGTCCTGTTTTCTGTCGTTCAGAAGGGTTTGGTACGCTACTTTGGCCGAGTTGTAGAGCGAGACTGCGTGACCGGAAGATGGCAAGTTGAATAGCTGAGAGCGGTAAAGTGTAGAGAGGGCCGATATTGACGATGCTATGGCAGGACATGAAGATCCGAGTTCGACGAGGTCTTGCTTCATGTGGGACCAGTTTACTTCGTCGTATGGTGTGATTAGCGGGCAGTCTACCTTGTCCAGGAAGAAGGAAAATATTGGCTGTAGCGAGACGTCGCAAACAGCCACTATGTCAATTGCTGTGGTAAGATCAATATCTCTGGATATCAGAGCTGCCAAGGGTTCCGATCCACTTCTAACTGCCATGGTAGTACTGTCTGACATGTTGCCAGAGAGTGAAGAGCTGACGATGGCAATAGCATCCTGCGATTGGAATTGATTGCACGGAGAGTCGCTGGTGGGAATCCTGTCCCTGCCACCATCGTGACCTTGAAATGCATATGAAAAGGGGACATTTGCATCTGCATGGATTATAGTGTCCGGCGTTGATGTAAGCGTAGCTGTTGTACCTGTCGAAGGCCCGGTTGATTCACACTGTGCTTCAGGTTCCGAACGAGTGAGACAGAAAGGTGCTCTGACTATGCGCTGTTGATAGATACATGTCTTATGTAGCCTGGAACAATTGTGACAAATTGGACGAAGTTCATCGCACTTGACTCGCCTCGCGCGACAAGTAAGGCAACCACTGCGGACACGACCGCGAGATCCATGCTGGGGAAGTGGACGGCTCTTTCGCTTTCTCGGGGTTCCCACGTCCATTATGTTTTATGATGCGAATCCAAGACATTAATTGGTGAGGCAGAAAAGCCGTGGTTGGTCGAATGATGGTTGAAGTGTCACGATCGTCCCCTCCCACCCTCACGTGGGCTAGACTACTGGTCGCAACCAAGCCAGGTGGATCGTGAAACTACCTACTATGTGAAAATGCAGCCCCCGCACGCGCTGACGCTCTTGTCTCCGATTCAAGTCAGTTGCGGGCAAGTTGACTCAGCCAATAGACTATGTAAATATTCAAATCGTCAGTCCTGTCATATACAAGCTACTGGTACGCGTGCAACGTTGAAGAGAATCGGGCATGACAACCAGGTTGTCAAATAGTTGATGTTTCTTTAACTATACTACTTAGACTCCTCTCGCCTTCTCATCACCGTATATGTCATCTAAAAGGTCAACATGCGTTTTGGAAAAGTGTCTCGCAGAAACTCTCTTCTCAAACAATATGTCCATCTCGGCTGTAGTTCGATTCTTCGGCTCCGGTACACAATAATACGTAAACACAATGGAAATCAGGCATCCTCCAGCCCAGAAAAAGCCCGTCTTAGCAGACCAATTCCATGCAGTAGGATTCAATTGGTAAGGTGTGAAGACGCCCGCCACAATGGTAGCCACAGCGTAAGTCCAGCGAGCTAGTGCAATTGACTTGCTTCGGAGCAAGGACGAGGGTATTTCCGAGCACAGTGTGTTTGTGAGCGGACCAATGGAGCTCGAATATACGAATGAGGAGATAAGTAGAAGCGATCCGACGCCCCATGCATATGTCGGTTTCGGAGGCGTCGAAGGGATTCCAAGACCTCCAATGAGCATCATTATGACGAACATAAGGACTAGGTTCCAGAAATAAAACGTTCGACGTCCAAAAAGCGGTAAAAATGCCCACTGTCATAAATATTAGCGAGATTCTTATACGTGGAAGCTGTGAAGGTGTGTATACCGAGCAGAAACTGCCTACTATCGCAACTGCCAAATTGGCAATCGTCATATTAAATGCCTGTGTAGTAGGAAGGCCGGCCTGCTGAAGGAAATAGGTAGAGTAGCCGCGAAGGGAATTGCCATTTAGGACCTGGATACAGTAGATGCCGACTACAATCAAGGTTCGACGGAGGTTGGCACTCTGGAAGCAGGCTCTGTACGAAGTCTCCGAGTTGATCGTGCGTTCATGCTCAGTTGTGACAATCATTAAAGTGACATTTTTGTCAATATCGAAGTTGGGATCGGTTCCTGAGATGAGTTTTTGGACAACGTTACGAGCGGCGGTTGGGCTACCTTGTCGGACGAGCCACCATGGAGACTCGGGGGCGAAGTAGATGAGCGGGATGAGCATCGCAGGCCACACCCACCTGGATACATTAGCGGGAACTTCAACTTTTAAACTAGCACTCAGAAAAAAGGGACTTACTGAATACCGAATGGGATCCGGTAGGCCCACTCGTTTTCCATACTCAAGGTTCCGCGAGCGACCCCCGCGCCAATAATCTTGCCAAATGACTTGAATGTACCGTGTCAGTTTTCCTTCACCAGCAACCATACTGTGGCGGTAGACCAAATTTTGGTAGCCATAACTCACCCAACAAAAATTGACATAATTTGTCAGATACGGCCGAAGACAGAGAGGCGAAATTTCAAGCGCGTAAATAACCGTTGTGACTTGGAACATCCCAAGAGGAACACCTACAAGCAACTAGTAAGGATTTGAACACTGATAATTTCAAAGATGCTCACCAAAAAGGACCTGCCCAGCCTCCAAAACGATAAGATTCGGTGCAAAAAAAGTAATAAAAATAAACGCCGTGATCAACACCAAACCTCCAATCATGGATTTCCGAAACCCGAAGCGCTCACTCGTATACCCTGCAAGCAAGATCCCCAAGAGCTGGCCGACCGCAGAGCCGTTGCTCAACCCGACCTGCCATGGCGCCGGGATTTGGTACTGGCCAGTCTTGCCCTTGACACCGTACGCTTTCTTGAAAGCTGGCTGGGCATAAAAGGTGCCGACGAGAACCGTGTCGTACCCTTCCATGATGACGACTGTGGACATCACGAGACTCCAGAATACAGCTTTGGGATATAACTTGAGGGCTTGGGAGAAGGTCAGGTCGCGTTCTTGAATAGTAGCTCCTTGGGCATCGGCGAGTTTCTCGACTTCAACGTGCTGCTCAGTAGGCAACTTGATCGAATTTGGACGACCCATGATGGAGTTTTGAAGTTTGGGTCTTTTTATCCTCTTCTTCTCTTTCCTCGTTTGCGTTTGGGAGGCTTAGTCTGATGATATATTTCTTGAAAAGCGATGGCCGGGTTTTTCTTTTATAGAACGACCATCTGTGACATTATGGTTGACATTGAAGCCAACGTGGGCGCATGTCTGCGAGCGATTGGGGTTTTCAATCCTGTTTGACTCGTGTGGTGGCATGCTAGTAACTAACTATGCCCGAGTGTCGCGGCGCTTGTCGGCCTCGTCTCCAGACGACGACTTACAACAACCCCGTTCTGCGGACGAATCGCTCACTTGAAGCCGGTAGCTAGTCAAGCCCACAGCGGGCCTGGTGGCACCCAATCGTCGAGGAGCATTAGACGACGAACCCTGCCAAAACAGGGATATAATTATGGGATGGGGCGGAGATGGCCAGGTCGAGTTTCGAGTCAAAGGTTAGTTGTTCACGTCCATTATTAACCCAGTATTTGCCTGTTCGGCTGAGGCTATCGGGGCAGCGTACTAGGACAATGGATTGTGAGGAGCGCCACTCGTCGCCAAACGGGAATATGGACAGACCTCAATGACTTTTTGCAGGATGGTCCAATACTTTTCGTGGTTATTAGTATTATTATTGGTATTATTATTATTATTTCGTTTTTGCTCGTATGGTCTAGTTTACTCGTCCGCATACTCGGCTGATGATCTATGACTTTGGCTCTGATTGTCCGATTTTCATACTGTGATCATGGCTAGTGGTTGAAGTGACCTCACAACCAAAGACTATTTTGAAAGCCTTTCTTAAGGCGCTGCCTCGTCATAATACTGCCACTCATACCGCAGAGTTTTTAGATACTCATACCGCGCAATTTTATTCCACACGCAGTGTAGACCAATTCCGTTTAGTAAGTCCATGAGCTATGATTGATGATTGTGATGAGCCCGCAAGCTGATGGCCGGTTCAAGCTTTCCGGACAAATCGTGAATAGGCACTAATACGTATGACACAGAACGAATGCATGTATAAAGCAGTCGACTCTTTATCTTTTTTTAGGCTTTTTGTGTGTAGTTGTTGGCTTACCCTACATGCTCAATCGTTCTCAAAGGTGGCGGCTTCAATTCATTTCAGAATCCTCTTGGCGTAGCAGCTCTGCGCCAACATAGCACTCTGTAAAAAAAAAGAAAAGAAAAGAAAAGAAAAAAGAAAGGCTTTGGGTAATAACTCACACCTTGCTACTGACTGTCACGGCACGATAGAGGAGTTTGGGTCAGATCACGCTGCGGGTTGTCCCAAAATGTAGAGTGAGGATTTTGAGAGTCACGTGTATTAAAACGTGACCTTTCAGTAGTATGGCGTTGGAATGCTACTCACTCGGGTTCAGGCATGTGCTTGGGCGTGCGACTGCGATGGTTTCAAGAAAAGCATTACCTTGGCAGATCCAAGCAAAAAAACCGGCTCGGAAGTGAGAAATCAAACAAGAGAGAACATCGGATCATAAACCGAGTTATTACGCCATTACTCTGGACCACGTATTGACCGATCTACCTGCATCTCAGCCTCTTTTAGAAATCATGGCCACTGAGGTGAGTTGTGCTTGGTCTCCTGGCACACGACCATTGCCTTTTGGAGGGGTCGCAGGCGCTGTAGCCCTGGGCCATTCAGCACACTTGCAGCGCTTATTATTGCTCTTGCTATCGCTACCCACGACTGTGCCCCTCCATCCCAAATTACCCCACCACTACAAAGGACAACAGAAGTGCTGGCACACTAGCTAGCGTCGCTCGTCGTTCTTACCTGAAGCTGTTATGGCCACCACACACAAACCTCCAGGCGATGATTTTCTGAGTCACACTAAAAGCAAATCCACCAAATTTCTCTCCTCTCCCACCCCCACGCGCCTCAGTCCATCTTCCATTCTCCATCCGATCCACGAAGACGTAAAACGGCGTCACATTCTCTGATTGAAGTTTTTTCTTCTTCAATTGCATCTTTTTTTTCTCACACGAAATCTTCTAACATAGGAACCCCCCTCCACCACCGAGCGCAAGTCTCGTAAGTCAGTCGCCTTTACCGACGAGCAAATAGTAGTCGACGCCGACGGATCAGTCACAATGGTCACCGCCGCCGACGAGCCCCCGAAGGACTCGGCCCAGTCCCATGCCGCCCGTACGCAGCCCCTCTCCGCCGCCCTAGGGGCTTTTACTGATTCCCCTGAAGCTGCCACCACCGATGCTCCCGCTGCCGCCGACGACACCGGTCTCGATCTCTCCCTGCTAAAGAAGAAGAAGAAGAAGTCGTCCAAGCCCAAGGACGAGGATGGTGCCGATGATGCCGCCGATGAGGATGGCGGTCTCGATCTCTCGATGAAGAAGAAGAAGAAGAAGAAGGTTAAGGACGCCGCCGCCGCTGAGGACGACGAGTTTGCCGAGAAGCTCAAGCAGCTCGAGGTCCAGGATGGTGCTGCTGAGGGCGCCGAGGGCGGTGATGCCGGCGCCCAGAGCGGCGACATGGATGTCGGTACGGGCATCTGGGCCCACGACGAGACCAAGAGCATCAACTACAGCCTCCTGCTCAACCGCTTCTTCAGCCTCCTCCAGCAAAAGAACCCCGACCACACCCTCAGCGGAACCAAGACGTACAAGATCCCACCTCCACAGTGCATGCGCGAAGGTAACCGAAAGACTGTATTTGCCAACATTGCCGAGATTTGCAAGCGCATGAAGCGTTCCGAGGAGCATCTGACGGCCTACCTTTTTGCTGAATTGGGAACCATTGGTTCCGTCGACGGTAGCAGACGCCTTGTTATCAAGGGTCGCTGGACTCCTGCTCAGCTCGAGACTGTCCTAAGAAAATACATCAGTACGTGCTTTCCATCCTCCCATTCCTTTTTTTTTTTTTTTTTGCGGGGGGAGGGAGGGTTGTTTTTTCGTACTGTATCATGCTAACCTTTGACACAGTCGAATACGTCACCTGCAAAACTTGCAAATCCCCTGATACCGAGCTTAGCAAGGGTGAGAACCGTCTGTACTTCGTTACCTGCAACAACTGTAGCTCTCGTCGCAGTGTCACCACCATCAAGACTGGTTTCTCTGCCCAGGTTGGCAAGAGAAAGAAGATGCAGGGTTAAATGTCGCAAAGAGAAATCTTTTTTTTGCCACGTTCATTGGCCCGTGGCGCATCTTATTTCTTTGTGCAGATCTTGTCCTGCAATTTCTTCCAAACCAAAATTGCCTGTACCCATTTCCCTTTCCCTGATATACCCCCGGCTTTTCCCGGAAAGCTAGCGAGATGGGAAAGAATGGAGCTGGATTTTAACAAAACGAACCACTTGGAGCCGGCATGAGGAAGGAAAGAATGGCGAAGAGGGCCGAAGGTAGACAGAATGGACAGAACTGAGTGTGATGGAGTGAAGGAAAAGGAAAAAGGAGAAGGGACGACATGGTTGGAATATGTGCGAATATAGGCTCCTTAGAACCTCACAGCCATGTATATAACGCTGCAATGAGAAAGAAAATGAATCCACGGTTAAACACTTATGCTGGTGAGGCGTGATGTATTTTAAATAGATTAATATATTAGCCAAAGCAATTACAATTAAACATGTCTAAATAAAGGCAGGAGAGAAAAAAAAGTGGCATAAATATGCCCCATATGTAAATTGTATATCGCTATGTTTTTCTGTCTCCCGCTTGTGTTTTGAGAGAAAGACGCAGCACACTCTCATGTTAAAGAAACAAAAACCCCCGTGCCTATTATAAACCCATGGCTTATATATCCCAGGTTACCCAGAAACCGATTTTTGTTGTTGCGTTAGATCAAAGAAAAAAAAAGAACAAATGAAAACAGTAAATAAGTAAATGAATGCAGAAACAAGAAAACAGTATTGTTCTTCTGTTGACCCTTTCCTCGTCTGGACCCTTTCATTCTGTTTCTTTACGCCTCGTCATAGATCAACGTATAAAAACACGCACACGCACAGCCGTAGTATACATTATCATTTGAGGGGTGTCTCTGATGGAGGAGGAAAAGGAAAAAAGAAAGATGTGTTTAGAAACTGCCCGGGATATGGCCATTCAGAGCCTCAGGCATGTCATCCACCACATACTGTCCCGCCGCTGCCGTTGCAGACTGCTCCAGCTCCGGTCCCGCCGCTGCCATATCCGACCGCTGCACCTCCACCTGTGCCGCGGCCAGACATTCCCGCAGCCAATCCGTCAGACGGTGCTTCTCAATGTTTTGCTTCAGCGACTTGTCTTCCCATTTCATGGCCTCAAGCTGGCCAGACTGAAACTCGGCACCCAAATCGCGGAACCGGCGGTCGAGGCTTTCCACAAAGACGCCCAGCGCCTCCTGCGGCGACATGGGGCGAAACGGGTCGCGCTCGTCTTGGAAGCGCACACAGTCAGCAAGTACGGCGTACAGCTCCGTCTGCGCCAGCTGCTCCACAACTTCCCGGTCGTGCTTCAGCTGCGTATCATTCATCCTGGCCCAGTCGTCGCGGATGAAGAGCCGGCGCCAGATCAGCCGCTTGGCGTCCTTCACCTCGTCGCCATGGCAGCTGCTCTCGGCCACCTTCAGAGCCATCCAAAAAGGGTGCGCAATCTCCTCGCTCCAATCGGGCTTGAGGGCGACCAGGGTGAGCAGGTCGATGAGGGTCATAGCATCGAGGGCCTCGTGCTTGAGAAGCCTTTCCATGCCGTCCTCAAAAAGTTGCAGCAGCGCTTTCTGGCGGCGGGGAATGTTGGTACTGTGCGCATCCATGGCAAAATTGAGAGCAGCAGCTTCGTCAACGGCGTCATATGTACTGGGGAAGACTTGATTATAGAGCTGATCTTGAATCTTAAGCGTAATTAGCTCCTTCTCAACCTTTGCCATCTGGCTTTCTTGCCGTGCCCCGTCCGTCTCAACCTTGAAACCATTTGGCTCCTTCAATTTTTCTTCGGCTTCCGCCAGCAGAGCAAGCTTGCCGAGACTGAGCTCGACCTTCTTGTTCCAGACTTGCTGCTCCTTGGTAAGAGCTAGGCTCACAAGGGTGCCGGCGGCATGATCCACGTCTTTTTCTTGCTCAATGTCGTTTATCCAAGAGATGCGTGCCAACTCAGGTTTGCTGCGCAGAAATTGAGTCTTATACCCAATTGTCTCCAAGTCAAATTCTAGGACGGCCTCAACGCCGTGCTTCTCTAGAAGGAACTCGTAAACCGGGAAGGCGAAATCTTTGCCATAACGGCTAAATCGGTCTTCGAGTTGGGCCTTCTTCGTTTCTCGGAGAGTCTTTAAACTCTTGGCTCCAGCGGGTGATAGTCCTTGTTGTGCTAGCTGCTGCTCGAGCGATTCAATATGATCAAGTAGAATGACAGCCAGTCCATGAAGCGACTGGTGCTTCTCTGCGAGCAGAGCGCCTTCTTCCCACTTTCCAGCTCTTGCAAGGAAAACAGACTTTTCAAATCGATCTGCTGCGTAGACCTTGGCAAAGCTTTGAGCAATTGTCTTGTGCTCAGGGACTGATGCACCCCAACGGGCATATTCTAATACCGAAGTCAGGGCGGCGTCTGTTAAAGAAGGGAGTTCGTCGAATATTCTGGCGAGAATTGTGGCATCCGGCCTGTCGGCTCCTTGAACCCTTTCCAAAGCCAATGCTTGGTGTTTCTTATACCACTGATCTGATAGATCGAGAAGTCGCTTGATATTGTTGGCAACATAGTGGCAGCCAGTCCACGGCTCAGGCATGCCCTCAAAGGCTTCTCGAAGTATCCCGAGTCGCAACTTTTCGTCACCGAGACCGTACAGGTCCAAATTCTCCTTTCTAAACTCCAAGGCACCAAAGTGAGTAGCAATGTTTACTTGGATGGCTTCGTTAATCATCATGGTGATTTTGGCGTCATCGAGTAGGCGATCCTTGTAGAGGGTCTTGATCACTTCGTAGGCCCAGGCAACAAAAAGCTCCAGTCGGAAAACATCGTTAATAAACCAGTGGCGAACAGCGTCGACTTCGCCAGCAGCAGCAATAGGGTTAGACTTTTGATCCTCGTGAATGAATTCCACGATGGATCCAATGAGGCTCTTCTTGTCATCGGCGGGCCGGGCAGCCGTAAACGCCTCGTGTCGCTTCCATAGTAGCGTGGCCACATGCATCTTCTCCGCGTTATAAAGCAGACTCCATCGTGTTTTTCGGTCAAGATCGGCGCCCATGGATTGCAGATGTAATATTAAGCGCTCCAGAGCACTTGAACGCGCGCGAAGATTGTCTTCGAGAGAAGCAGGCAGCGTTGACATATATGTTGTGGTTGAGCTGAGGATTTCCTGGCTAACCTCAAGGGCAGCCGCAGACATCTCCGCCTTTGAAAAGGCAGTTTCTCTCCGCCCATCAAAAACAAGTGGACTTTCCTTCTTGGCGCCGAAAAAGACGGTCTGTTCAAGTTTGCTTTTGGCTGATACCTGAGGGGCTTGCTCGCTGGCAAATTTATCGATGTCTGTCGTAATGATGCGGATAACACCGGCACCTCGCACCATAAGTAGTACTGATGGGTTCTTGGTGGCTCTCTGGCGGAAGATACGGTTGTCTTCTTGAACTGTCGAGGGCATCTCTTCGAAGCCAGATCCGGCTATTTCATGTATATCATCCTCACGGAAGTCGATTACGTCCTCAAAGGAAGGCGGCAAGATATTGTTATCAGATTGCAGTTGCGAGTCTGGTGAGTCTGGAGGCACTGCAACCGAGGCCATGACTGTGGCCCGGTCGAAGACAACGAACGCAACTAGTGCGGGCCGGGGGAGATACAATCGCGGTGACATGGTGGGCTCGCCACCAACTCTCGGTAAGGGGGTCGAGTAAGAGGTAATGGGGCGGGTCATACCAATCTTGCATGAGTTGGCCTTGAGAATCACCTCCACGAGTGAGTAACGGGCTACGCTCTTGCGCGTCAAAGAGACTAGCAGAAGCAGATGCTGGACCGACGAGTCATCAATGGCCATGGCATCACTAAGCCTGCTCAGATCTAGGTACTTGTGCTCCAAGCCCTTGGGGACGAATGTGAAGTCAAGGGCCTCTAGGGAATCTGCTGAAAAGTCTTTTGTATATGGGTCTGCCTCGTAAAGGGCAGAGTAGAGGTTTTCGCGCATCTCGGCCTCGCCGATATGTTCATTGTGGCCACCGCGATGAATCTTCCAAGCCTGAAGCTTGCCTTTTGTGGTGAGAGCGACAATGTTTCGCTCACCCACACGCGCAGATCTGTCGGCGCGCACCGCAGCAATCTCGCCACGGAGTGAAAGATTAGAAAACGCATGACGGATGCTGCCAAATATACCTCCACCCGAGCTTGCAAGGCTTGAACGGAGAAATTGCACAGAGATGGCGGGGCGGCCGTGGTTGTCGCGTACACTCATGTAGGCAAGGCGGCCAGAGTTGAAGGTAAGGATAAAGCCTGCTGACTCGGCGCTTGTAATGGCCACCACTTTTTCGCCATGGGACATGCCTGAAATGCTGTGCTCGACTCCGGTGCGATCCTTCTTGATAAAGGCAAATGTGGCCGCGCTGGAGATGGATTCCCAAAATACTACCTTGCCGCTGGTGGCAGTAACGACGACCAGTCCCGGCTCCGTAGAGGAAGCTGATGGCGAGACGAAGCAACCGACAGGGAGTGGTTCGCTAGATCTGGGAGGTGCCGGCAGCGTAAATGTGAATGTCTCGGGAGACTGTGATGTCGAGTTGTAGGGCCATACTAGCGCGGTCGTGGGCGTGAGGGTCAAGGCATATCCAAATGAGGACGACACTTCGGCATGTTGTTCAACTGTGAAATCGTCAGCAGGAAAGCCGCAGGATCAAACTCTGAAGACTTACCAGTCCAATCTGACTTGATTCTATCCGGGAGAGCGGGCAGCTTGGTGACAACATAGGCATTCGTGCTAGTCTGTAGGGGTCACACGATTAGATGGAGATGTTTGGCTGCGGGTAGCGGCTGATTGGGCAGATATGGTCAACATACCAAGACAAGGCTGCCGTCGCCCTTTTGTGCTGATCTTTCAGCATGCTTGGACTTCTTTATGCGGACATGCGACTCTCTCCGTGGCTGTGGGTTGATGTTTTCGACGCCAGCATCGACAACAGGCTGTGCAGGGATGCTCTTCTCGACGGGGGCGTCGATGACCTGGGGCTGCACGTCCGGATTCACAAAAGTCTGCTCTGAAAGTGGGATGCGCTGGCGCTTAGCCTTGGGCTGTGGGACGAGGCTCTCCTGGCTCTTGGGGCGCTGGCGGCGTCGTGAGCGCGTGGCCGTCGCCGGGCCACCCTCGGCCATGGTTGTGGAAAACATTTTGGGGCAGAGGCAAGAAAAGGCTGCAACAGCAACGCGCAACGGACGGCAAGGGCGCGCAGTGTCAAGGAATTGATGGAAACAATTAAAAAAAACTAGATGAATGGTGATGAGGCGCGATGCATTTCGAGCATGCAGGCAGCCAAGCGCGAAGAAATCGGGAGATCGGTGGTGATGTCTGGAGTTGTTGATGCTAAGGTGAAGCAAGCAATATTGGCGGTGGGCGAAAAACAAACGGCAGAATGAACATGAGCTAGGTACAGTGTACAGTACTTTGGCTCGCTGCTGGCTGGCAAACGGGGGCGCTGCCCAAACGATTTTCTGGTAGCTGTGGTTTGCGGCCTGGTGGAGCGCTTCAAACGGGGGTACGTACCGTCTGCCCCGGATCTGGGTGGGGTGGCGGTATCTGTACACTGTTCTGAGGCAGTTGCTGCCAGTTAACTTTGCACCAGTGAGTTGGCCAGCCCAAGCCACACCCTCTAGAGCCTCAATATGACTGTCCTGCTGTTATTCCTCCAGCAGCGTCAACGTGTGGCGCCTGATTAGGCTTAGCCACATTTCAGATACTGGTACAACTTGCTCTCACTCACCAACGTCTGGGCTCATACATTGGCCGATTAGAGTGGTGCGCAGCTCAGCGCAGTTACCTTATTCTCCTATCTCACCAGGACATGGAAGGGTCCTCAATTAATCCCCAGCCACCATGAGGCGTTTATCGACGGCAGTAACCATCACAGACCCTTTGGTCAAATACCAGAGCCTTGTGTCTGCCGGCTTCTACTCTCCGGACCAGGCACAGCATCGCCTGGCGCGACACCTCCACAAGGTATACCTTCGAATAAAGGATTATTCGCCGCAAAATGAGTACCGGCAGCGTCTGAAACAAGCTGCACGTCTTACCGAGACTCAGAAACCAGAACGAGGCTCGGAGAGTATTCTGGCCGTACCGAGCCACGGCATCTGGCGCAACCCGATCTTCCAACATCTCCTCCCCAATGCAGAGACGAGGGATAGCTTGGCGGTTACTCGCGTGCTGCAAAATCATGAACTGGCCATTGAAATTGACTCCCCCAAAGGACTGTTCCTGTCGGGCGAGGTAGGCACAGGCAAGTCTATGCTGCTTGACTTGCTCGCAGAGGGCCTTCCGAATAGGCGCAAGAAGCGCTGGCATTTCAACACATTTATGCTGTATACGTTTGCACAGCTGGACAAGTACCGAGCTGAAACTCAGAATGGTGCATCTGCGCACAGAAATGAACAGCATTCGCTGCTTTGGATGGCCAAGAAACTGGTGGATGAGTCTCCTATTCTCTTTTTAGACGAATTTCAGCTGCCAGATCGCGCCGCAAGCAAGATTATTACCCATTTATTCATTGCATTCTTTCAGCTCGGCGGTGTATTGATTGCCTCGTCAAACAGAGTGCCCGAGGATTTAGACAAGGCAACTGGCGTCGACTACACAAATGCGCCACGACTTGGCATCATGCGCAAGTTTTTTGGCGCAGGCCGAGCAGACAGCGAACTGTATGGTCAGGGAAGTGATTTTTCAAAGTTACTGCAAGTGCTCAGGGCACGGTGTGACTTTTGGCAGATGGAGGGTGTGCAAGATTGGCGACGGCGAGAAGATGTCCACTCACCATCCAATGACGCCGCCGCCTCTGCCCCAGAAGCTGTCAGGAGCACTGATTTGACAAACGAAGATGGACCCAAATCGAGGAGCTGTCCGCATAATTACTTTTTACAGGGTCACGAGGATGAAAATTGGCAAGATTTCGTGCGTAACAGGACCTTCTGCCAAAACAGTTCTGATAATTGGCAAGCGGAAACCATTATTGTCTACGGGCGCAGGGTAGCTATCCCGAAACACTACGACGGTACTGTGTTTTGGGATTTTGAGCAGCTCGTTGGCACATTCGGTCCGGCAGATTACATTACAATGGCGTCCCTTTTCCACACCTTCATCATCGACAACGTCCCGACCCTGTCGCTGTTGCAAAAAAACGAAGCTCGCCGCTTCATCACCTTTCTTGACGCGCTCTATGAAGCGCGGTGCAAGCTCATCGTCCGAGCCGAGAGCCTACCTGATCATCTTTTCTTTCCCACTTCGAAGAAATCGCCCTCAAAAGCAATCGGCCAAGGAGCCACACCGAACCAAGAGACCGAAGACAGCGATGCCACCTACTCCGAAACCATTGCAGAGGTATACCAAGACCAAATGTCGCCATTTCGACCCAATGTCTCCTACTACGACACCAAGAGGGCCTCATCCCAGTATGACCCAGATCAGGATTCTGCCTTTGTGCTAGAAAAGGAGACGCAGCAATCCAGAGTGAATTTTGCAAACACGAGCGCCTTTACAGGCGAGGACGAGCGCTTTGCCTACAAGAGAGCGGCATCGCGGCTCTGGGAGCTGTGCAGCGCTCGCTGGCATGCAAGGACAGGTGAATGGTGGCAGCCTCTACCGATTGAGGCGAGGCACTGGGAGGGCGGTACGGCGTCGCAGCTGCTCAGCGAACGCAAGGTAATTTATGGGCAAGATACGGGGGAGAGTATCGGGAAGAGTGTGGACGTAGACGAGGTGGCAGGACTTTCAAGATACAGGATAGAGCATCTAAAACAGGGCGGCGACCCGGAGCATAAATAGAAGGGGCATTCTCCCTATAGAACCATCTACTGTAGACTAGAAACATTGGAAATGAATTTTGATTACAAGGCATTGCCGCCCATAATAAGCAAAGCCCAATGGACGATATAAAGAAACGCCAAAGATGTTCCCCAAACGCCAGAGCCATGATTCTCAATACCAAGACAAAGGGAAAACAAGTCAAAAAGACTAGAAATGCCAGAAGACCAATACGTTCTCTACAAGCTCGTCACGCCTGGAGTCCACGACTCGCCTATGCGCTTCATGTCATCCGCAAACTTTTTGCTTGTAATCTTGGTACCCCCGCGCCCGCCCAGCGGCGAGTGCTCATCCGGCTCATAAAAGGGGTTCTGCAGCAGCTTGACATAGGCATTCTGCATGGCCCGGAACACGGGCTTCAACTCTGCGTCTCTGAGCCCAGCGCCTCCAGCAACACCACCCGGTCCATGGCCGCCACCACCCGCGCCGCCTCCATGGTGCACCGAACCACCGCCGGGTGCACCACCGCCGGTGGCGCCAGAGCCAGAACGAAGCACGGTGCCGTCGACTCGACGGCCGCGCATGTCGACGACGCACACCATGCGGACGCCCGTGTTGGTCTCGAAGCCGTAGGCGGCGAGACGGTCGTCAACGGCGTGAAGGAGGCCGAAGTCGCCTGAGAGGCCGACGTTGGAGGCGGCGTTGTGCTTGGCGCGCAGCTCAAACACGTCGACGGTCGAGGAGAGGAGAAGAGAGAATTCGAGGGGCGTCCGAATGGGCGCGAGGGTGTTGGTGGCCGTGTCGTGGGACGGAAATATGGACATGTGCAGCGGGTTGTTCTAGGTAGTCACGCTTGGTTAGTTCAACGGGACTGGGAGGATTTGGCCATGCTCAATGGAAAGGATGCGCTTGTCGAAGACGTACATTGCGACCTATTACGCCTAGGCAGGCGATTGAAGGTATTGCTGTCGTCATTACTGAGTTGATGTCTCTGGATGCTGAGTGTCTGGAGAGCTGGAGCAAGTTTGTGATGGGGGATGTAGAGAGAGCTATTGAGCTAGAACGAGTGGGGATGTTGTCATCTCGCTGGTAACCAACTACAACGATCATATGGAAGGGGAACAACAAATAAAGAATTTAATGAATACGCATTCATTTCATATATATTATTTACAGATCCGTCGAAATCCACGATTTGACGGTGTTGCGCTGCTCTGAGCGCTACCACATGATGATTGGCCAAGGTACGTCTCTGAGAGCAGAGACCTCTTCTCAAGTATGATGCTGTAAGTGAGAAAACCAGTGTTTCTTTGTTACTGCGCCTGTTCCCAAGTTTAATTAAAAAAAAAGAAAAATCAAACCAATGCCCGCTAAATGTGATACTTTTTTTTTTCTCCTTTCATTTTCTCCCTGTGCCGTCAAATTGAAGATCTTCGGATTTGTTCACCCATCATCTTCCCAATCCTCATCGTCGATAATGTACGCCGTCTCTTCAAGCCCACGGATGACCTCTTCCACTTCAAGAGGATCTGTGATTGCCCACACGCCACCACCCTTGACGAGGTCTTTGCCACGCATGCCAACCTCCTTTCCGACGAGGTTGCGCCCAACTTTCCCAGGACCGATGCCGACCCAGCGGCGAATCTTTTCCTGCTTGTCTAGGTAGCGTATGCTATCCCACCAGCGGACCGTCTCGAGGCAGCTGCGCGCCAACAGCTCCTTGAGCTCCTCTTTGCTACGAAAAGGCCGCGCGGTGACGTTGCTGATCGACTCGATTTTCCCTGGCCAGGTGACAATGTCTTCGTCTTCGCGGCCAGGCTCGCGGCTCTTGCCGTGGAGCATGTTGCGCATCACGGCCACAGCGGGCTTCATGATGGGGCTGTGAAAAGGGCTGTCGCTGTGCAGGCGCACGGCGCGGGGGTCGTGGCCGTGGAACTGGCGGACATGGGCAATGAGTGTTTTGATGCGGTCAATGCTGCCGCTCAGCACAATCTGGTTCTTGCTGTTGATGTTGGCGATGAGGACTTGCTCAATCGGCGGCACGTCCTCGCTGCTCTCGGATTTGCTCCCCGCGCTTGAGTGTCCGACAAAATCGTGCACGGCGTCAATCAGGCTGGGCAGGTGACCGGGCTCCGTAATCATTGCCACCATGCCGTACTCGCCGCCGTATTTGGACACCGCTTGCCGCGTGGCCTCGGACATGGCGGCCGCGCGCTCGCGCACCAGGTACAGGCTGTCGGCGAAGCTCAGATACCCGCCGGCGACGAGTGCAGCAAACTCGCCGAGCGAATGGCCCAGCGCCACGTCAAAATGGTCGGCGACGTGGAAGTTGAACTCCTTTTCGAGGATGCGGAGTATGATGATTGATGTCGCCATGATGGCGCGCTGGGAGTTTGTCGTCTGTGTGAGGACCTTGGAGGGTCCGTTTTGGATAATGTCGGAGAGCCTGTATCCGGCATAGTGGTCCATTTCCTCCATGATTTGTGACGTCGTTGCGGGAAAGGCCTCGAGCCATGGCGTGAGCATGCCGACTTTTTGGACGCCCTGGCCTGTTGATGGTACAGTGTCAGCCGTTACATGTTTGCTTGGTGGGTGGTGACGTGACTCAACGCTCGTTCGGCAGCGTGGATTGTGTACAGCAGCAACAATGACAAGGTGCACACACAGTTGGCGTGTCACGGGGAGAAGGAAGTTTCGGCATTCTTCATACCTGGAAAGAAAATAGCTGTTCTTGCTCTGGACGTTGGCCCTGAGCTCCATTGCCGTCGTGAGACTGCCACTCTTGTCGTCGCCCGTGACAGCTCCGGGCGCCGGAGCGCCGAGGTAGCAAACCGGTGGTGCATCGCTGCAAGGGATGCTCTATTATGGGGAATAGCAACAAGTTTATAAGAATGGCCGTCTCATTTCCCCATCTGGCGTGGCAGTGAGTAACATGTGTGTGAGAGAGGCGCGGACAAGGGGAGACAGGGACAGAAAGGGACAGGAACCGGGTGCACAAAGAGAGAACAAAATGTACAAGTTCGAATCGTACTGCGTCTTGGCTACCAGCTGGCGCTGTCTTGGTCTCGTCGGCCTTTTGGCTGGTGGCTTTGGCAGCGGCAGCCAGCAGGCATGCCATAAAAATAGCGGGGGCCCATCTGTGAAATGACGCTTGGCTCATGTGAGCGAGCCACGGCTTGCCGAGCCTGGGCCTTCTAGAACCCCACGGGCACTGATTTCTTGGAGGGGCAACTGGCAAATGCCGCCAGCGTGACTTGCAACTTACAGGGGGAGTGGCCCTGTGGGCAACGGGAGCAGAGACTCGTTCTCTGTCTGCCAGGCCAATTAAATAATGCACAAGGGGCTACTAATGCACCAAAACGGTACTGTAAGGGAGGTACCGGGCTGCACACTTACCGCTATCAACTTAGCAGCTACTGTATGTATTACCTAGGTAGTTAGTTACTAGCTACCTCTAACCTAATGATGGAGTTCGACGATGCGTCCAAGCGCCCCTAGCCTTATCCCCCATCACCCACTATTGCCGTTGGTCCGGGCCAATCGCGCAGCCGCAGACTTCCTACAAGTCTTTGGCTCTGGGTCTCGCTGCAACACTCTTATTCTTGACTAATAAGCCTACTAGTAATACAGTAGTAAAAGTGAGGTGCCAAGCTGACGGACTCCATGGAGTATATCCTCTTTAAGTCATTGTTTCCTTGTTATTTTCTAGGTTTCCCCATTTTTGTATTCTTCAATTTTTTTTAACCCGTGTCTCATGTCTCTTGACTGCCTTCGCGCTTTTTGGGCCATCCATTGTCAATGCCATGTCATTGGTCATATCCCCCAGCCCAACATTACCTACATATATACCTTCGTCTATGCTTGTGCCCGTTCTAACACCGTAATTCAACGCCGCCTTTGCTTATGGTCAGGTACTTGACGCCCTTGTACGGCTTCACGCCTTCGCCCAGTCCCCGGCTCTTTCGCGTATCCAGCATGATGCTGTCCACTTTTAGCCCGCTTGCCAGCCAGCCCTTGACAGAGAAGCTCACCGATGCCGAGCTGGGCATCAGTATCTTGTTTTGTGCAACCTTTTGTGCGTCTTGTTCTCTGTTCCCGCCTTCATGCCCACCGCTGCCCTGCGGGGCCTTTGCCACCGGAACGCTCTGATACGGCTCGTCGTATGAATAGTCCTGTCCAAACCCGAATCCGCTGGGATCAAAGGCATCTTCTTGCCTCTCATTGCTCAGTGGACCCACCACTGTGCTGCGTAGTCCAAAGTGTGATGTCGGCCCGCTCAGCTCCTTGGCGGGAATGTGCCATTCGAGTACCTGCTGACCCGCACTGAAGCTGGCATCGCCTCTGCTTGGACGTATATCTGATAGGTTTCTGACATCGGCGGGCAGAGGTACACTAACGACCAGGTCGTTGAGCAAGGGTGATGCTGGTGTTCCTGGGTGCGGAGAGCCTAGGCGACCAGGGCCGCCACCTCGACCCAGCTGGCTTGAGGATGACGATCCAGGAGTGCCGAATATCTTTTGCACTTGTAGTCGGATCTCAAACTCTGATCCAGTAGCGCCCATGCCGGTTTTCATTTCCAGACTCACAGGCAGTTTCAGCGAACTTGACCCAAGGCTCCCGGACTTTCCACCTGTAAATGGGAGCAGGTCGACCTCGTAGCCTGCTAGGATGAATCTTCCGTCCGGCGGAATAAAGCTGAGTTCACCAGGCCGCTCCTTCCATCTATTTAATCGCACGCACGGGTGAAAAACGGGAAGATCCATGAAGTTTCCTAGATTGTGTTTGCCCGACGGGCTGGTTAGGTTCACTGTGATGTCCGGCACTCCAGATACCTTGGCCGTGAATGCAATCGTTCCGTTTGCAAAGGCAGCCAGTGGTCTCCCCGAAGGCGCAAGAGTAACTGATAAAGTCTCGACAACATCGGCGTACATTTCGTTGGAGGTGTGCCGTACGTTTGCTCGCCGCCATGGCAGCGCTGTTCCATTGGTCGGGTTTATAGTCGGTGTATTCGAAGAGGAGTTGAGTTGTGATTTCCTGCACCTAGTTAGGTCTCGGCTCAAGACATCCAAAGCTGCGTAGGTCAAGGACACCATACCCAGGCAAATTGATACTCCCAAGAAGCTTATCGACCCAGCCTTCCACCTCCACCACCTCTCTGAGCGCATTCGGCTCCGTTGTGCAGATATTTCCCGCATCGCACATTTCCGTCAGGAGCTGTGCGGCAATGTCATAATTGTTCTCAATCTTGACCGCCAGCAGCGGTGCGCCGATAAAGTCCTCCAAGGCATCAATAACGCGGTGCAGGAATTCGAGCACCAGCAGCGGCTCAATTTCAGTCGATGAAGTTGCTAGAAAGAGCAGGTTGCCGTGCGTGAGGCTAAACACAAGCGTAGGCGGGTTCGTGTTGGCCAGGTATACCAGATTCGGGCGCGGCGCGGGATACTCGAGGTAGAGGGGCAAAAGGTGAGCGGCGGACAGTGGCCTACCAGTGTAGACGTGGGATAGAATGGGGTTTCTAGAAAAGGTTGTGAGCACTGAGCCGCCTAATGTGACCTGTGGGTAGCATACCTATGGTCATCAAAGACATGTACGGCCTCAATGACGCCGCTCATGGTGACTGTCCGCTATGCGCCTCTGTCGGCGAAGGTGTTCAAGGTGGTTGAAGCCGAATCGAAGATGCTCTGCCCCACACGCGACATATGACGGAAGCTTGGGACAACCACAAGTGTTGCGATATCGATCACGTGCCATTTGGTTTGCCTTTGACAACAGTCGAATATACAAAATAAAAGAGGTCGGACTTCAGGTGTATATTTTACTATTTAGTCGTTATTCTCGTCGCTTTATAATTTAACAATGAATTTGTTGGCGCGTGCAGCAGCATCGTTTACATGAGCCAAGCCATATGCTGACTAACAATTTTCGACAGCGGTAAAGAAAGCTACGCATCGAGGGACTCTTTAAACCACACGCAATCGGGGTAAGAATCTTGGAACTGAAACCGAAATTGCTACGCAGGGCTATTCTTTCTCATCCATAAGATTCATAATGGCTGGCGACAAAATTCCCACGATTCACGCGCTGGAAAAGCCAGAAAACTTCCAGGAGATGCTGCGCAAGGACCGACAAGAAGACTGCTTGTCCTGCAAAGTCGTTGGTATGCGCCGTGGACCCAAGCTCTTTAAATATGCACATGATACTGGCAACAATTGACCCAGGGGCTGACAATATCTGTCTGAATTCAAGGAAGCGGCGCCTTCTTTGGCCTCGCGGCGTATAGCTACTTCTCCGGTACGACACAGCTCGAGAGACAGCGCAAGACCATCTTGGCAAGCAACTCCATGTTTGGCATGCGCAGCCGCAAGGCCGGCATTGTCGGGATATCACTCGGCCTGGCCTACATGGGATTCTGGAGGGCATTCCACTAAAACAGGCAGGGAAACGTTTGCAATGACCAGGAAACGGGGATGCGCGCCGATACTGGAGCGACACCTCACCCGAGCGAGACAGACTCGGGCGCGAGACAGACTCGGGCGCGAGACGACTCAAGTTTGAATATAGAATGTATTTTATACTGTATTTTAGGATGCTAGGGCATATAGCACTAAATCATGATACCCGGTTCTTGAATCGTCGTGGCAGACTTTGTAGGCGTCCTGCGCTCTGCCCAAGGTCTACCAGTACCCAAGCTAAGATAAGTTTAGCATAGATTAGAAGAAGGGCCAGAGAATTATCCACTGCCGTTTATGTCCTTTTTTTCAGCCATTTCCACAGCATTTCGTATGACATATGAGAACGTAAGGCTTGGAGATAGTAGCTTCTGTGGAGCCATCGTCAAGCTGTTGATGCGACAGAAAATCTTCGCCCCACATTCAACTTCTCTCATCGAGTTCGTCTCAATTGCCATCCTTCACTCAAACGAACTGTTCAATCCGAATTTACGCACCAAAATCTTACCATTCCTTAACAGTAACTGGAGATTGTACACAGGAAAAGGCTAAACCATTGCAATAGCAAACTATAGTCGACGGGCTGAGTGTAACGGCCGCTCATCGTGAGCAAAACGCTTCAGCAGGAAAAAAAAAATGCCCATCACAATTCTTCGCCCACAGGCGGCGGCGCAACAACGACCAGCAGGTGCTGCCGCCGATTTAGAATCGGACTCTTCAGACTCAGAATCAGGGGGTGTCAATGTGCTCGGGGACGTCCCCATGCGTGCAGCCAAGCGTCAACGGATGATAGCAGAGTACGATGAGGAAGCCGATGAGATCCTCACACCTGGCAGCATCATTACCTCCAACCCACAATGGATGCGGTACGTTTTTATTCTTGTCTCTCTTGAGATTTTTTTTCTTTCTTTTTGAAAATAAAAGATTTTTTTAAACGTCCTTGATGTAAGGCTAAACAAAAATGTAACAGTGGTCATGGCACCTATCTCCGCAACAACTCCAACTCCATCACCTCCTCCCTCGCTGGCACCCTCACCAAGACCAACAAGCTCCTCTCCGTGCGGCCTCTCCGCGCGCGCTACACGCCGGAAATCGGTGACCTCGTCGTCGGCCGCATCGTCGAGGTGCAGGCTAAGCGATGGCGTGTCGACGTCGCCGCGTCGCAGCTCGCCATCCTCCAAATCTCCGCCATCAACCTGCCCGGCGGCATCCTCCGCAAGCGCACCGAGACGGACGAGCTCCAGATCCGGAGCTTCTTCGCCGAGGGTGACCTCGTCGTCGCCGAGGTCCAGCAGCTGCACCAGGACGGCGCCGCGAGCCTGCATACGCGCTCGCTCAAGTACGGCAAGCTGCGCAACGGCGTCTTTGTGAGCGTGAGCGGCACCGGAGGCGGCGCGGGCGTTGTGCGCTCCAAGAGGCAGGTGTGGACAATGGAGGCAGCGGGCGGCGGCGGCGGCGGTGGTGGTGATGCGGGTGCGGCTGCGCACAAGATTGACGTCTTGCTGGGCGTCAATGGCTACATCTGGATTAGCAGGCACGTCGAGAGCGACGTTGCGGCTGAGGCGGCGGGCGTCAACCGCATGGAGGAGACGGTCAGCAGCAAAGTCTACTCGAGTCAAAACGACGAAATTGATGTCGCCACGATGCGGGAGATTGCGCGCATTCGCAGTGTAATCCTTGCGCTT
This sequence comes from Zarea fungicola, assembly GCA_900169235.1. Lineage (NCBI taxonomy): Eukaryota > Fungi > Ascomycota > Sordariomycetes > Hypocreales > Cordycipitaceae > Zarea > Zarea fungicola. Next base: position 128,692 of record FWCC01000064.1, read on the forward strand.
GTGGAGAATGACCTGCGTGTGGACGAAGAGACTGTTACAAAGGGCTACCACGAGGCTGTAGAGCTGAGCAGAGAGACGAGAGACGACGATTTATATCTCGGTGGTGAGCGGGGGAGGAGGTTTGCCGCCGTCATGGCTGGTATTTAAAAGATCCTTTCTTCCTTTGAGAAAAAAGAATCGGCATGCATCGTCAACATTTGAGGTTTAGATGACCTTTGAAAGAGAAACTTTAGATTTTCTTTTGTACATGCAATAGTAACAAGATACACACAACATTGGCTTGCCCATTCCCTGTCGGGAACACTCTCGTCTTCTTAGAAAACAAGATATGATATTGCTGCGAGAAACATACAAAAATATTTGAGCTAAACTCATATTATGACACAATTTTTCAAAAGAGAAACACCCTGCAAGCAGGCTTTAAGGATATTGGTATCGTAAAGGGGTAGCAGAATCTCCCCAGGAGGGATCACCAGGACAACGTGGAAAAAGGATGTAAGAATCTCCGTCTTGACAACATCGCGGTGCCCTCCTGCATCACTAATAAAACACATGAAAGTCGGAGTACATGAGTTCATTTCAGTACTTGCTCGTCGTAAAGTGGTTAATATAACCGCATCCTAATGCAGTGGAAAGGTTCTATTCTTGTTCTGTGGTTGTGGCTGGAGGAAGTGGCCTAAACGTTGCCCAGTTTCAGTTTCAGGAACGCGGCCACGGCAATCAGAGTCGCCCACCTTAGAATAGAAGCCTTGGGGCCTCGGCCGCCGAGGGTGAAGAGCATGCCGATCCAGTAGAATAGCCCCTTCTTCGTGTTGCCGTCGCGATCAAAATTGGGCTTCAGAACCGTCAGTCTCTGACTGCGCGCCAGCTCCTTCATGTCGTATGGCATGTAACGCAGCTTGAGCACTAGATCAGCCCACTTGGGGACGTGGCAGATGATACGCTCGTGGCTAAAGGCCTTGAAGGAGAAGTGTCCGTGATAGCTGCCCTGGCCCGAGCTCCCGACGCCTCCGATGGGAGTTTGGTTGGTGGCGGCGTGCCAGAAGCCGTCATTGATGGTGGCACCACCAGAAGTGATGTTGAGGAGAACTAAAAGGTTTGGGTGGGAAAAGTGAGTACAGCTCGTTTCTATGAATACTTGATATGCTGGGGATTGAAGACTTACTCTTTTCGTTTTCGGCATCAGAACCAAAAGTGGTCAGAGAAAGAGGCGTAGGGTCGACAGCTTTGGCAATTTGAATGGCCTCATCGAGGTCATCGAAAGCGTAAATGGACCAGATGGGGCCAAAGCTTTCGTCCTTCATCATACTGTCCTCGATGTTGTCGACCAGCACGGCAGTGGGCTCAATGATGCGCTCTTCCTCCCCCCACATTCTGCCACCCATGACAATCTTGCCCTTGGTGTTATCAAGCATGGCTTTGATGCGTTGATAGTTGCGAACATCGACGATTTTGGACCAGTCGTCACTTTTGTGGGCGCCGTTGGGGAGCATACTGGCATGGACCTTGTTTATTTCGGTAATGAACTCGTCGAGGACAGGACGCTCAACCATAACATAATTGTGGGACAGACAGACCTGGCCAGCGTTGAATGTCTTTTGCCACATGAGACGCTTGGCTGCGAGTTTGACATCAGACTGAGCCGTCACAAAGGATGGGTTCATTCCGCCCAGCTCAAGTAGGCAGGGAGTCAAGGTCTCGGCGGCCTTCTTAGCAACAATGGTGCCGACTGTCTTGCCGCCAGTAAAGACAATCTTGTTAAATGTCTGATCGAGGATCAGTGTAGTCTCTGGGACCTTGCCATTGAGGCAGACGTAGCAGCTGGGGTCGAGGTACTCGTCAAAGATCTTCTTGACCACCATTGCAGAGAGCGGGGACTGTTCCGAGGGCTTGAGAACAACGGTGTTGCCAGCGGCAATGGCACCGATGACGGGAGCAAGTGTGAGCTGGAAGGGATAGTTGAAGGCGCCGATGACAAGGATGGTGCCATAGGGCTCGCTGCGCATCTTGGGGCCAAGCGGCCACCATTGGAGAGGGACGTCGTCGACGGGCTTGTCCTTGGCCCACTTGTGCAGTCTGCTGGAGACATAGATGGCTTCGTTCTTGACCCAGTCAATCTCGGAAAGCTGCGCCTCAAACTTGCACTTTTTGAGATCCCCCTTCAGGGCTTCCTCGATGAGGCTCGCATTGTCGACGACACCCCAGTAGAGCTTCCGAATCTGCTGGATACGAAAGTCGACATCCTTCGTCTTGTTGGTTTGGAAGGTGTTTTTGACACGCTTGATGCTAGACTCGATCTCGTTGGTGTCTGCAACCTCGTACGCAGGAATTCTAGAGGCTTCAGGAGCCATGGTGAAAGGCCGGTGGCGACGTCTGGTGGGGGGTTTTGGGAAGGGGTATAAACCAGTGTATGTGCAGAAGAAAGAGAGTTGCGTGGAAGGAATAATGGTGCAAACGAAAGAGTCGAAATCAACTGTATTGTCTCTGTTACCAGGGGAGAGTTTGCAGCTGAAAAAGGAGCTTCACGTTACAACTTTGAAGTTGGCTCGGTAAAAGCAGTGGCGGCACAGGGAAGCGGAGCGAGAGTATGTAAAAGCTCCGAGTAGCTCATTTGTACCGAGGCCGACGGGGCATCGACTTTTGTCTCAGTCTCCGCACGGCCATGCGCCAGAAACTCCGGTTTTGCGTTTATATCTGTTTTGGTTTAGTGTCACCAGAATAAGCACGATGGATTGCAGAGAGCCTAGCAATTGGGCACTACTACGAGCTCTTGGTCGTATCTACAGAATTTCAAGCCGTTGACTTGCAGTGCGACGCCGGCTTGGCACAGCATGTTGTGAAACCCAACCCGTTCTTGTATCTTGCTGGTACTAGGCCGGTAGCTGGTACTCGGTATGTCCTTGTGCACTAGAAATCGGCGTCACATGCGAGAGTTACATCACTCCTTGTGCCAGTGCCACGTCTCAGAGCTGGCTCTAGCCTGCCAATAGCCAAGTCGCAAATCCCGCCCCCAATAAGCCGCCCACGTACCATAGGTACCTATTGGGTACTTGTCAAGGTATTATGTACCTACTAAGGTACTCTTATTACTCTCCAGATCCAAAAGTGGTCTGGTACTGCTAAACTAACGCCAGCGACCCACCGCCACATGCTGCCGCAAGTTTATATGAAGTGCTAAGTATTACCTTATTTCTCTGGTACGTTTTTCCTGTACTCCCTTAGGTACCAAGCTTAGGCTATTCCCAGATTGGTTTTCTTTCGAGGCAGCTATCAATACTTTGGGAAAGGATAGAGGTTAGTTCGTAGGAGAGGGAGAACCTACATACACGTAAATTTTGTACGTACAGTTACATATTACGTACAGGTACAGACTGCACTAAAGCTTAGACAAGCCTAGCGTACAAAACGGTACATCATGGGTGTCTGGTCACTTCCGCCTCTGATATCCAGATGAATTCGATTCAGACCCCAAACCTCAGAAATTTTAAGTAAGTACCATTTCAGTTTCATACTAACGGGGAAAGTGCTAAACTTTGGTTCTTGTCCAGCTCGTCCAACTTATTATTGTAGAATTCACAGAAACCCATCTATAAAGTGCGCTAATACATTGACCTAGAATCGTCCATTCAGACCGTAAATTGTCCTTATTTGGCACTCGAGGGCTCACAAGGATACACTGCGGTAGAACCTGGATATGCACGGCATAGTCTAATTGCCTTCTGAAGGACGCACTCTGCTCTGGGTAGTATCTGTCTTTTTCTTCTTGAGCGAAACTTACTTCACCTCTTTGTCGCCATCACCACCTAAATCAGTGTATTCCATTGTCTCATTCGGAAGTTTTGCAGTCATGAAGAGAATTGCTTCAACGTAATCAGCAAAAAGTCGCCGGTTTTGGTAGACGGCCTGCGAAAAGATTGCAGTCGGACAGCTAAAGCGAATAATGGCCCAGAATTTGCCTGCGCGTGCAAGTCCGTAGTCGGGTAGTCGAGAATACTATCCTTCATCTGATAAATGGCCCAGTGATGACTTGGCCAATTGCTAGATCAATCGAAGCTAGTGGCAAATGCAGAATTGACTAATCTGATGAAAGCTGTGGACAGGAGAGAGAATCAGTTTCTCAAACCGCAACGGGGAAAGGGTGGCAAGGTGCTCTGCTACTTGAATTACGACTTTTTCTTTATTAATGTCGACTGATACTCTCAGCCAGGCATCATTAGCCGTGCACCAGAAATTTGTGCCTTCATCATCTTTTTAAACGAGGCGACATCCCTAATCCCAGTACAAAATGCGATGATTACCTAATACATAATATATACACACATAATTCTTCTACGTCTTTACTGCTTCCGTCCTTTTTTGAGATCGTCAACCCGTGTTCCAGCCTCGTCCACCACGATTTTCATTTGCCTCTTACTAGCAGCTAGAGGCCGTCCTTCCCGAAGTGGCTACCCTTCCAGCATGGCGCGCGGATCAATATTATTCCACCCACACAAACACCCGACTACATCCGACTGGTCCTGCTCGTCTTCGTTCTGCAACACGTGACTAAAAACTGTAGAACAGGCAAGTTGACAATAAGCGCGCGTTGATTGGCCAGAACTGCACCTCAAGCACAGGCTTAGGGGCGTAATAGCCGAGGGATAGCCAGAACATCCTCCCGACGCCTGACCTTACTACACCAACAGCTTTGCTGACGAGACACTTTGCCCAAAGCGCAAGAGGCCAATTCCATCTCATCCAATTCTGTTCATCCATTGCCGTCTTAATTGACTGCAATTCTAACCGGTTTTGCCGCAACCGTTCGGTGTCTACAAAGCCTCTCCCCTCTTCAACCTCATAACCTCAAAAAAAAAAATGGCAGCACTTCGCTCGTCGACGCGAATCCTCGGCACCGCCAGGACAGCCGCTTTCCGCCCTGCCGCCACCTTTTCGCGCTCCATGGCCTCTGTCAGCGAGACGGAGCAGCAGCCTCGCCTCAAGACGTTCCAGATCTACCGCTGGAACCCCGACACGCCTACCGAGAAGCCGCGCCTGCAGAGCTACACCATCGATCTCAACAAGACCGGTCCCATGATGCTTGACGCCATCATCCGCATCAAGAACGAGCTCGATCCTACTCTGACCTTTCGCCGAAGCTGTCGCGAGGGTATCTGTGGCTCTTGTGCCATGAACATCAACGGCCAAAACACCCTGGCTTGTCTCTGTATGCAATAATGATTCAATCACGTGCCGAAGCTCACTGTCCCGAGCAACCTCAGGACAATGACTTTTGTGTTGCGACGAAATCTTAGTCTATTCCAAGCAAGTTGTATGGCTAACAAATTGGCTATAGGCAAAATCCCTACTGAAACCGGCGCCGACGTCAAAATCTACCCTCTTCCTCATACCTATGTCGTCAAGGACCTTGTTCCTGATCTGACGCATTTTTACAAGCAATACAAGTCCATCAAGCCTTACCTCCAGCGCGATACCCCCTCTCCCGATGTATGTTCTTTTCATATTTCTTATTTGCCGAAAATGGCTCAACATTAACCAATTGAATCCAACTAACCGTCACACAGGGCAAGGAATACCGCCAGAGCAAGGAGGACCGCAAGAAGCTGGATGGTCTATACGAGTGCATTCTCTGCGCCTGCTGCTCAACCTCGTGCCCGTCATACTGGTGGAACGCCGAGGAGTACCTCGGTCCCGCCATCCTGCTCCAGTCGTACCGCTGGCTCGCCGACTCTCGCGATGAGCGCACCGCCCAGCGCCAGGCCAACCTCGAGAACAACATGAGCCTGTACCGATGCCACACCATTCTTAACTGCACAAAGGCCTGCCCCAAGGGTCTCAATCCTGGCAAGGCCATTGCCGAGATTAAGAAGCAAATGGCTCTTGGTGCCTAAGTGCGGAAATCTGAATTTGTTCCGGAGCAAGGAAGGAGTGAGGGAACGACGCTGTGAGGTAGCGTGATTGTATAGTTGTCAAACTCGGAGAGCGAGATGAAATTTTTCTCAAAAACTTTTTCTTAGTTTGTAAAATGGTACCATCGTGTGCGAGGATAGAACGGAATAAACAAGACAAAATGTATATATCGAAAGTGTTTTTTTTTTAATCAATTGATCTTTTTACTTTTATAACAAGCAAATCCTTTGACCCTTTTTAAAATATTGAACGAAAAAATGAAAGAATGCACCCCCAAAGTTTCTTCTCTCTACGCCTTCAACACATCAACTGCTTTTGGGGCTCCATCGTAAAAATAAAAATTCGCCGAAAGGTCCTGTTCTCTCTAGAGCCTTTGTATAAAACGTGCCTCATTTTCGTCTTCTTTTACATGATCGGGATACCCTCAAATTCAGCATAGCCCAGAGCTAAGTTCATGTTTTGCAAGCACTGCGTAGCAGCACCCTTTAGAAGGTTGTCAATGCTGGCGCATACAACAACGCGCTTACCAGTGCTGTCAACGGCAAAGCCACCAACCTCAACACCATGCTTGTTCATGATGTCGCGCACCAGAGGGGCTTCGCCAACCACCTTGATGAGCTTCTCACCGGCATAGCGATCCTGGTAGATCTGGCGAATATCGCGGGAGGTCATGGTCTTGTTGAGCGGGATGTTGATGGTATGGTGAATTCCACGGAACCACGAGGAAACGTGGGGGATAAAGGAAACCGGTGTGCCCAGCTGGCGGCTCATCTCACGTTCGTGGATGTGACCAGTCAGACTGTACGGCATGAGGTTATCGCGCAGAGCAGCGAGATCATTCTTTGGCGACGGCTTTACACCGGCGCCCGAGTATCCCGAGACGCCAAATAGGGTGGGGACACCACCGAGGTGCTCCAGGATGGGGGCAATGCCAACCTGGCCGGCCGTGGCATAGCAGCCAGGGTTCGCAATGCGTTTCGCTTGGGAAATCTCAGAGCGTTTGGTCAGCTCAGGCAGGCCGTACGTCCACTTGCTGTCGAACCGGTAATCCGCCGACAGATCGACAATGACGCTCTTCTCATGAGCCGACTTGCCGCTGCTGGCGGCGTCAATGGCGTCGACAAAGGGCTTGCAGACACCATTGGGCAGGGCCAAGACCCAGCAGTCGACCTTGCCCTCCTTCTCAAGCTTGGCGCAGTCCTCGGCACTAAGGTTCTCGTAGATAATCTTGCGCTTCGTGTATCCTTGCAGTTCCTGACCGTTCAATTCACGTGAAGAAACATGACGCAGATCCATGTTGGGGTGAGCATTGAGAAGGTCAACAAGAGCCTGGCCAGTGTAACCACGGGCACCAATCAGCGCGACACGAGCGGGAACGCTGTTGGAAGCATTCTTCTTACCCAGAGGAGGGTTGGGGTTGGTGGTGGTAGTATAGCCGCGGCGCTGCTGCATAGACTGCACGGTTGGCGTCCTAGGGGCCATGACGCGGGTGGTGGAGAAGCTACGGGCCTGCTGAGCAGCGTGGGAGCGGTTGAGATTCTCACTAGCCGTCTGGGCTGCGCGGCGAAGACGAGACTCCAGGTTGGTGTCGCCGAGCATAGCGCGGCCGTGGGAGACAAACTCGTCGTAGACGGGCGACAGGGCCGGGGAGCGGAGATCGCAGCCATAGTAGAAGAGCACGCTGCCGTTATGGCTGAAGCTGCCGTCGGCCTTTTCAAAGAACCACGTCAGGTTCTCGTCGTTTTCGTTGACGGTCCAGACCAGGGAGGGGTGATCCTTCTTGACTGCAGCAAAGACATTCTCAGCAACATTGGTCAGCCAGCCAGATTTCGTAATGTTGAGAGTAGCCAGGGTGGGCAGGGTGCGACCCTCGCCAGCGGGGACGACAATGGCAAGGCATTGCAGCGCATCATCAAAGTAGGCATTGAAGGGGTTCTCCTTGAGGAAGTCGATGAAGCGGTCGACGGTAGCGTCGGAGTCAAGGCCTTCGCGATCACGGATGAGGGTGGTCTTGATCTTCTTGAGGTCCTCGAACTCGGCGACGGAGTTAACTTTTTGGATCTTATCACCGCGTCTGATGAGGGTGCCGGCGCCCGAGTCGGTGAAGAGCTCCTTTTGCAGATCGCTTGGGTGGATGATGGCAACGCTAGAGGTGCGAGGGAGGGTGTCAAGAAGCTCCTTGATCTCCTTGATCTTCAGACGAGTACCATAGCGGCACCAGGGCTGTGCCATGAGGTGGTCAAACTCTTCGTCGAGGTTGATGTGGGAGATTTTGTCGCCCTCACCGTCAAAGAGGCCACCTTTCTCGGATAGGTAGACGACCTTGAGCGGCTCGAGAGCCCGAGCGAGCTCGGCAGCAGCGACGTCAGCATTGACATTGAGCAGACGACCGTCGTCAGACTCGGCCATGGAGGTCAGAACAGGGATATAACCAGCCTCAATGGACTTTTCGACAGCCTCCTTGTTGATTCGTGTAATCTTGCCAACGTACTGCCACTTCTCCTTGTCGAGGTAGTCGGCCATGAAGACACCGGAGATAGATCGGGTAGCGACGCCAAGTTCGTCGAGTCGGTCGATGAGTCGGAGGTTCTCCTCGAGGAAGAGCTTGCGGGCGACGCCCAGTGTCTTGGCATCGGTAACGCGGATACCCTCCTCAAACTGGGGCTCGACGCCGGCCTCTTCGAGCAGGCGGTTGAGCTGGGGACCGGCACCATGTACAATGACTGGGTAGAGGCCAAGCTCGTAGAGGAAGAGCATGGAGCGGCACAGCTCGTCGAGGTACTCGGTGAGGATAGCGCCGCCAACCTTGATGACGGCGAACTTTTGGGACGAGACCGACGTGAAGAGCTTGAGGTACTGCTGACCCTCACGCTTGGAGCCGATGCTGGACACGGTCTGGGCAACAATCTCGCGGGTACGGTCACGGCCGGGTGGTGAGGCAGCGAGGCGAGACTGGGAGAGGGCACGGTAGGTGGTGAGGTTTGGGCATCGGATCTTGGTCGCAGCAGCAGTGACGCCACCAGCAACGGCCGCAGCCCGAGGGCCAGCTCGCCTTGCGCCGGCACGCAGGGCCACAGAGGTAGCGGAAAGCATCGTCCCCGATGTGCTTCTGGCCCAATTGAGTGGGCTGGCGGGACGGGTTCGGAGCAAAACTGAAGCAGATGAGAGCAGGAAGTGGAAGTGTAGTAGATGGGGGAAGTAAGAAAGAGGTGGTGGTGGTGGTGGAAGCAGGACGGGACAATTGGGGGACGGCTTAGATAAGGGCAGAAAAAAAGGTGTAGCTGGGTTTCGTCTACACCAAATCGGCCCAAGAAAACACCAAAGCCAAATAAAATCTGAATCCCTAGCCAGGACCAAGCAGAAGTACAAGACTCAAACAAACTCCCGCAATTTTTTGGGTTGAACCACAAAGTGTGCTCGTCAGTCAGCCAGCCATCGACCCAGCGGTTGTGGTGTCTTGTCGAGTCACAGTGAGCATAGCTGTGGGGCAGAGGCAGAAACGGGCCCCGAAACCGCTCCAGATATAAATTTCTGGGGCGGTGAGTTGCTGGGTGCTGGCCAGTTTTGGCAGAACGCCAGTCTGGCCCGGCCATCGGGGGGAAAGGCATGAACGCCTAAATATTACTGGCTGGGAGAAATGAGGAAAGGTACGTAGACCTTGGTTGTTTGCAGACGTTTGCCAACATGAAAATAGCAAAACATTGCGTTGCAATTTAAACCCTCACCAAAATAATTACTGACTGTATAAAATACAAGGAATAACCACTGCCAAGCATTAGCATTCGCATGTGCCTTTTACTAATTGCCTGACAATTTCAAACGTCTCCTCTGCCACAATTACCGCGGCTCAACTAGGCGGCCCCCAACTCGATGGAGGGTTTTCCTTATTTAAAAATAAAAATAAAATAAAAATAAAATAAATTCCCGCTTCACAGAAAAACCATTCACTTTCAATCGGTGCTAAACTATTTTCATACCATAGACGGCAAAAAGCTACTCCCCCATTGCCACCATTCATAGCAATTAGTCTGAGCCACCATCCAGGTATACATACCGTCACATCAAGCCTGTGACGCAGGCTACCCGAAATAATACAAACGGGGCCTTTCTGGTAGTTAGCTGCCTAGGTACCTTAAATATCACACAGAATTCACGCACCAAACTGCGTCCTTCTTGTAACATGATTTTATTTCCCTCACTCATCTGACGCGGCCGTGGCCTGTGCAGCGATTCTAGGGTCGACCTGCCCATCCCCCAGTGCCTCCTCGACTGAAAGATCCCATTTCTACAAATGAAGAAACCTCGGCTCTCCGAACGACGACTCCTCCGAAATTATATTGACCCTCCTTATGCAATTGGCCCTCTTTCCTGCCCACATCGTTCCATGACCTGCTTCACTAGAGCCTAGGTCCCACACCAGAGGCTCCACTGAAGTTGTTGGCGAAAGATCTGATAAGACGGCACTTGGTCTCCCCCTCACCATCGCAAACCCTCGTTTTTCAGCCTGCGAGTGGGACTAGACTACATATCCCTGCTTCTACTGATTGATAAAACCAGCATCTTCACCGGTTCTTGAGCCCCGGGGCAGTAGAGCGGCACAGTTTTTTTTTTTTTACTATTCGGTCTCTTCAGGTCCACTCTCCGTGGATACCTTATTGGGTTTCAAGTTTTCTGAGCCTATAACACCCGACTCTGTCCGGGTGCTTTGTCCTTTTCTAGAATATGTAGAGACGGAAGTACTTTATACCCGTCCTAGGCACACACACACACGGGATTGACAAGATTAACGAAATGACATGCCACGACATCAGACTACCCCTCTTGCTGAAAAATACAATAAATATTGATTAGTGCGGCAACGCCTAGTCTCCAGTCATACAAGCAGTCCCGGCTAGCCAACTCAAGTTTCCTTTCCATCCTTCTACGGAAACCAAAAGGCTGAGCTCAGCCGCGCCGCGAAAAGATAACCCAAGCTTCATGGTCAATTAATTCCACAAGGCTCGAAACAAAAATAGTAACCCAATTTGAGCAGCATACTCGGATCCCATCCGCCAGCCTCTTCTTTTTTTCCTTTTAGTTGTTATTGTCGTTGTTGGCTGGGGTAAGTGCCAGCACAGCCGCTTCAAATTCAAATGTCCAAAAAACAAAACATGCCTTTCCTAACCAGTCTTCTCCCAACCGGGAAGAACACCTTCATTTATGTCCTCCTTCTTTAGCTCTTGGTAACGGCAACTAGGTTTCAATCGTTAGCCAACTGGTTTATTCATTACGGATTGGTAATGAAAGTGGGAATCATACTGGGAATGATAATAATGGCCAGCAGCACAATAACACCGATGATGATGCACATGCGCATCTTCATGTCCTTCCACCACATCTGCTTGCGTACGCGGTTGGCTCCACGGCGGAAACCCTGAGCAGACTGTGCAAGGTTGTCGGTCTTATCCTGGAGGGCGTCCAGGCGCTCACCGCGCTGGGATACCTTGTTGATGTTGTCGCGCATAACACCGACTGTGTCATCGATTTGCTAAGGCCATAAGTTAGCAACCAGTTTCAGATGGATTCCACAACGGCTGATTTTTTTTTCTCCATCTATGTTCGACTTGATCTCCTTTCGTTTCTTCATTCTCGCGATTTCTTGGATACCGAGGTACTCAGCATGGTGGAAAGAATGAGCTGCTGAGGCTCGTAGCGAAGCATAGCCCCTAAAGCTAGAAACCTGGGTGACGCAATCCGCTCATGCCCAACTCTTCATCGCAGCAGCGTGACAGAGCAGGAAAACGGCGGGAAAATATGTCTCCCATCTGCAGTTTCAAATGGCTAGAGTATATCACGGTTTGTAGGCTCTATTGTGACGGCATTGATATCTTCGCTGCCGTTTCGTGGGTAAACGTCATTGGCCAGCTTTTCAGCCACGGCTATCCGCGCGCTGTCGCCAGGACTCGCTCGAGGAGAAAAGAAGAAACTCTCGGTCGATCGGAACATGATGGAGACCAAATCCTCTCCGGGTTCAATAACTTACAGCCTGCAGAACTTGGTGTCTGTTGCTGTTCGGGCCTTGTTGGCTAGCGGGGGGGATATGGGGATCGTAAGGGGAGGGCTGCTGATCGGCCATGTTTGCGGTTGGAAGAAAAGTAAGTTGAGCGCCGGGTTGGGTATCAGAAAACAATGCGTTCAAGAGTAAGGTCGTTAAAAAAGATCAAATCGCTCGAAAGTGGTTGTGCAGATGCGTAACTTCTTCGGGTGGGTGGGTTCGTGAAGAGAGGGAAGAGAAAGTTGACAGGTACAAGTTTGCGTCTGTGACGCTGGCGGCCCCTTCGGAGGTGGATATTCACAGAGAGCAAAGGAGGCGCTGTTGCAAGTGGGCTGACGACGGCTGCTGGGCGGGTTGGCCAGCGAGCTGGGCGGGATACCAACCACTTTCACTGGGATGGAGGTCCTGTAACGGCGAGCCCTGTCCCCAGCCTACTGATGAAATTCTACAAAACACACCTGCGACAAAACTCGCAACAGGTGTTTCCAGTCTAAGTAGTTGAGCTTTATTTTTTATTTTTATTTTCACAGGCAGTTTTCTGACATCATCTCTACAGAGGCCTACTATGATAATCCGGTGAGCGATAATTTAATTCATGCTTGTTCGTCCAGCCAAGCATCCGCATACGTGGTACCAAGACCAGGCCCCCAGCAACGGGCACCCTGGTTTGGTAGCTGTGGCGGGAAATATATGCACGTGACACCAAGACATGAGATGGACGTATTAAACATGCACCAGCCACTTGCTTGGCGCTGACGGCTGTGGCGAAATTAGTGGTCTCGGTGTGGCTAGGGCGTTCTATTTTTAAATACATGGACAGGCAAGGATGGAAACAAGGCACAAAATTCAGTGCATCCTTCTAGAAACATGGTAATTTCTTTTCTTTGGTTTCCGTGAAAGCTGGTCTATGTTGATGGAATCGATCCACCGGCCTCAGCAACGCCAGCCTCAGGTCGGGCGGTTGCTGAAATGACAGGTGGAGCATTCCATGTATTCCTCTGTTCGAATCGATGCGAGCCATGATTCCGCCGTGAGCAAACGAATACTAGTCAATTCTGAGGCGGGAAGCTTCAAATCCTGCATTGACCAGGTTCCCATCAAGTATTGCAGCGAACCTGAAATACGACTAGTTTGTCTCAATATTGTTTGCTGGCGATCTCGCAAGCCAAAACAAAATTACACGGCTGATACAACAGACGGAAAGTGTATTGTCGAGTATCCTGCTTTAGAGGGAATGACTGTTAATTGAAGTATCTGCCACTGCCAAAATCTTAAGGCAGGTAGTAATAGGAGAGTAGTCGACGTACCCGTTCACTATATGAGCTCACTTGCACAGATTCCGCCAAATTTAATGCAATGTAAAGAATCCAGCGAATTACCAACACCGCAGAATAAGACGTTCTATCTCATCACGTAATGCAATCCGGGAACTAGGATTTGTCTATCTTTGCTTCAGAAATATTTCCCGTATGTCTGTCTTCATTGACAGCTATCGGGTGTGTATCGCCAAACTTGGCCCAGGGGGCGTCTCACATTTTCTTTTGTGTATCCAGTCGACAACGTGGCATTCACCATCCCTGGCTCGTTGGCCGCGCTAGCACTCCAGATATCTTCGCCGAATTAGCTACAGTTTAGGAACATATCAAAGTCATATTTAACTCCAATTGTAGGGCAGACATCTCTCAATAAAAGCGAGGGATCTGGACAGCTAAACCCAATTGTCAGGCCGCGCAATCGTGGGGTTGTGCTCATGATCACCCGAGAGAGGTAAGAAAGGAGGCACGACCAGAGCGCTTAATTTAACCGGTTTTTTTATACGCAATGTGGAATTTGCATACTATGGCGAAGAAAGCTCTGGAAGTTCTAGAAAGCCGGCATTGCGGCACGTTGGGAACGCCGCCTCGTCAGCGCAGTGACAAGAAGCAAGCCTGTCTATCTGTTGGTTGAGATTGAAATGGCCAGTATTAAGATGCATAAATGACGTGTATTATGGCTTTGCATCAAATTTATCCTTGAATCTGGAGGTTTGTTTCTTGCGACGACACTGTAGCTTCTTGAAGTATGATGGATTGGTATGGGGTGTTGGCACTCTAACACATTTTAAGCAGTACGAAGCGAAGTAGCGGTAAGTTTAATTCAACTTTTCTGTGTTCTAGAACACTTCAGGTAGATACAAAGTCTCGACAGTGAAGAGTAGGGTGCTGATTTACGAGCAGGAGGCTGGCTGCTGTCTGGCTTAACCGGAGCTGAAAGGCCGCCGCAGTACCCGCGGGGATCCATTCCCCCATACCATTGTCGTGTTTTTGAACTGATATATATCAAGTCGCATTCATTTTTAAGGTGGTTTTCTTGTTCGGTTGACGGTTCTTTTTGTGGGATGGCAAAAGAGCACTGGACGGCTTCTTGGTTGGGCAAGGCAACATGTGGCTTGGTTCAAGTAGATTGCACAAATATCGATCGGCCGCTGAGATTTTCAAGACTCACAAAAAGCTTATCTCGTAGATACTAAGACGCTCGTTGATTCTAATAGCGTAGTGGTGACGTGTTGTATATCTCATGCTCTCGGGTTGGAGTTGCACACGAATCGATTGTTCTTGCCCAAGAGTGTGATCACTCGAACATAGTTTAAAATGATTGAGAAACTTTTAAGATTTATATCCATTAGCCTGGACCTGGATACTAACGTGGAGACAGGCCATGTGCAAAAGGAACTACATTCCGCGATGCCCTTGTCGTGGAACTGCGCGCTGAATGGGAGGCTTCACCGGTAATGTGAGTAACACATTTTTGCAAGACTTTTGTAATCGCCCTCTTTATGAAAACTTTGGGGCTTATGTAGACTCGATGGAGGGGAGATAGGGACCGAGAAATGTGATTTAGATAATTGATGAATCAATCGTTCTTATTATGTTCTTACACAGAATATGCACTCCATCATTAATGTTCTTAAGCGTTCTCCTACCACTTTTTATTTAACTTGTGAATAGTGCAGCCGGCACTGAGAAGACCACGAACTGAGCACCTCACCTCACGCTCAACCTTAACGTTGATGGGGCACACGACGTTGACGACCGACGAGAGTATTGGCGAGACTGTGTTCATTCTCCGTGACGCCTGCAGCCTTGGGTAAAACTAGTGGGGGAAGCTGCTAGAACTACTTGAATTATTTACACATAGAAACAATGATCTAGAGAGGTTCGGCAAGAGAAACTCTAGAGCAACATCCGCATAAACTTTACGATAGGACAAGCCAAATGTTTCATCACGATGAAGATGTGGATGAGAATCCCACCGCTGTCTCTGGTCTGGTTTCTGGCCGACAAATGGACTATGAGCGCCAAGACAGATTTGGGCTTTTACCATCTAAATGGGGAAAAGGATAAATATATCCAACCATCAACAGAATGCCCAATTTAGGTGGGAAATTTAGGTGGGAAAGAAGAGGCGCTAGGGGACTATTGGGTATAGAAGAACCAAGGATTTCGGGTCTTTTAATCAAATGAACCCTGTTGGAGCAGGGTGGAGATGACTTGATAATAAAATTGAGATTTGAAAAGGGCTGGTCACCCTTTCTTGACTGCTTTGAAAGGTACACATGAAGAATCAAAGGTTTTGTCCCTGTGACGGTCGCTCGCCGTGGGTGCGGAGGTTGTGGACGCTACGACAGGTATGACGTGGGCATGCCAGCCAAACGAAGCCACCCGAAGGATGGAATCCGAGGCAGAACAAAATGGTTGAGGGGTACCGGAACTAGTAAAATAAGAATCTTGATTTGAAAAAAAAAAAAAAAAAAAATGAAAAGGAGGTAAAAGGGGAAAGGGATCATGAAAAAGAAATACACGTATGATGAAACATAGCAAAAGTAATATTGACTCGATTTACGACGGACTTTTAACAGCGTTTACTTGCTTCTTTGGAGCACAAGGTGCGAGTAGGTACTGGTAGTGCATATTTGTAGAGATTACCGATGTTTGATCCATATAGCCCCTGGAAGTATTTTGTTAGTCGTTGTGCACTGCTTGTACAGAATCAGAGCATTTATTCATTATTTAGAGCTCTGCAACATTTATATAGGTTTTATTTAGGCATAATAATTGGAATCGGAGCATGGCACGGGTGCGGTTTTAACTGGCTCGTATAAACCCACTGTAACTAATGGAACCGGATGGCGCCGTGTTTGATGCTGGCGAGCTCGTATCGGTGGGGCCAATAGTGAAGGGCTTTGATACTTGCAGCGCGGTGCTTCGTGCTTTGTGCTGGTAAGAATAGACCCGTGGCTGCTCAGTGGGCTATGCATGGGCCAGTAACAACCCAGTAGCAGTACCTTCCTGTAGCCCACTCCCTAGGTACTTCTAATAAAGTTGGTGGTCGTGTTCGGAAGGCTGGGGCATGGGAAGGTGCCAAGGCGTCTGTCTCCTCCTGTGTGCTGTTTTAGGTGCAAACGAAAAATTGAGGGGCTTGGTGCGTGGTGCGTCTCCTGTCCTGATACACTTTTGTTGCCCGCTCAATAAACTTTTCCGCTACGCTATGGGACTCAACTCTTTTTTTCCTACTTATTTCGGCTGGGTGTCATCTTTGCTTTGTCGGATGCCATGATAATCGTCCGTTGGCTGGCTGTGCAGTGCTTACATTGGTGCATTGAAGTGCATCTAAGTACTAGGTAGTTTCCGGCCCCGGATCGACCAGGGAATCCCTGCGACCATTTCACGCTATTGCAGAGGCAGCTCGTACCGAGTGGCACGCACTCTGACAGTGACCACCAGTTCTGGCAGTGAGGGGGATCAGTGGCCGCAAGCGGATAACTACCTGAGCGCCACTCTCAGCGCCTCCCAAGTGCTAAACTCTGCGTCTTGGCACCACTCTCTGCACGTCCGCCCGCAGCCAGGCGGCTTTTTTAGCACCGGAATCTCTCCCAAGCGGGCCTCGTTAAGTTAGCTTCCACAGTTCCCTGGTCCTCCCCACCAAAAAGTTGCTTCAATCGTGCCATCCCAGCCTCCATTGCCAGTACAACCGCCACTGACCCGACTCCCGTTCTTGCTGCTCGTCTTTCAACCGATTCTACTGCCTCTCACATTCACCTTTTTCGACTGCGGCGGATTCCGTTTGACTACTGTTCTCATTTGACATTTCTTCCATCTTTCCGGTTGAATACCATTCCTCACTTTAGTACCACATCTATCTCGACAAACCCGGCAGCTTCAGGCCTACCAACTTTATTAGGTGCCTATCTACCTATAGTACCTGAATAACTACCGACCGTTTACACCACATCCATCGCCTCGCCTCTCAGCCTTCGCATTCTGCAATCCATGTACACTTTCTCAACCCTCACGATTTAAACGCACATTCTCCATCATAATCCAGTAACGGCCGTTTTGATAAATAGTTGGCCAGAAAAGACATGCTGAACTCCATGTCACGGGGTTCGCGGCTCTGCCGCTTCCTCACTACGTCTCTACTTGCCACAGGTCAACTTGCCAATGCAGCTGGCTACAACTTGGATATGAATTCAATACGTGAGTTGTCACCGGGGAATATATATCAATATGCTCATCCATATATTTAATCCCGTTTCCCTATTTCCCTTTGTTCCGTTACCTCGGTTGGCCGTCTGCTAAAATGACACGCTACAGAATCTATACAAGATACTGCCAAAGGCCTCGCTGCCGATCTAGTTTCCTTCTACAGTGGCAACAAACCAGGCGGCATTCCCGGCTTGCTACCAGACCCGTACTACTGTTCGTATTACTCATTGATTCGTCCTATTTTATCTCCAGCTCCAATTCTAATTAATTATTAAAAGGGTGGGAAGCCGGCGCCATGATGGGCACTCTCATCGACTACTGGTACTATACTGGTGACTCGGAATACAACGATCTTATCACCCAGGCCCTCCTATTCCAAGTCGGCGATCACGACGACTACATGCCAAATAACCAAACATTAACAGAAGGCAACGATGATCAAGGCTTTTGGGGCCTTACTGTCATGTCCGCTGCCGAATACAACTTTCCCAATCCTCCCGCAGATAAACCCCAGTGGCTCGCACTCGCCCAGGCCGTTTTCAACACCCAAGCTGCCAGGTGGGATACGGAGCACTGCAATGGTGGTTTGCGCTGGCAGATCTATCAGTGGAACAGGGGCTACGATTACAAGGTGCGTCCTTTGATACCTTTGCGTCGACTGTTTCTTTGCAATATAATGGCTACTAACAACTGATTCAGAACTCCATCTCGCAAGCTTGCTTCTTCTCTCTTGGTGCCCGTCTCGCCCTTTATACCGGAAACCAGACATATGCCGACTGGGCTACCAAGACGTGGGATTGGATGTGGTCCACCGGTTTCATCAACAACGAGACATACTATATTATTGACGGCGCTGCCATTGGGAGTAACTGCACCAGCTACAGCCCCTACCAGTTTTCTTACAATGCCGGTGGCTTCATCCTTGGCGCCGCTGCAATGTATAATCACACAGAATCCAAAGTTTGGAAGGATCGTCTCGACGGTCTCATCCGAGGCTCCAAAGTTTTCTTCACTGGAGACAACCTTGATATCATGACCGAAGTTGCCTGTGAGTCTGTCGACCGCTGTAACACAGACCAGCAGTCTTTCAAGGCCTATTTGTCCCGATGGCTTGCCGCCGCTACTCAATGGGCTCCTGATATTTACTCCACTGTTATTCCGTACCTCCAGGCTTCTGCAAAGGCTGCTATTAATCAGTGCGTCGGGGGTAGCAATGGTAGAATGTGTGGATTGAAATGGGCCAATAATGGCCAATACGATGGAACCACCGGTGTTGGGCAACAAATGGCCGCATTGGAAGTTCTTCTATCAACCACCATCAAGGACAGGGCAGCTCCTCTGACTGCCGATACGGGAGGCACCAGTAAGGGTGATGTCAATGCCGGAAGTGGCGATATTGGTCGAACAAACCCAGTGCCCGTATTTAAGCCACCAACAGCTGGAGACAAGGCTGGCGGCGCCTTCCTCACCCTGTTCATCGTTGCCGGCATTGTTGGTGCTCTCACCTGGCTTCTCCTTGACGAGACATCTGATAAGAAGATGATTCCCCAAGTCAAAGGCTCCCTTGCCAATATGAAGGCTGTTCTTTCTGGCGGACAAGTTGCTGGTGGTGGCTTTGTAGCTGCGGCAGCAGCAGGGGCAAGGAGCGGTGACAGCTCACCACATATGGCTGAAAAGGGGGCACAAACTGGTGTACAGTCCCTCAGCTCTCGCAGCTCTCACATTAGCAACGAGAAGTCTATCGAAGACACGCCAGTTACGGTTGGAAATGTCCAAAACACAAGCGGGAGCAACTCTCGTCGATCCTCCAACATGCCACTCGGCTGGCCACGCAATTCCGTTGTCCGCCCGGGACCTATCGGTCAGGCAGTATCAGCTGAGGATGTTGAGAGCACCCCCGATGATGTTGACCGCATTACACCTGTCAGCACATACCACGCCATGTAATGATTGATTATCGAGATTAAGTGGCAGGCCCTCCCCCAAAACTTGCTACTTTGCCGTTTTTGCCACTTATTATGCTGCGTTTAAAGAAGCTATACAAGAGCTGGCATGGTTTTTTTGGGGTTTTCTTTTTTTTAAGTTTGGCGTTTCACAGATTTCTATTTGACTCGTATAGGCGCATTGGGTTTGAGACTACGTTATATACTCCCGTACAAAGGTACATCATTATTATATGTGGACGGGTATGCAAATTCTGTTTAGAAGTCTGTTATTTACATCGAGAGCGCAATGTTTATTAACGGGACACGAGTTGCGTGAGATGCCACGCATCGGATTTTAATACATATACTAGATCATTTAAACATAGCCTTGTCCAGCTCTTAATTTCCCCAAAGGTCAAACGTCGCTCTGCCATATTTTGGTTAAGCCGTCTTCGCCTCCAGTGTGTAAGTGTCCTTGATGGATGCAGCTTCTCGCTTCAAAAACTCTTCAAATGAACTTGTCATTACCCCCCAAGACTTCACCTCGTCCAAATTCACAAACTTGGCCATGCCTCGCATGAGTAACTGCGCGTCAACAATCGGATTCGTCTTTTTCTGTTCCTGAATCTCATCGTCTGTCAAGTACCTTGCTGTGAGCTTCCTGCCCGCCACAGCACTAAGCTTGACCAGCGTTTCATCGAGCGTGAGGAACTCATCGGCCAGTCCAATCTCCTTCCCATGAAACCTGTCGCTATCCAACAGGGCGGCTCGCGCAAACGCCGCAATCGTCTCGACGTCCACCATGGGAATCATTGTCTGGGGTGCAAACGCCGTGGTGGTGACGCCCTGAGTGATGAGCTCCTGCTGACGCTGTACAGCTGGCGTGCCCGTGTAGTTGCTCATGAAGTTGCCCGGGCGCAGAATCGTATAGTGCTTGATGCTACTGGCGCGGGCAGGAGAGGCCCAGTCGCGAGTGGCGGCCTCGAGGGAGTGTTTATCATGCAACATGTGTGCGATGATGGATTCTGGCTCGTAGTTTGCGAGCGACTCGGGTGCGTTGACGGATAGGGCGCTCGAGTAGACGACGTGCGTTACCGTGGATGCGGCGGCTGCCGCTGCGAGGACTGCGAGACCGTGGCGGCGCTCGGCGGCAGAATCGGTCCAATCGGGACCGAGGTTGAGGAAGATGGCAGTGCAGCCAGATAGTGCTGTTTGGAGGGCAGATGTATTGTCGTAGCTGCCTGGGAAGATGGTTGCGCCGAGGGTGGTTATTGCAACGGCAGCGGGAGAGGTTGGGTTGCGGGATAGGCCATGTATGGCGACAGGGGAGGTGGAGGTAGAGGAGAGTAGTTGGCGAGCGAGGGCGCCGCCTTGGGTACCGGTAATACCGCAAATGAAGAACTTGAGTGTCATTCTTCTTCTTCTTTATGTAGTTTGGCTTGTTCAGGCAGTCCTTTCTTGTCGTTATAAGCAATGAGGATGGTGTATGTATTGAACTGGCTTTGCTGGAGGAACAAATATTCCCACAATGCAGAGGGATGGAAAGGGGTTTATAGCTTCTTAAATAGTTGATTTAGACGGTATGGCAATAAGTTTCATTGCAATCTCTTTAACACGATTCATAGTGAGCATTTCACTATCGCCGGAGAACCGCCCGTTTTGGTGGCCGAACCCCGGTGATACGGTCCAAGCTCCGGCCGGCGGAGTTCCGCCGCCCCACTCTACCCCCGGCTCCATCGCATTTTCTCAGCCTTGTCTTGATCATCACGCAACCTTTCTCCTTCCCTTCTCCATCAAGACCCCGTTCCTTGTTTTCAACATATTGTGTTTCCCCTTCATAAAAGGAGGCAGCTGCTGTAAAACTATGTCAAAGTCTGCCAGGGAACGAGATAACCCCCCGCCACGGCGCAAGTCCTGTTCCGCGTGCGTCCAGGCGAAGCGGCGATGCGTGTATAGCGTCGCATCGGCATGTCTCCGCTGTGCACAGCGGAATATCACATGCGATTTCCCATCGCACCGCAAGCCATTCCAGCAACAGCAACAGCAGGGGGCAGCTTTGCCACAGCGCGTGGATTCTATGCTGAGCGGACTGGTGGAGGACTTGGAGGACGTGGAGGACCACTCGTTCCTTGACACTGCAGCAGATAGTAACGCGGGCATTGATTTAAACTACGGTGCGGTAAATGACTTTGACACGTTCCTGAACGGGTCGGCGGTGACTGGTAGTGGGATTGTACCATCGACAGAAGCTGGGATGGGCAAAAATGGGTTTCAATTTGCTCTGGACGATATCGACACGACCGCAGATATGGGAGTGTCTCTAGATCCTAGTTTGTACGGAATGGGGCAGCCTCAACTTGGTGAGAGCGGTGGCTGTGTCAATTTTAGCAGTGGAAGCAGCTATGCTGACGGTCCCGACATTGGCGGGCGGCATGATACTGAGAGCGGTGCATTACATTATCTCGACTTTTGTCAGCCGCCTGCGCAGGCATCCACGACCCTGACAGCCCCCATGGCTAAAGATCTTACATTTATATCTACAATGCTACAGCAGCGATTAGAGTATGCTATTGGCGTATTCCGCACCGCGCCGCGAACCATGGTGCATGACATGGAGACACCATGGTCCCATCCTATGCTCTACAGAAACGGCATGCCTAAGTGTATGCAGGGTAAATATAATCACCCATCTCTATATTTGTTGTACAGCCCCGCTAACATCTCTTCCTGCCTTGTGGGGGGAAAGATACCTTGAGTTCTTGCGCCCTCTACCTCTCCAAGACAACAATCAATACACCTGTTATATTCACTCTGATGGATGCCCACGTCCGCAAGCTCCTTGCCGCCCCTCCGCCCACCACTTTGCCCCTCGCACTCGCCCATACGCATTCTCTGCTACTTTACCAGATCATGCGGCTATTTGATGGGGACATTGCGGCCCGCGCGCGCGGGGAGCTTCTCATCACCACGCTCGAGAATTCCACGATGCACCTCCACTCCTTTCTACAGTCCAGCGGCGAGATCCTTTCGGTAAGCCTGCACCAAAACAGCAACAATGGCAAGGAAAAAGCTCAGCAGCAACATGGTAACGACCCGCTACAACCCGTCCGTGACCTCTGGCACCACTGGCTGCTCCAGGAATCGGCACGCCGCACCGTCCTCATCGCCTTTTACATGCTGCAAGCCTACCGCGCCATGGCGACGCCGCATAACGCCAAACCAAAATGCGCGGCACTGCGTTATTCGTGGACGCTGTGCCGTGGGTTATGGAAGGCGCAGTCGGCGCTGGAGTTTGCGAGGTCATGGGGCGATGGACGATGGTATGTGGTGACAAATCAGCGATTCAAGGACGCGCTGCAGGAAGTGAGGGCGGAAGACGTGGACGATTTTGGCAGAATGTGGATCACGGCATTGATGGGTGTGGAAGAGACGGAGTGGTGGTTTGCTGCCAAGGGCGGTTCGTTGAGAGGGGAGACGGTCATGGGGTCGGCGCTTGTTTACTGACGATGGCGAGGGAGATTTGAGCAATGATGGGGAGCAAGTACTTTGGGCGCGGATGGCATCATTTTTTTTGGAGTTTGGGTACAAAATAGCCTGCTCTACGAGTGCTGTACATTTTATTTACAATCAGGAGAGAGTAATAATAAATTCAACAAGGATGTGCTTTTTCAACATTTAAAGGTTCACTAGGCTCTATAACCAAGGAACCGATTATTATTCAAGGCTACAGCTGAAAAAGAACCCCTGCTGCTATCCGCGTCCAGCATCTTGGTGCAATGAATCATATGCTTTTCTGTATTATACCGACCCTCCACCCTAACCCCCAAGGATGCTGCGCGTATCGACTTACGCCAGTAGAAGAGGCAATGGACCAGATGCCAGCGGTGTGTTGCGTAAAAGGTACCGTCTCCTGGTTGGTCCGCGAGCGCACTGATATTTTCCTCGGATATCTCAGTTTTATGGCTCAAATCCGCCCAGTACGTCCATGTGCCGTTGGGGCCATTGCCAGATCGGTCAAACAGCGCCGTCAGCTCCTCGTCTCGACAGTGTGGCGGGAGCCAGGCAGCGGCCAGCGTATCGTACTTGCAGTCGAGACTAATGGCTTCCGCAACAGATTTGCCGCAGCTACAACTTGGTACAAGAGAAGCTACCCGCACATGTTCAACAGCGGCGGGTTGGGCTTGGCCAGAAATGTGCTGGTAGAGTGTCATAAGGGTTGGGATGGCGAGTGCAAGTAAGATGACGTCTTTGAGAATGCTTGCGGCCTTTTGATAACTTCCAAAGTATCTCGGCCGCGCTCCTGGCTGTATAGTGGTACTATATGCGGTTTCAATGTGGCCGAGGAGCAACTCTTCTTCGTCTTTCAATGCCTGGTTACTATCAATTTGATGGTGTAAGTGGGGGGCGACAATTTAAAGAAGGTGAATACCATTTACCTGTCTGGATCTGTCATCGCAGACGCAATAAAACGCGGATGAGATTTTGAAGAGGCAAATAATAGTCAGGGCAAGGCTCTTGCGCTATAGATAAGATGGTTCCTTGGGCAAAACTAGTTCCAACACACGCGATTGCAACGCAGTGCAGCAAATTGCATTCTCAAAGGTCCCGATAACGAACCGCAACCACACCACATTTTCTCTTATTAAATTTTATGTAACATTAATATATATTTGGGGTTAATAGGCTGTGACGGTTGCCGCGGCTGATAGCACAAGTCAGACTACTCGAACCCAACCAATCACCAACCATTGTTGGCTGCGTCGTCGAGTAGCGTAGCAAAGGAATGTGTCTAGGCTGGTACAAATCGCTTGCTTGGGCTTGGCAACGAAAAAGCCGTTGAAAAAAAACTGTGCCTTGATACTCTTACAGGCACTACTCAAAGAAGCTAAGCCTAAATGTTGTCGTCGCGCCATGATCTCTTCAAACTGATTCGACTCTGGTGAACGTGCGTGAATCACTTTAATAAATGTGCTCGATAGTCTGCTTGTAGTTGACTACTTTCTTGCATACTTAACATGCAACCAAAAGCTAACTAATGAACTGAGTGCAATAAACACCAGCATTATGCAATTCCGTATAATCGACTACTTGTAGGCCGAATTTCCTTATAAAAAAAGGGAGAGAGAGAGATATGTCCTAGGCTCTGTAGCTTTTTATGGCCTTTTATTGCCTTTGGATTTGTTCTAAAAGCTATTTATGTTATTTATCGTGTCTTTTCGAGGATGCAGCAAACTGCCGCCTCGCCCTCATGAAACAGCCTTGCGAGCACAGTTAAGGGTGACCCACATTGAACCTAGCAGGGTTCCTCGACAGGAAATGTCCACGACCATCATCAGTGTTTGTCAGACACTAGTTAGTTCCTGCATGATCATCATCTTTTTCATAATGCGCCTCTGAGGCACAGATCAATCAATATGTCTATGAATCGACTAAAAACAGACACGGCGGTGCGACAGCGAGAGGGCTCTCTGCTCTCTCCCGTGGCTTACGATGACGACGCTGCGTCGCTACATTCTCGGAGTGACCAGGACACCGACAGCGATGACGATCAGCTACAGCAGGCGGCACGCAACAGTCGCGAACTGCGCGCTCATGACCGCATCGTCCTGATGGAAGAAGAGGAGATGGATCGTCTCGTCACCGACTCGCGAAAGAAAAAGGAGAGGGCGCGGCGCGGCTCCAATCTTGCCGTCCCGAACCCTCTCAACCTATTCCGTCGACCCAGTCTATCGAACATGTCCCAGTCTTCAGCAGCTAGCTCTACAGAGGACCTACATGTGGAGAGGCGTAAAGAGCGGCGCTCGAGGCGCCAACGCAAGAAGGAGGCGCTGCTGGAGCGCGCAGAACACGGCGAGGACGGAGAGCTGATGTACGAGATGGAGGAAGGGGGTATGAAGGAAGGCAGCATTACAGGCGATAGCAGTGACCGATCCGACAGCGACGAAAAAGACAGGCGAAACATGGGGATGGTGGCACATGGGACTGCACAGCGGCGACGCAGCTGGAGACGCTGGGTCCTTATCCATTCGCTGATTGCGATTGGTTTCACCATCCTGGTGCTTGTCGCCTGGAAACTGTCCAAAGCAAAGCGGGCTGCGCCTGGCGGCTACGTTATCAAAGATCGACTTGTCAGTAATGGTTCAGCACTGTTTGGGCCTACGACATTGGTCATTAGCCTGGATGGCTTCCGCGCCGACTTTTTGCACCGGGGATTGACACCGCGCCTAAATGCATTTGTCAAGGAGGGCATTTCACCAAAATATATGCTTCCTTCGTTTCCATCGGTCACGTTCCCAAACCACTATACACTCGCGACCGGTCTGTACCCAGAGGCGCATGGCATTGTTGGAAATACGTTTTGGGACCCCGAGATGAAGGCCGAATTCTACTACACAGACCCTGCGCGCAGCTTGGACCCAAAGTGGTGGGCAGGCGAGCCTTTTTGGGCTACAGCAGAGAAGCAGGATGTTCGCAGTGCTGTCCACATGTGGCCCGGCAGCGAGGCGCATATTCTCAATATTGAGCCCAGCATCATGGACAAGTACAACGGCAAGGAAAAGCTGGACAATAAAGTCACGAGAATCTTGCAGTTTCTTGACATGCCCGGCAAGGAAGACGAGTCTGTCGACCCTAAACACATGCGCCCGCAGCTGATTGCCGCATATGTGCCCGACGTCGACGCCGATGGCCACTTGTACGGCCCTAACAGCACGGAGATCCGCACCACTATCCAGGCTGTGGATACGATGATGGACCAGATCTTCCAGGGTCTAGAAAAGCGCAACCTGACGAATATTGTCAATGTGGTTGTCGTGTCGGATCACGGCATGGCCACGACGGATAAGGCGCGTCTGCTGCAGCTCGAAGACCTTGTGGACACGAGCAAGATTGAGCACACAGACGGCTGGCCGCTGATGGGCTTGCGCCCCAAGAACGTAGAAGACACGCAATCACTGTATGATGGGCTCAAGGACAAGGCCAAGACGACGCCCGGCATTGAGGTGTACCTGAGGGACGTGGACATGCCGGAACGGTACCACTTTTCCAAGAATGAGCGGATTGCACCGCTGTGGATTGTTCCCAAGACGGGCTGGGCGATTGTGAAGAAGAGCGAATTTGACTTGGCGACGGTCGGGGCAGATGCAGTGTACCACCCGCGTGGTTTGCACGGCTACGACCATGAGCACCCGCTTATGAGGGCCATCTTTATCGCCAGAGGACCGGCATTCCCGCACCCGGCGAACAGCAAAATGGAGCCATTCCGTAAGTGTGCATTAACCGAGACGGAGTTGTTTTTTTTTTTTTCCTTTTTTAGGTTGGAGAGCATCGTGATACTGACTAGGGATGTGTAGAAAACATTGAGCTGTACAATCTGCTGTGTGACTCTGTGGGAATCACACCGGCACCAAACAATGGTACATTGAGGCTACCGCTGAAGCCCATTGGCATCCATAGCTCGGAAGATGCTGTGGAAGAGCAGGATCCGGTGTCCACGGCAGACATTACGACAGAGGCGGCGCAGCCATCATCAACCGCTCAGGCCACGAGCGGCGGCAGCAGCAGTAGTGTCACAGATGCAGAGTCTTTGACGACTACACCAATGACGACAGAGACTGTAGCACCAACAGTGCCAGGGGAGACTGAGCAGCCACAGCAACCACAGAAACCAGAAGGTGGCAGCGACGATGATGATTCAGAGGATGAGAAACACTCGGGTCTCATCGGTTCGCTAGTAGGTGCGGTAGGGGATGCATGGTCCTGGATTACAGGGCAGGCAGGCAAAGTTTGGGATGACATAGTTGGTGGGGCAGAGTAGGGGCTGCATCAGGTATGAATTAAAATTACTGTTGCATTGTAAATGTTTTTTGGTATAAAGATTGGCGTTTGGGTTGTCTTATGTGGTGTAATTTCTACCGAATTTTTTCTTCTATAGTGCATAGACAAGACACAGAATGGAATACGTGCATGAATATTCGTGACACAGTGAAGGGCGTGTGAAATCCGTCCACATAGGTGTGAATGACAAGTCGATGGCATAGAACGGACAAGTCTTTATTCTTTATTACTATTATTATTTTCTTCTTGAAAATCTTTTATTGTCACGCTGAGTGACCTTGTCAGACCTTGGGCTCTTCGACCTGCAAGGAGTCATGCTCACAATACTGGCAAGCCTCTGCTCTTGACTGTAAATGTATCCAGCAGGTTCATAGATAGTAGTTACAGTTCTCACTGTCAAGATAGGCAGCGAGACGTAGATGAATGATCAATCATTGTGGTGGCATGCAGCTTGCAACAACAAGCGTGGTTTCGTTGGAGCCTGGACCGCGCCAGCTGCTTCAGGCGGTCACAAGGTCACAAGTGCTCCCGTGGCTTCAGTGGCCTCGGCAGGGCTAAAACAAAGGCCGTTAGCGCCTAACCTGACAGCGCTTTCAGGGCACACGGAGCGCCAAAAGGCTCCCGCCAAAGGTCGATCCAGGCACAGTTTTAGCTATTCATAGCAAGTGGCGGGAAGTGAGCGTGTACCCACTAAAATAAAGTGAATATCTTCACACCCAACGCGTCTCCTCATCACGATCTCACGAAACGGCCTCCGTCGTACCATCACAGCAATTCCTGCCCCGAACGGGCTTCGATTTAAGAAAAAGGCGCTCGGCCCGCCATTTTCCACCCTCTCCATCGATCTTTTGAAACCTCTCACCGTCAAACTTTTGTAACATCTTACTCGTCAGAACCCACGCTACCTACGTCAGGGTCCACGTCCTTGGGTGTCGGCTAGGCGATGTGTGTGTCGCTGTCATAGCCTCGTTGTTGGCACTGCGCTTCACTCTCCCCCACGATAACTTTGCGTGTGCGGCGTTAATCGCCGTACACAAAGTTAAAGTGCCAAAAATGGCGACTCTGTCGCAAGAGATCAATACCTTGAGGGAGGAGATTGGCTATCAGCACGCAATTCTCGCCTCGTTGCAAGGCTCGACCGATCCAAACCGCAGATATGACCAAGCAAAATGTCTACAAGAGATTGAGCTTTTGCAGGCGAGACTGCTGCACATTCTACGTATGCACTTGAGCCTGGCAAAAGCAAACGGAAATGCAAATGCAAATGATTTCGGATGAAGTTGACTAACTCGTAAATCAAAGCAGGAGCAAATACCAGCCTCTCCAAGCCATCGCAATCGCAGTCGGGATCCCGAGCTGGTAGGTTCTGAGGATGCCTTCCTTTCACATAGATGCCCAAAATGACTCAAATACTGACTCTACTACAGTAAAAACGGAACCAGGATCTCATCATTCGACCGGTCTCCCCGCCACGCCCATCAATCTCCCCAGCAGGAAGCGCGAGTTTGCCCATAGTGGAAGTCCGACAAGTCCCTCACGCCATTCAAGTTCAAAGTCACGAAGAACAGGGTCAATGACACCAGCAGTCAAAGCCGAAGCATTGGGCTCCATCAATGACATTATTGACTCGGACAACCTGGAGATTATTGATCTCACAGGGTACGTACAGTTTTGCCGTTTCGAAGCGACTTATGGAAGGTTTCTGCTAACAAAAACCAGCGATGACGTCGATAGTACCTCCAGTTACATTGCCGCTCAATTGCAGCAGGAAAGGATGGCGGCACAGCAGCGCAGGGACCACGAGATGGCTAGGAACCTTTTCAGGCAGCCCGTTCCCCAGCAGCCAGCTCTCCTTGGCCTTAATAAAGACCCTCGATCTGATCCACTTCAAAGACTCATGGCCAACGCTAGGACCAACGGTGCTCCGAGCTCGAGCTCTAGTGATCATGGATCCGGTGGCCTGAAAGTCGAATATCCAGGTTACGGGCAGATTCCACCCGAACTGGGAAGTCCTCAGACTGCAGAGCATAATCGAAAACAGAATGACGCGTTAATTCGGTGTATACGGCCGGAGGAGGAGCACCGACGACAGGCTCAAGTGAAGCACGAACGGAATGAACAGTTGCGCCAAGAATTGATGCAACGACGGGCTCAAATACAGCAGTGGCAGCAGCAAGGAATGCCTTCACATCATCTGCATGGTGTGCCGGGCGCTTTCCCTGCATCACCGCCTTATCCCGCAATGTCCAGGAGTGGTTCTAGCTCTTCAATGGGTAGCATCATCAACCGGACGAGTGCTTTCTCGACTGGCAGTCTGCCGGGTTTTGGTTACCCGCCAATGTCAGATCGAATGTCTCACTTTCTCGACCTCACGGCCCAAGACGAAAAGATAACGGACAAGGAACTGGAAGAACTACTGCAAAATATTCGCCCTGACATAGATATTCCTCTGGATGAACGTTGCGACCGCGTTGAGGGTATCAAACCGAGGCTTTACCACCACCAGGAGCTCGCCCTCAAGTGGATGCAGGAAAAAGAAGCAGGCACAAACAAGGGCGGCATCCTAGCAGATGATATGGGCTTGGGAAAGACCATTTCAACGCTAGCTTTGATGGTGTCGCGACGAGCCACAAAACGGCCCAAGGTAAGACAACTTGGCCAAATCCTCGCACATGGTGGGCTTGCAAGCTAACACGCATAGACAAACCTCATCATCGGCCCGCTCGCCCTGATTCGTCAATGGGAAGGCGAGATTCGCAGCAAGACAACATCTTCCCATAGACTTTCTGTTTTCATCTACCATGGAAAGAAAACCACTATCGACGAGCTTCTTACCTACGATGTGGTGCTGACCACCTATGGCACCATTGCAACGGAGCTGAAAAAGCTGGAAACCTTCATCAGAGAGAATGCTGACAGGCAGATTGACTACAATGATCGGATGACGGCTACCAAGTTTCCCTTACTGCATCCTACCAAGGCAAATTTTTATCGTGTCATTCTCGACGAAGCTCAGTGTATTAAGAACAAAGAGACACAGACAGCAAAGGCTTGCCACCGTCTTCGTGCCACGTATCGTTGGTGCCTGACGGGTACTCCCATGATGAATGGTATTCATGAGCTTTATTCTCTCATTGCCTTTCTCCACATCAAGCCATACTCTTCGTGGGAACGCTTCCGCCAGCAATTCGGGGTTCTCTTTGGCAAACAGGGCGACGAGAAAACAGTTGCCATGGACAAACTGCGCGCTCTACTCAAGGCCATTATGCTCAGGCGAGAGAAAAACTCAATGCTGGACGGTAAGCTCATTCTGACACTGCCGCCCAAGACGGAGCAGGTCATATACGCGGAGCTTTCACCAGACGAACGGGACTTTTACAGACAGCTTGAAGTGAAGGCCCAGGTTCAATTCAACAAATACCTGCGCGAAGGAAGCGTCGGAAAGAACTACTCGCACATTCTCGTACTTTTGCTGCGACTTCGCCAGGCATGTTGCCATCCACATTTGAATCTTGACGTCACCGATGCCGCGTCAGTGACCCCAGAACAGGTTCTTGACTTGGTCAAGAAGCTGGAGCCTAGCATAGTCGCCAGGATCAAGGCCGCAGAAGCATTTGAGTGTCCGATTTGCTATGATGCTGTAACCTCGCCGGCGTTCTTCATCCCATGCGGCCATGATTCCTGCAACCAATGCCTGAGCCGCATTTCGGATACTGCACAGTCCATGAACTTGCAGGAGGGCAACGAAAGCGACAAAGCTAAATGTCCTGTTTGCCGCGGGGCTTTTGACCCACGACAATGTTTTACATACGAGGCATTTAAACGCGTACACATGCCGGAAGCAGTCAATGTAGAAGCATCAGAAGATGACGATGAAGAGGATTCTGACGACGACGACGACGACGACGCAGTACTAGTTAAAGATTGCGATAATAGTGATGCAGAGCGTGGCCATGACGATGATGCCGATGAACAGGGAAATTTGGCCGGTTTCGTCGTTCCCGATGACATTGATCATTTCTTTAGTGAGTCTGAAAATGAAGGCGATGTGAAGCCCGTTGTAGCCAAGATGAAGGGCGAGTCTTCATTAGCACCCACAGCAGTCAAGTCTGAGCAGAATGAAGGCGAAGAAGAGGAAGAAAAGCGTCGCAAAGCCGAGATTAAGCAGGGCAAGCGAGCAGACTTGGCAGCAACAAAGAAGAAGCCCGCGACGGAAAAGATCAAGGCCAAGAAGAGAGCAGGAAAGAAGAAGGCGGGAAAGAAGAAGGAAGGGGCCACTAAGACGGATATCAAACCCTCTATGCTCAAGGAGCTACGAATCCAGGCCCGCAAGAGCCGCGAGGCCTACCGCAAGTACATGGCCTACCTGCGCTTAACGTGGCTCCCCGCGGCCAAGGTGACGGAGTGCGTGCGCCTCATCAAGGAAGCCGAGGCACAAGGGCGGCAGACGATTGTCTTTTCGCAGTGGACGCTACTGCTCGATCTAGTCGAGGTGGCCATTGAGCACGAAGACTTCAATTGCAAGCCACGGCGCTACGACGGTGGCATGACAGGCGAGGAGCGCAATGCTGTTGCCACCGCCTTTCAGGACAAAAGTCGCAAAGACGCGACGGTGATGCTCATCTCACTGCGCGCAGGCAATGCCGGGCTCAACTTGACCTCGGCGACGCGCGTCATCATCATGGATCCCTTTTGGAATCCGTTTATTGAGATGCAGGCCGTCGACCGCGCCTACCGCATTGGACAACAGGAACCTGTAGAGGTATTTCGTATCCTCACCCAGGAAACGGTCGAGGATCGGATTGTGGAGCTCAAGGAGAGGAAGCAGTCGATGGTGGAAGCCGCTCTCGATGAGGCGGCGAGTGCCAAAATCGGACGGCTGGGTGTAAATGAACTCAAATTCTTGTTCAAGAGACACGATGATTAGGCCTGCTTTCTTGCCCGCCTGTTGCTACAAACTCTCTGTCTTCCTTTAGCTTTCTTGCTTCTTTCTCTGATATCATTCCGTGTACAGGGTGCTGCCTTTACATGCTGGAACTTTTCAATATTGTCTGGCTTTAACTTTTTGGGCGGGTTAACGAAAACGCGAACAGGGCATAACGAGGATTATAAGTTTTTTTATCTATATTAGCGATCATGGCTTCTTTCTGTTTAATCGCAAGGGACAATCAGGCACATGATATTTTATGTAAAATGAACTGAGATGGTATTCTGTGCGAAGTATTGCATCCCTCTTCCAGTCCCCCTCTGTAGTTGCGTTCTTGTGTAACACCGCCATTGCCAAGAAAATTAAAGATTTGCTTGGTTTTGTCTTCTACATCACCATCGTCATTTCGTCGTCATTGTACTCGGTCAAGGGTCTTGGGAAGGAATGGATTTTTTAAAAACAAAACAAAGCTCGGCACCCGACGACACTGGGTGCGGAAGTCGGCTTGACGGGACTCAGTTGATAATTGACTTTGGGGCGTTTAAGCGCACTGCAGAGAAGGGAGGGGGGGCGGGAATCGAAGAAGAAGCATTAAATATTAAATATTAACTTGGTGAATGATTTGACCACAGTGATTGTGTCATCATTCCCGTACCAGATGGAGACAAAAGGAAACCATCCCATTGTAGTGGGCGGGAGCTTGGCAAAAGCCCGCCGACATCCGCATCAGAGGCTACCCTATAGCCTCTTTACCTAACACTGTAACCAGACAAGTCCAGCAAAAATATTGTCTTTCTCTCGCTCTTTCTTCAGTCGACTCTAGTCTAGGTTGTGTGCTTTTTCTTTTCTTTTCGTTTTTAATGTTGATAAAAAAAACAGATGAAGTGAAGCCCGGAGTGAGGGAGCGGCGATACGGGCTGAGCTCCATAGACCGACAGCCGCGAAATGGAGAGGATTTTCAAGCGTCAGCCTCACATGTATATTGTGCCAAACGAGGGCAATTCCCTTCCGAGTGGCTATTTCCAGTGATGGCAAGGCCACTAATTCACCACCGTGCTGGGAGATGTTGGAAAGTGCCGAAGAAGGATTTTGGGACAAGCCGAGTCTGACCTTGGCTGATTTCGAGTACCAGTAAAGGGGGGCATATCGGGATATTTATTACGTACTGCCCGGCCTCTCTACTACGATGCAGGCAGATGATAGATCGTTTGCCTACGGCGTGTACCGTCTCCCATAACGAGTTGGAACAAGGACGACCTGTCCTACCCAATCCGTTGTGTAGGGAATATTTGGTACGGTCACTTGGTTCCACAAACAGCATCATCATTAGCAACACTTAACCACCCCCCCCTCCCCCCTCCCCCTCAAAAAAGGATCGTGAAAACCCCGTGGGGAAGAAAGCAGCCAGCCGGAACAAAAAATAAATCTGACATCGAACGGCCATTATTGCTTCAACGTGGGGAGATGGAGGGAAAGAGGAGAAAAACCTGCCTCGTGTTACTTACTTCCTGGGGTAAATGCCCGTGTTAGCCGATGTGAAGCGAGATGGGGGTAGTGGTCGGGCTGAGCTGGCGCCTGGGGAAAAGGGGGCCTTTGCATTTTCGTTTGTCATAGCTATTGAAAACCAAATCTTACCCAGAGCAGCAGAGACATCTTGATGTGCAAACACTCGCACTGGCGTATTTTATGCGGGTTGCCCTCGAAAAGCTCACTGGCACACTGTGCCGAGCGAGGGGCCGGTCATGATACACTTGCGCTCTGCCACCGCCCTATCCATTGCCGCCACTGCCCGTCTTCCGACGGGCAGATTCGTTAGCAAACTGCGCAGGAGTTCTTCGTTAGATCGGCACGAGGTTTGGACGGATACTGATTGCAACCTTGCCGGACAGTACTGTGCGCCAAAGGGTTTCTCTTAGAATATTTAACGCGCCAAGTCGCACACGCAAGTCTCGTATGGCCTCAGCGGCGTTTATAGATCAACCGTATCCCAGTGCGACCCCGCAAACCTGCAAATAATCACCTGAAAATAAATGCCCGAGGGCTAAAGATAGAGAAGAAGCCTTCTTCTGAATTAACTCACGCAGCACTGGTAGCCCCGAAAAGCTTGTCATACCGTGGCTGTAAGACAGCCGTCCCAGAGGACTATGTAGGGCCTTATCAAGCGGCAAGGCGCTGTGAGTTATGTACAAACCAGGAATTTTGTTTGGGCTTTCTGGCGTCCAAAAGGCTTCCCGTGGCTCAGACGGACAGCGAATTGGCTCGGCCTCGTTTGTTTTGTTCCACGAGTGAGTAGCTCCTCCCCCTCACATCTCCCATATCGAAATAGGAAGCTGCTTTGTCGCTGCTATTCGCAGCCTCGCAGGGGTGACAAGCCGCCAGGCAAGAAGCCCTCACGCCAGGGGCTCCCCTGATGAGCCCCGGGTGTCCAAAAGAAGAAGAACGGCGGCAATTGCCAGTTGTCTCTATCAGTAAAACAAGTGCACCTCCTTGTACTCAGTATTGGGCCATGTTGATATCTTAGTTGTTCTCGTATGGACGTGCGTGGCCTAGTCCGAAACGTAGCAGAAGTGGCCAAGCCTTAGCTGAGATGGCTCCTCTGTAGAGCGATGCCACTGTAGATCCCTCCCCGCCGCCCTGAGCTGGTCCAAATGATAGCGTTTGTTGCATGTCTCTTTTCTTTTTCTTTTTTGGGTTGTAATTCCGTTGGTTTCCCTGCGTAGAAACAAACTGTAACCAAGAATGGCTCAGCCAATGACCTGGTCCACGATACTTGCTAATAAGGCGTAGAGGTTGCATTGCAATGTAGGTTTCAATTTAATTATTCTGCTCTGCGGCAGTTACTTGGGGTGTAAATTTAGGCGTGCAGCATGTGCGAGTCCGTTGGTGTCAATTACTCATTTGTGGCACCAGGACTCAATATACTGAGAGGGGGCAATTAACTAAAATACTTTCAATCACCCCAGTAAACACGCTTTTGCGAAAGGACGGATCTATGAGCCTGTGATCTGTGAAAGGAAGGTCCGGTGTCCCAATTTAAAATGGCATGAACTTGTGCCGCCGAGCTGCATGACAAGTCAATTCTGGCTTTGGCTTGCGTGGTTCTCTTCTCTTCTTTGTCCATGCAAGTCAATAACGGAGACTGCCTTTGCCCCTGCACATGCATGCTGTTGGAGTCATTTCGACGGCGGGCTCCGGCAGTGAGATTGTGGCATCTAACTGTCAGGCATTTGCCATCAAAGAGCACCGAAGCCCTTCATCGGAGAGCGAGAAGCGCGCGCACCAAACCAATTTTTTTGCAGAGAAACGGACATGCAGAAAATTTTCTCTCTTCATAATGGGTGTTCTCGTCAAATTCACTTACCCTCCTTCTCCACTGCGCGGTCTCCGAGCACGTTGGGCCCTCTTCTTATCGTTGCAATTACTGCGGTTGAGTGGAGTTTTGTGTCGGAAAGCGGATGACGAGATTCATGTAGAAATGGCGCCGCTCTCGTACTTGGTCTTGTGAAGCACGTCTTATTCCAACAGTAAAGGATTCACAGGCCGGCGAACAAATATTGGCGGGAAGGCTCCAAAGATGCAAGCTTGTGTTGGTCGTTGATTGCTTTGGTTGAAAGCGGAAAATGGTGAAACCAACTTTCCGCAGCCACGCGACGCAATCTCAAGAGTTGAAAAATGGCTGATCAGTGGCTAGTCCCAGTAAAGCTTCCTTAATCATGTATGTAGAGCGTTCCCTAATTAGCAACTCCCCGCACCCGCTTCTCCTGTTACAATGTGTGGCCAACGCTTATTTTGTCGTTAAAGGTGCTACCCATCGCAAGAGAAGCCAGCATAGTATTTGAAAATGCTGGTCATTCGATCGTTGATTTGATATGAAGAAATCGCAGTAAAAGCAAAACGCCATGGCTTTTGCACGCCACAGACGGAAGTTGGGGGCGCACATTCTGGAAGGAGTGCCAAGCGGCCTAATTTTCCAATGTTGAGACACGATGACAGAACTGGCCCAAGACATTTCTCTCGGTGCTATTGATAGACATGTACAGTGGGTGGCAGTAAGTATTTGACCCCTTCGAGGTATCTACTTGCGACTAGCCCAAATAGGAAGCTACTATAACGCTGCTTTTATTAGCTTTTGCATAACCCTATCCCTGAGAGAGGTTACAGTGGATTTACAGTGGACTGTCTTAATCAGTCTAAAGCGGCAGTGTTTTGATTTCTATTTTAGGTTAGCTTATGCGCCAGAAGATACCTGGTAGGGGTCAAATACTTCTTGCCACCCACTGTAGGTCTCGCCTGGTCCGGTATTTCATCCAATGCTTATAGGTGAGCATATTCCATACCTTGTCTGTCCTCTGCAGAGCCGGACTTGGGACGGCAGGTAGTGACACCACCCAACCCATCTATTTTAGCCGACCGAGGATAATTTTTTTTTCTTTTCATGAGCTGACAGGACCACCCGGCAGTCTTGGGCGACCTTGCCCGTTGGCGCTGCCCACCGCCATTAAACTCGTTTCGCGTCCGTACCAGGGCCGATGACCAGTAGGCTTCCTCTCTCGTATGGGGCGGCGCCACAACGCCAAAGCGGCTTGGGCCAAAGTCCAGGACTCGCATCAGGTACGGCAATGGCCGCTATTTTTCCGCCGCTGCGTTTTGCAGTTGGCGCAGCCTGAGTCGCGGTTCCACCACTCAGTAATCTTTCCCTTCCACAGCGCGCCCTCGAAACGGGATGGCAGTGCTCTCGACGATGGCCTGTAGATAAGCATCCAACTATGTCAGATGTCCATACCTCCCTCTGGTACAATCTGTAGCCTGATTTGCGCAGAAGATTGGGCTTGCACAAAGTAAGCATGTCTAGTGAGCAGAAGCGAACAACCCGACCTCCAGTAATGTGCGAGAGGATTTAACACCACTCGTAATACCTCTGTCATGCCCACAGCGCTAGCCGTTGTCTGCTTCAGCTCGTGCTGTACCCACAAGACCTGGTGCCCGCCCTGCAATCCCCCAGGATCTTGGATCTTGTTCGCGTTCAGGGTCGACGAAACTCTGCCTCGCTGTCATGTGGGAAAGTGGTGAGAAACACTTTGCATTGACGACAAGCGCAATCTCTCGGTCCGTCTTCTGCAGACAGACACCAGTCGTCCGAGTTAAATGACGAGCGAGGCGCGCTCTCGTCGGGCTCTCCGGACTCACCACATCGTCCTTCTTTTGGCCTGGGTGGCGCTGCCCGGCTTGTCCTGGTACCAAGTTTGTCCGTCTGTAGCAACCAGCACGCCACGCCACACACCACACCATCCCACCCACCACACTTGGCCCAAAGGATTGCTTCTCGAAAAGCTTGTGGGGTCGTAGTGACAAGGCTCTTACTTGCGTGGATGGTGCGCCCCAGCTGTGCCCTCCCCGGAGCAGCTGTGTGCGGGATCGAGCCAGGGGGGCTGTATCAGTGCTTGTTGATTGGCGCTGCCTGCTCGTGTGTGTGGTGGCTTGAGCCATATCACCTTCTCTTTCAGGCCGACGGTCGCTTTTCCTCACATGCTGTCTGCCCCCCTAGCAGGCTTCCTCACACAATGGCTGGCAGCCCTACTCCATTTCCCCCAGTCCGATAGCCTTGGTTGTTAATAGTTGTTCTGTAGCGCTGTAGTCTTCGTTCCCCCAGCCCGCGTTAGGTTACATCCCCCTCTCCCAGACTCGCCTGTCTACCCTCTCTCTCCACTCCCCGCTGCCTCTCTGGTCCTTATCTAGCTCTTCGAACACTGCCAACCGGTGAGGCACAACGGCGGTTCATTTCGACTCGTCTATCGTCTTTTTTCACGTCTCAAAAGTCATTTGCTAACAGTCCGTTCCTCCTTATCGGTCGAGTTGAAGCATTCTGTCGCAGGCCCTGCTCTGTGTGCCTTGGTCCTCTCACCCAGCCGGCGCGCACACTCTATTTCGCCTCTCACTGCCTCCAGCCAATCTCAACAACTGCCAACCACAACCAACCAGGCTTATCACGCCCTCCAGAATTTGGATTTTGTCTCCTCTGCATGATATATCGCCGCGGGCTTCTTTCCCCTCTCTGCAGTCGCACCGTCGCCTGATCTCTGCCGTCTCACGTACTTTACCATACGCTGTACTACTAGCATGGGCCACGTCGTTGAACCTCTCCACAGCTTCCGTTGAATTTTTTGTTCCTGTCCTAGGCTTTCCTTGGTTTGTCGGCTCACGAGTGATGCCTTCTCGTCTTGAGAACTGACGGTATCGGCCACGGCTACCCTCTCGCCTGACCCCCTCATTAACTTCACTGCCTGCACCGCAACAAGGCAGGCTTACCCCAGTGCTGGGGCATTATAACCATGTTTGACCCTGATTCGGACAAATCGCGAGCATCCGGCTTCTCGCTCGATGGCTTTTCAAATGTGAGAGACAACGGCTATTTTCCTATGGGAGATGGCCTAGGTTCAATCGCGCCGTCGCAGCTCTCGAGAGCACCCGACGACATACCCCGGATGGAACCCCACGCCATGGACTGGACACCAACGCCAACCGGACACGCATCGCATTTCCACCGGAGCAATCACACGGATATGCATGACCAAGAAGATCTTATTGACTTTGGCGATGTTGAGCCGACTTCTGCAGAAATTAGTGGTGTAGGACGTTTGGTTGCTCAATTTGAAAGCAAAGACTATGTGCCCCCATTGCCGCCGAGGCCCATTGCTAATACTGCACCGAGCCCTGCTGAAACAAACCCTTCTTTAACAAACTCTTCTTTTTCCTCATACTTTGGAAGCTTGAACAACGCAGCGCATGCCAATCACATGCCAAGTCCCGTCGGCAGCCCGGTTGAATCACATTACGGCTCGTTTGGAGATGTTCTTTCCAGGATAACAAGCCCTCAGGATATAAACAGTTTAGACGCCGGCTCACCACTAGTGACCTTTGGTGCATTTCCGGATGCTCGCATCTCAAGTCCACATATCAGCGCCTTTCGATCACACGTCCACAGCCTGTCACAATTTGCTTCTGTCGACAGAAACAGGAGCCCATTTGGACTCGAGTCCAGGAATGACTCAGATTCTGGGAACCTTGATAAAGAATCCGAACTCTTTGGTGACGTCGAGCGCAATATTGTCACGTTTTTAAAGGGAGAGCTTGACAGTGGGCATCGACAACAAGACATGCCGCCCAATCAAGAGCAGCATCAACCTGTTCAACATGTTGCTCCTAAACAGCTTCAACAGCTGACTCAACAGTCGACACTGCAATTTAACCATCAATCAGCCAAGCAGGTCAACCCGCAATCGAGCCATCAACAAAGCCAACAGCAACAGAACCAGCCGCAACAAATTACTGCTGCTACACCCACCACAACTGGCACGCCGGGATTCTCAATATGGCGCCCCCCCGCGTCTCCCGAAATCAAGATGGAATCCCCGACGAGCAGCCCCGTGTTGCAAGCGAAGAGCATTTTTGAAAAACCACCAATTCCGCCAAAGCCCAAGCCCAAGGCCATTGTGAACACGCCAAACCAACTCACTCTCGACTTTAGCTCGACTATCAACGCCAAAGGGAAAGCTTCAGTTAAGCCACCTAAACCGCCCAAGCCACCCCGTTCAAGACTGCAGCTACCTCCTCTACCACCTCCCCGCCCGCAAGCCGATGCAAACAACTTCATCATGAGCCCCGGCAGTGAATACATCCCAGCAACACCGGCAACACCAGCGACGCCTTCGACTGTAGCGGATGTCGCGTCTCCCGGACCATCGGTAGGAGCTCTTCCAACAAGTTCTCACAGTTGAAAGGCACTAACATCCATCTTAGACACTGAGGCAAGCAGTTTCGGCGCTCCGGGGCCCCAGCCTTCGTCCAGGCAGGGAACTGGTACCAGCAGAGACTTGGGAACAACATAAAGGAACGATTCGCGCGTTGTATCTGGAGGACCGCAAGCCTCTCAAGGAAGTCATGTCGATCATGGCAGAAAAATACAACTTCCAGGCAACGTATGCCAAACTCATAACTTATATCAAGACGCAAGCTCACCAATTTTAGTCCCAAAATGTACAAGACGAGATTTTCGCAGTGGGGGTTTGTCAAGAATAACACAGAGGACGAAGTAAAGAAACTACTTTCAATGAAGTTTCAACGCGATGCTGAGGGCAAAATTTCCGAATTTGTACGGAATGGTCGGGTGGTGAATCTTGGGACATATCTCAAACGCAAGGGCGTGACGGAGTACGATCTCATTGACTTTGAACAGCCTGCCGATCTGCCAGCACATATCCGATGTAGAACCCCGACACCACCACCGGCTCCTGTTTACTTCCGAGCACCCGACTTGGTCCGCGCCCAAGAGTTGCTCGTTGGTAACATCCGTAAAGCATTCCTCCAATGCCGTCAATTCGAATCCGACATCAACTCCCAAATCGGTTGGACAACACTCCAGGCCTGGGGTGCCTGGTCATCCGATCTCCTTTTGGAAGCCAACTTTTTCTTCGAAGCGTTGGATGCTGATACTGGCGGTCAGTGTCTGATGCGAGCCTTCAAGCAGCTGGAGGAGGATCTCAAGACACTCACTCCGCTGGGTATTTTTGAGTTGCTATCAGGTATGGTGAATCGTGATCTGGGTCTGATCACCGCGCTCTGCAAATACCTTGCTGCGCACTCGACAACCAACCTGGAACGTGCACACCCCCTGCGAGTTGTCTTTGGCTGCCTGTACGATGTTCAGCAGAAGCATGGCGCTGCAATTCTCTCCGAGTTGCTTTGGGGCTGCGCTCCACTGGTCGCCAATGAGCTGGAGGCGATCTATGGAAGACGGCATCCGTATGTTGTCAGGGCTTGGCTTGACCTGGCTTATTTCAACAGCCATGTTAACATCGATAGACTTCAGAAGATTGCACTTGAACTGCGCCTTGTCCAGAAACAACTGGAACAGCAGAACGGCCCTACTGACCCGGAAGTGCTGATCGTTCGTTATGCCATCCTGCAATTGATGTACGCAACGGAGCCTAAATCAGACAACACAAAGCACGCCACCACCGAGCTCTGGCATACGTTGAAGAGCATGAAGGTGTTGTTCCGGATACGCGACTCCAAATCCAATGCATACTGCTTTCATAGTCCTGTTCGCCTGAACCCGTGGACAAAACGTTGTCGGCGCCGGTACGACGCTGCTGTGGCTATTTTTGAAGACCACCTTGGCGTCAAGCTCCATCCTTACTTTGAAGAAGATCTCCATACTTCATTGCATGAGCTGGAAGCGCACGACTCGTTCGCGACAGCGCTTGAACAATCCAACTACGGTAATCGACTGGGTTATATATGAGCCGGTTCTCGGATTCCCTGTCAAGGTACCGTTGGGTACCCTTTCCTTCCTTAATAATATATATACAAAACTCCTCTGCATGGCTGCTGCGAAAGCCAGAAAACCATATACGCAGAAGGTACGACGAACGCACGACATTTTCCTCTTACTTTTCTTCTTTTTGATAACGTCGACTATCTTGCATGAAAGCCATCATTCGAAGCGTTTTCTTGTTGATATTGTCGCGTCGGGATATTAAAACTTTTCTGCTAATTTTCCCCGCATCCTGCCTGTTTCTTGTGGGTTTGCATATTTCATTGCGCCTTTTTCTTATTCTTACATTGCGCCAGACCAGGCGTTTTTCTTGAATATCCATGGAGTCGGAGGTGATGTCGCTGGCATAGGTGCACGGCGTTCATTATTTCTGTTGTACAATTAGTCAAATATTTTGATGGCAAAAGCGCCTGAAACGAGAAATGACGATACCAATGTGGCAGAAGGCCAGTTCTTTTTTTTTTTTTTGGTGGGTGTCGGGGTCCTATTCAGCTACGAGCGATGAGCATTTTCTTTCCTTTCAGTATTTTTTTTTTCGGGGCTGATGATGGCAGCAGAGGCATAAGCGGGTAGGAGTGATGAGACAGGAAAAAATCGTGAGAGTTTTCGTTAATAAGATATTTGCGCTTGATGCTCCGTGCTAGTACCTTGCTTCCGTGGCATCGACACCTTCCTTGGCCGGCGGCAGTTGTCAGCACCTGCACATACTTGCATGTCGTGCTGTTTCTGCTACTACTTTCAACACATAGAGATTGGAGGTTCGCCATCAAATTATTTCCATTTATTTCGTATTTGCATAAAAAACTGTCTAGCAATTCAAGCTTTTGACGTCCACCATTGGTCACTGCTGTCACCGGCCCGTTAGACTGGCAGATGTTAGTGGAGCCGCCCTCTGGACAACGCCTTTGCACCTTGCTGTTGGCCAAAATTTGCCCTTGGACACGCCTGCGCAAGCATCCCAGCCATGCATTCACTTCATTGTCCTTGTAAGCTGGTGGGGAGCACATGCATTAGATTCTATTCATCATATAGAACTGTCAAGGGCGAGTACAGATGCTGCTAAGTTCTGATCTGGAGCCGGTGTTAATGACCGAAACAGAGTTCGACGTCCTCTTTCTTCGCCAGCAAGGAGTCAAGTTTCCGAAATGGCACCTCACAGCACCAATTCGACACAACAGCCGTGTTAGACTTTCCTATGGCGCTTCTGTTGCTGCATCCGATCTCATCGGAAAGCAAATTCTTGAGCGCACTGTGGATAGCAAAGGCAATGCTGTAGTAATACACGAGCCAACGCTCTCAAGCTATATTGTCAATTCCCAGAGAAGCGCGACACCGGTATGCTGGTTTTTACATATTCCTTTCTCCTCTTTGCTTTGGATCCAAACGCTTATTTGTTCCCTTCCCTCTCGTCCTTGAGCACAGATTTACCCAAGTGATGCCGAGACCATCGTCGCTCTGCTTGATCTCAATCTTGCTCGTCCAGGAGAAGATGAAAGCGACGGCGATGTCCCTTTTGAAGTCTTTGAAGCCGGTACCGGCATGGGCAGCCTGAGCCTACACATTGCTCGCGCTATCCATGCAGCCAACCCGCCCGTCTCAGCCAACTTGCGAGACCTCCTCCGTAGCAGCCCACTGTCGCGGAACGCAGCGACGAGCGCGAGCGGTATGCTCGATCTCAGCGCTGACGACGCCGCGCTGCTATCCACGTACAAGGGCTCTCGTCGTGCCATCCTACAGACTCTGGACCGCAACGGCAAGCACACACGTGCGGCGTACAAGTTCATTCGCAATTTCCGGCGCGCACAGTACCTTGCTGACATGGATTTCCACGTTGGTTCGATCGACAACTACGTATCTGCGCGACTCGAGGCGTCCAGTGGTCAACCTATCTTCTCCCGCGCGGTCCTAGACCTACCCTCGGCGCACGAGCACGCTGAGAAGCTCATACAGTCGCTGCACCAGAATGCCATTCTGATACTCTTCAACCCCTCCATTAGTCAAATCGCTGAGTTCCAGTCCTGGGCCATCGAGAGCAAGCTGCCATTACACTTGGAAAAAGTCCTCGAGCTGCCCACCACGTCTACGGCAGATGGTGTGCGTG
This sequence comes from Zarea fungicola, assembly GCA_900169235.1. Classification (NCBI taxonomy): domain Eukaryota; kingdom Fungi; phylum Ascomycota; class Sordariomycetes; order Hypocreales; family Cordycipitaceae; genus Zarea; species Zarea fungicola. Next base: position 172,281 of record FWCC01000064.1, read on the forward strand.
ACGGCGGTTGCGGCGGTAGACACTGGGATGTCAAGATTATCACACCCAAGACAGCAGCAAATGAGGCTGTCGAGGATGACGGGGAAGCGACACCAGCAACTACGCCGGAGCCAGTGTTGGTCATGCGGCCTAAAGTTGGTGGCCGCGTTGCTGGAGGCGGCTTTATTGCCGTATATCGAAAATGGCCAGCTCGGAGCAATCAGTCACAAGCCGAAGAGGAACAGGATGAAAGCGATATGGAGCCGTAAATATCGAGTTAAATTTACAACAGTATACACATTGTACTATACGGATAGAAAAATTGTACACTATGAAGGATATGTGAATAAAAGAATGTTGGCATTTACAAAGGAAAACCAGACCCATATATACTACAAGACAGTAAATAAAATTCGATTATCATACCCGCCTGCTAAATTATGCTCTCGCTGTTAAAGCAACCAATGATGTTCATGGGGTATCTATAATGCGTATTTGCACAACAAGCCCAAAGTATTAATATAAAAAACCCGTTTTTGTTTCCCTCAATGTCGTACCATCATAAAACCCGTGAAACCGAAAAAAAAAAGATGTCAAATATATATTCCGTCCTTATCCCAGCCAGCTAGAAGCAAAACGCGAAGAATGACAAGATGAGGGAAGGCAAGAGACGCTAAATGTGCCTAAGTAACCAGAGACAAGAAAGGAAAAGTGTTAAAAAAAAGTCGAAATGTCAAAATCAGACGGGCAAGCAAAGCCGGCGTCCTCAGGAAGCACAATGTCCAGCATTCCGCTTCCATAGTTGTACACACAGGAACAACTCGAGAGAAGTGAACATTGGTTATTAACTGGACCGCGCAGTTCTGTTCCAACAGCCAAAAAGGAAAAAAAAAAAAAAAAGGTAAAATTTCCCTCCCAAAATATGGGATCCGCATTATTTCGTTCGGGCGTGAGCCCTTCGCGTGTAACTGACAAACCGTTTTATGTTGTTATCGGTAAATAGTCTTCCCGTGCTTAAAATGGTTGTTCATACCACCCACCAGCCCAACGGCATAGGTTGAGTAGCCAAGCTTGCGCTCTTCTGGTAGCATTTTCTCTAATAGAGAGAGAGAGAGAGAGAGAGACAAAATAAGAAAAGTGTTGGGGGGGGAAGAGGGAAAGAGATATTACAGTCACCCACTGCTCAGTAACTTGTTGCCCCGTCAGGTGCACGAGCACAGCAAACTGTCAACTTCAAACTGGTTCCAAGTTCCTGGCACTCATGCAGCAGCCCTTTGTCATCCCATATGCCCCTGCGTTCATCTTTGTTGGTAGAGCCTGCGGCATTCTCATAACAACGGGTATACCACCACCTGCCAACGCGCGTCACCATCTTGGTAATGTTGGCATCTGCAGCAGGGCCATTCTCCTTCATCATATCCGACAAACTTGGGGGATCCTGCGACTGAGGTATCTTGGCTGTCGACTCATCACGGCTTCTGCGTTTGGGCTGTATTATGGAACTAGCCACTGGCACTCCCACTTTGGCGGCTCGGATGCCCGAGAAGCCACCCTGGCCGAGGAGCTTGACAAGGATATCGGCAGCGGAGCCGAGACTGGTACCAGGGTTTTGTTCATGTATCATCTCCTTTAGCGTACGGATCGTGCGGCGTCCTCTGTTTCCCATGTTGTTCAGATCAAGGTCGAGGATGGCGAGCTCCAAGAATCCGCCAGGCTTCAGCACCCTGCGGGACTCCGCAATGATGTTGCGGTAGTGTGACTCTGGCGCAGCGACTGGGAAGCGATATACGACCGAGTCAAAGCTTTGCGGGGCAAAGGGAAACTTGGAAAGATGGTCGAAGTATTGAACCTGGTGGTGATTCGGTGGACTGAGTAGTGCTTTTTTATCATCCTTCTTGGCGCTCGCGGCCAGTGGAGCACGGGGAGACAGATTGTAGAAGTTGGCTTTTGGATATGTCTCAGCGACGTAGAACGACCAATCGTCATTTCCAAGTCCATCCAAGACGAGAATGGAGTGGCGAGGCACAGCTGAACCGTCTTGCTTGTCTGCAATCAGTTCATGGCGGATGTCACTGAACAGAACATGGCCAAACGTGAGCCATTTACTGACAGTCATGGAGCCGACACGTAGATTTACTTGTGCAAGTGGAGAATTGTAATCGAAAGAACTTGAGCTGCTGCCAGAAAAGCGTGTTTTGGCAGAAGTAGAGCTGTGGCGCCGCGAGTCTGCCTTTTCGACGCTTTTTTTCCGCTTCACCCAGATACCTTCATCACCGGTTCCGAGGGTCGAGTTATGTGGCTGAAAGGCAGCCTTGAGCCGCTCCGTCATGTCAGCGCTGCAGTAGCTTGATCGCGACAAGTCAGAGATAATTGATACTTTGCGGTCTGCCACAATGGGGGATTCCGCGTGAGCCTCCTTGGCAAGTTTATCTTGATATGTTTCCAGATGGAACGGAATACCCTTTGACGATGTTGCTGAGCCTCGAAGTCGCTCCGGTACATCTCCCAATAGATCATCATACTCGTCCCATACCTCGTCTTCCGCTGGAGGGTCGTCTGGTCTTGGGATGATGGCTGTGCCACTGGGGAACACACCGTAGGCGGATGAGCTAGAGCTTGTACCCACTGTCCCAACAGAGAACTTTCTCGGTGAAAATGTGAGAAACTCTTTATCGAGAGTCTCTCTAATAACGGCACTGTCACGAACCGACTCTTGTGATGTTGTTTGGGTGGTACTAATTTCCAAGGTTGCCTTGTCCCGGTAGAGTTCCAGAGGTGCTGCCGACGATGCTGGAGGACTGGGGCCTTTTGCTATCGATTCAGGATCATTTGGTAGAGTCACATTGGGCAATCGCTGCATACTTGCCCTGAAAGGTCGAGAGAAGCTCTTTGGCGAACCTGGGGTGTGATATCGAGTGGCAACCTTGGGAATGCGCCCTACCTGCTGCAATCGACTGGGTCTTCGGACTGGTTTTTGACTGTCGGCCATGACCAGAGCTGGTATTGACGCAGTGGTAGTCACATGTTCCTTGAGGACAGGCGATGGACGCTGTATCTCAAAGAAACTTGCTTCGGGCCGTGGTAGGTAGACGTTTGCATCATATAAGACGTCACGTACATTCAAGTCCTCAGCATCGCCCTGCTCGGAGGAATCCATAATGGCATAAAACGGCACAGGGCGTTTCTCGACAGTGGTCACGGTTGCAGCGACTGTTGCATTTGAGGAATTCTCGGATTCATACACATTCTTGGCCCGTCCAAACAGATTCCACTTCCGCGGTGATCGCTGCTTCTTTTTGAGTTTGCGAGGGGCTTCCTGAGAAACAGTGGAGTCTTGAGAGAGATCACGACGGAGCTCAAGGTGAGAGTCTTCAGACATGATGCTGGTATCGATGCTCGTCATTGGTGAGCCTGACATGGCAGTTGTTCGGATGGGCTGCGGCAGTCTCAAAGGACTATCAGGTGCAGTTTGAAGACGTTGAATCGAGCGTCGCAGAGCCAGGGTCGGCTTCTTCATTGCATCTTCCGAGTCACTGCTGCTGTAGAGCCGATGCTCCCCATAAGGCAATAAAGAAGGCTGCAAATGGCCGTTCATTGCTCCCGTTGTTAAATGCGACTCAGAACTGGATCGCGGTAGAAGTTGGCTGGTATTGCTCTCTGTGCGCCACAGTTCGACACTCTGATCTCTGTCCCCAATTATTGCACCGCCTGAAATGATAACCGGATTCATACGATCGGCAAAGAAGGAATCTTCAGTGGCGACTGTTTCTTGAGATGCTTGTGGCCCAGCATAGTTGTAAGTGAGATTTCCGGTACCACTTCGTCGCCGTACAGCCCCAATTTTTCCGTAGCCTTCGTGACCTGTCCCAGCTGCTGGGCCTTTCCTTGCTAATTTGCGAGTTTCTTTTTGTTTGTCTTCCTGTTCTGCAATTGCCTTTTTGCGTCCAAAAAAATTAAACCGGCTTGTTGATGTGGATTTTGTGCTAGTAGTTGACTTCGCTGTTTGTGGTCTTGACATTGTGGTACTTTGCTTGGGTGGTTGACTGTTGCTCCGTTCAACTGCAAGATTTGTGGACGATACACTCTTTACAGGCTTTGTCGGAGATGACGATACGCGGGAGTGACTTGTTGACGTGCTGCCCCTCCTATCGCCCAGGCTCGGCCTGCTGGACCGTAAATTGCTTTGAATGACGGGAACGGGGTCAAATAGCTGTGATTTCAGATCTGGCGTTCCTTTACGACTTGGTCGCAAGGGTCTTAGTGGTCTTGTTGGCGATATGTCGCTTTCTCTCGTCTTGGGGGTAACATTGTTAGACGTTTTAGCAGCCTCCGGTCTCTGATTCTCATCCGATTTGCGGAACTTTTGTGACGACTTCCTTGGTGGTGGACTTGGCGGAGGAGCGGCAAGCTTTCCGGTCTTCTTTTGCGGCGTAGCCCTGCCCCCTTCTCGAACCGTTGAGTTTGAAGATGACGAGGTAACTGATTCTCGAACCGCATCAAGACCTCGAGGCTCTGTGGCGATTAATTCTTCGTCATGGACGATGCTGCCTGCGCGACGGCGAGTGACAGGAGGGCGAGAGTATGCTGGGCTTAGTTGCTTCGATTTTGCGTAGTATCCAGACCGGCTTGGGGCGATCAAACCGGGTGATTGAGAAGAGAACGAGGTCGGTGTTGTGTCACGGCTATATGGCCCGGGACCTGGCGATCCGGAGAACTTTGTGGATGGACTACCGCTAATCATGCTAAGCTGTGAGCTGCTTCCGGAGAAGCCAATACTGGCGGGGGTTGGCGGTGGAAGATCCTGGGTAGAAAGTTTTGAAAGTCCCTCGGTACTAGGTCTGCGAGGACCGAGCGTGGGCTGATATTCATGGTGGCGATATCGATCAAGTTCTGGGTAAATGATGGGATACTTCTGACCAAGTGAGTTGGCGTCTGGAGATTGTTTAGAGCTTGAGGCCTCTGAATTTGATGACCTGGTGCCAATATCAAGGTAGATCTCCAAGGCTTGGTCCAGAGATGCCATGGACTGTCTGTTCGATGACATTGAGACTCGTCTGCCATCATCTCTGGCGGTTGCAGTGTCGCGAGGTAACAAGGATCTTCGTTTAACTGTTTGCTCTGGGACGATCTTATAGCCACTATCGTAGGAAATCCCAGAGGATGACGAATCTAGACTGCTCTGTGTGCGACTTCTTGATGACGTTGAGCCGGAAGCACTGGTTGAAGGAGTGCGACTCGGTTGCTGCTTTAGAGGTGGGGACGTAGGAAACGGTACGCCGGGCCTTGCCTTTGGCAACATGCGAAAAGACCTACTCGGTAACCTCGACTGCTGCAGCCTCGGGGGATCTTGTTTGGCCAAGGGTACTTCTCTCTTTGTACTAGAGTTGGCAGGTCGAGGTAAGCCCCCAGGCGTGGAGGGAGGCTGTATCCGCCTCGACCGAACACCATCAGATGGATTTGCAGGAAGGCCATATCCCCCAAACTCTCGCTTGAGGGATGCCATGCTGAAGTTGCACCAAGCAGGCCTTCTCTATTGGGTTGGCTTCATAGTAGAGAAGCGCTCTTCTCACGATGGTTTATAAGCCGGTTGGAAGCCGTATAACGCCGTAGCTATCGGAAAAGTGGACGCCGTGCCAAGCCTCCAAAACAGACACCTATAGACTGGTAATATCTGGCTTCACGAAGCGCAGATGATGGCATAAAGCTAAAAAGAAAAAATATGCCGACTTCAGATAGGACTGTCTGTCAATACAATATAAATTGGTGGTCCAAGGTGGAAGGGGGGGGACAGCGCCGCGTTGAGGTGCTGGTGGGGAGCAAATCGAGAGTGTGTGCGGGTAAGCTGACTGGAGACTTGGAAGGTAGGAAAAAACTCCACGCGTTCCTGGGAGTAAAAGAGAATGGTCGTGCGACTGTTGGTATAATATCGATAAAAGTGTTGAAAAAAATTTAAAGGAAAAAAATTAAGAAAACAAGTATTAACAAAGACTAAATGACTTGGAGCAGTTGCGTCCAGCAAGTCAGTAGAATGGATTGGGTGGATGCTGAGTTGAAAAATAAGCGCCGAGATTGAGAAAGAGCACAGAACACAGTTGAGGGAAAAAGAAATGACAACGAGATATCAAGGTGGTGTGGCGACAGGACCAGAAGTAGTATTTAGACGAGCGACGAATGTCTGGTCGAAGAATGATGAATGGGTGTGAAGGGGGAGGGCCGGGCCTTCCTTGGACAGACAACGAGCAGCACCACTCTGGGATCTGGTGGCGGCACTTGCAAGAATGTCCAGAAGCCTGTTGCTATATTTCGACAAGTGTATCCACCTTCCCTGCCTGCATATCCATCCCCAAAGAACCCACTCGTCTATGGCTGGGGTCGCCGAACGCCAAAAGGGCGACGAGCCAACTTGGGAATAGTATTATGGGCTATTTGGCCTCGAGTTTTGCTGAACTCTTGTTGGGTGAACAGGGCGGGCCTAAGGTAGCCTGGGGGGACACTGCCGCTAAATTGGCGAACTGCGCCGCGATGCACATCGACATGCATGTGCAGCCTGTCCTATAAAAGGCGAAGATACTTGGCCGGCGTTGTAATTGGGCATCACGACACCCTGGTCAACGCGGCATAGCGGGCCATTGACTTCTTGGTGATTTGGTGATTTACTGGTATGTCTGGCCATCCGGCACCAACTGGCATCCGGCATATTTTCAGTGTATGCTTTTTGGACGAGACTGTCAAAATAACGATGAACGAGTTGGCCAGCGGCAGGCACGCAGTCCGCCCATTTAGTCCATTGTAACAGGCAGAGCTGGCTCTCAGAAGTAATCCACGAATGTCCTTGACGGCTGTTTGTGGTCCCTGGCACACGGCAGGGAAGGACTGGCCCGCCGGCGGCTTAGCCAAGTGTACCCTAGCCTACCGTGGCCTCGTAGTGTGCAAACTGAAGCAAGCTAATAATATCCCGGCCAGTGGTCCTTGAGGGCCGTCGCTGTGGTTGCGTGGCGTTTGTGGATAACGCGTCCAAACACCTGGACCTGTTAGTTGGACGCCAGAGTATGGAGCCTTGGAGACTTTGAAGACCCCCAGGACGCCATAAAAGCCTCCTATTGCCTTCCTGCCAGGCATGTCTCGGTAATAAGTGGTGGCCCGCATTGTATAGTTGGCTACAAGTGAAAGTACTGTGGCTTTTTTTCATCCCACAGATGGGGGGTTCTGTTGCCCAACGCTGTATTGAGCTGGTTGCGTTGATTAAATGCGTGCTCGTGCTAGTACTCTCAAGCAAAGCTGTATGTCTAGGACATGCAGTTCTGCATGTCTCACTCAATGGCCTCCGACAGGGCGATCTGGGCAGTAAACCGGGGCTAAGGCGGTTGAGTGGCTGTCTGTGAAATGGTGTCCGCCACATGGGTCTGTCGCATTGTTTGGCCCTGGGCTGATAGCAACTCACACCTCTTCTACCACCACCACCAGCAACCCCTTCGAATAAAACGCCCCTAGCACAAGGTACCTTCATGGAATTTCGAGCTTGGAGAAAGCTTCTAAAATTTGAATGTGCCATCGCGTACCTGCAAGCAGTCTTGCGTCTTGCAGGCTGGTAAGATGACTAGCAAACCGCATGCTTTCCAAATCCTTGCCAGGGTTGCTCGAAAACGGTAGTTAGTCTTGGTGAGCGTAGGCTAACTTCCGCTGTGTTAAATTTATTGGCCTACCGGCCAGGGACGGCCAAAACGGCTTGCAATGGTGGCTGGCTTGGGCTTCTGCGATTGGAATCATGCATGCTTCAGCTCCAGGTGCGAATCCACCATGCGTGGTGGATGTAAGTGATCGTCGTGTGCCTCAACCTTTGCCCGGCATGGGCCGCCCCAGGGCCTTGTTAGATTACTTTTCTCCGCCACGCACAATGCGGACGGAAAGAGGCGAAAGGATTCGACAGAAGATAAACTATTTACATATTTGTCACAAACGATTGAGCATAGCGTCGAATATCACGCCCTTCTTCAGTGGCCACGAAGTTGGCGCAAACCTTGTGCTCCCGTCGTAGTCGGAACTGTAGAAAAAGAAACGAAAAAGAGTCTGCAGCCCACCCATCCACCATCACCTTTGAGTGAGCCCTTCTTTTCGCGAAAGTCCCGCGATGTTATAGCTGAGTTGGAATTGAGCCGGTTCATTGGTTAAAAATGCACATGGGCAGAGGAGTCACTGTGCCACGATTGGGCAATATTAGACCAATAGCAAGTTGAAGTGTCGCTAGTGTCATCGCAAGCCCCCCCTGTCAGGCAGTTGGAGAAAGAGACAGCCCTTGTCTTGCCTTGCCTTGCTTCACTTGTTATTAGTGGCCATGATTCCAACTATGTTTTTGATGGGGCGAATTATGTCGATGGAGTCATGTTGTGCTGCCACGTTCGTGTAAGCTCGCACCAGGGTGCGGTTTGGCCATGACGTCCAAACCTGCCGGTAGCGGACTACCATGGCATAATTTGGAGTAGGTAACTTGGAAATATGATTGTCAGTGGCAAAAGTGCCACGTTGGCAGATGTTGCCAAAGTATATCCACTTGACTGTTCGTGGCCAGTCTACCAGTATGTTGAAACCTTGCAACTTTGGTGCTGTAGAGGTGAGGTGTTGATCGGTAGATGGAAGCGGGCGGCGGACCATGTCTCGGGGTTTCTATTATTGGAGTCAATTGCCTGTAATCATGTCGAATCGTGAGCAATCATCGGACAACGCAGCAGCAAGCCTGTGTAGCTGAAAGGGCCTATAGCACTAATACGGCAGTAACTATTTTTGTGTGCATTACAACGGCCCGCAGCCTGGCAGCCGGCAGGCTAAAAGTGCAGTGGTCAGCCATACCCATGCAAACCTTGCGAATGCAGCACAAGACTTGCATTTTCCGGGGCGGGCCAAGCGATAATGGATACGTAGTGTTGGCATTTTCGGATGGCTGTTGGGCATGAAGAGGCAGCCAGCATCTCCATGCTTAGAAGAAGCTTGTCCCCAGGCAGGGTACTGGCACCAACAGTGCAACTGTGCTTCGCCACACATGGCCACAGTCGGTGAGGCTAGTGACGTGGCAGCCGCCCATCGCCGCCGCCGCCACCGCCGCCTGCCTATTTTCAGAGTTTCAGTGCTATAAGGACGCCTGGGACGAGGTAAAAATTTAGCAATTGCGGGTTGGTCCGAAGCTAGCAAAACTAGCAGCGGCGAATTGAGAGCTCATCATAGGGCAGCTCCCAGGCAAATCAGTGCTAACCTGTTCCCACTGTACGAGTACTTGTCGCCTTGGCGTGGCCCGTCAGAGACATGCCTGGGCAATCGTAGATCATCCTGCTCCATGGTTCTATCGTACACCCTACCAAATACAGACAAACCAACCCGTGCCAGCGAATGGTACGCTATGCGAGCCAAATACGAAGCTTCTGAGTACACTTGGCCCTGCCTGTCCAAGTACCTGACGTGAGGTCACCCGACACCTTATGGAGTAGACAAATGTTTAATTTCGTCAATGGCATAGACCAGATGACATGGTGACAGCTCGACCAAGCAGGGGTTCAATGGCTATCTTTTGTCCACGTTTTGTTTTGTGACTATCCATCTCGTTTAAACTCGATGGGCCTGACGGCTCGGGTAAGCAGATGCGAGGAGGAAAGCCGACAATTCGCATCTGGGGCATTCCATCTCAATCCCGAATTTTGAACCGCTCAGTTCCTTCAGCCAGCTGGTTTTTCTGACGAATCCCCGATGCAGAAATGCATTCTCCTGCTTCTAGCGCCAATTAATCCAATCGCCGGGGGCTTGGAGGCTGACTCGACTGCGAACGTTTTAAACAAGCAGGGGTTTCTGCGGTCTCATTGGCCAGCGGGCGAAGATGGTGCAAATCGCTTCAGAGGAGCCTCACCTTGGTACTGCAATCTCTACAAGGCGACTGGCCAGCGACCTGGCAAACTATTTGTTGCCAAAACTCACCTTCCCCGTGGTATCCCCTGTACGTGCAATAGTGTTCACGTGGGTTTGAACATTATGCTGTATTGTCAAGGTGTGCGATTAAGGATCACGGGTCATCTTGTCTGTCACAAAGTGAGGCTGTATGCGCCATGCTGGCTGGCTCGCGATGCAAATGAGAGGCGCGGAAAATGCTTCAGGTAGCCCCTGTCTCTCGTCGCTTGCGTCTATTGTTGACGTGGCTTGCAAGGTGCAAGACAAGAAAGTGAGAAACGCGGCTTGTTTGTCATTGACTGGATCACCAGAGGTCACCAGAGACAAAGCCTACATCACGAATCAATCACAAAAACGAGCAGACGAGTGCTGCTGCTGATCTTGACCACCACCCTGTCGGACAGCAGATTTTCCAGCCCTATTCCCACTTGATCGCCTTGGCTACATTTTATAAGCATCAGCTAGCCAGCCTGCCAGACTGCAATGCATCATGTGGTCTACACCGTGGGTCATTGACGGGCCGTTTCGTAACAGTGACGCACCAGTACATCACTATTCTATCCAATCTCTTTCATCCATCAGTTCTTCGTTGAGCGGTCGTTGAATAAAAGTTTGTGGGTGAACGGTTGCCAACTCGATATTGCGCCCCGTGTGTATGGGTTTGCCCTCGGCGCGTACCGCTCATCTCTCATTTGCTGAAATTGAAAAAAAAAGCCCGGTGATGGGAATGGACAGTAAAATGCTCCGGAATCACACGGAGTAACCCTCCTCAGATCCCACCCATCCACCCCAATAAGCCTCTCGTACAACGGTCGTTTACAGTGTTCAATTCTTTTCTTCGTTCGTATGTAAACCTCCCGCCTCAATAGGTAGCTCCTTCTGGCTCTTTCAGATCGAGCTACTTCAATGGATCCTGAGCTGAAAAATAACAAAGTATCCTGTCATTTGTTATCTTCCGGTGTCAAAGATGCGGTTCTGAAAAGCGCCACACTTTTATGAAAACCCGTGCCATGTTACATTCAGCTCCATCAGCATACATAGGCCCGATCCCCTACTTCCCCTCCCCCTCCTTGCAGTGGGTTGCCAAGCATAGAAGCAGAAGGGTGTGTTTTTGTTTGTATTGTGTGCTGCGTGGGTGGTGGGTAAGGATTGCAAGAACTGAATATTTGGTGGCGTGAGGTCATGCATGGCGGCGGATTTTATTGAAACCAGGGTTAAAGTCTTGTATGGAGTAGAGTGAGACAATCTATACGTTTGCCCATGCATAATATCGCAATAAATTCATGGACCGGCCCGTGGACGCGAGATTAGCTACTCCATACTATCTATGTGCAGTATGGACACCTTTGCCGAACATGGTGCTAACAAGCCTCACGAAGGCACAGCTGTCTCGTAGCGTGTAGCTATGGCGATAAGTAGCAGATTGAGGCTTATCCATGTGATCATAGCAAGTTCTCGATCCTGCGACGCGCAGCCACCTTGGGTGGCATTTATTGTTGTATCTTCTGCAAGTTCGCCTCTTGATGGCAACAATTATGCCTTCAGGACGGTCGAAATCAAACACAGGCCGGGTATCAATAACAAATTCCAATCGTAATCCAATAATTAAAGAGTGCTCCATTTGCATTTAAAATTAATTTCAAGACACCGTTTTCCTGTAAGCTGTTTTACCATTTTTTTGTCATTATTTCTTTTGTGTCAACCTAGTTGTTCCCTATTTGAATATTGCCATGTTACTCAAACGGCAGCAAATCTAGCAGCACGCTTCTCGGCCTTGGCCTTCTCAGCAGAATCAGTAAGAATACCGGCTTCTTTAGCCTGAGCATTGCCTCCACGGCCGCCGCCGCCGCCGCCCTGACGACCATTGCGGTCATTACGGCCGTTGCGACGGTCACCGCCCCTCCGATCTGTGCTCTGACGCTTCCCAGGACGCTGGCCATCCTGGTTCTGGGGTCGACCGCGCTTCAGTGTGCGCTCAGGAAGAGCCGAGTCAAGCCCAGCGACGTCCTTGGCTTCCAGGCCGAATCGCTTGGCGCGTTCAGCGCGCTTCTTGTCATCTTCGTCCTTATCCTCCTCGATTCCAAACCGCTTCGCACGATCGGCGCGCTTTTTAGCTTCCTCGTCGGCCGTTGAAGAGGACAAGCCGATCGCGAAGGACGGTGCGGGAACGGCTGGCTCCGCGGCAGTAGCAGCGGCGTCTCCCTCGGTGGGCTGGCCAGCTTCGGTAGCAGCGTCCTTGGGTGCGGCGTCGGAAACAGGGGGAGCAGGAGCAGCAGCTTCAGGGGCAGCAGCGGCGGCGGCGGCGGCAGCAGGCTTCGCACCTTCATCGTCACTGTATGTGATTTCGTCGTCCTTGCCAGCTGCGTTGACTCGTTAGCATCTGGCTCTTGTGCGCAGATGGGGCGCTTGCCCGGGTGCGCCAGCATGCGCCGTACCACGTGCCAGAGACTCGAATTGATTCTGCATTGTTCCTCTTTTTCTATTGCGCGCTGATGCTGGCGCGCAGGTTGTGCGATGGGAACGTACCTGTCTTGGTTTCAACCTTATCGGCGGGCTTGGAGTCGGCCTCTTGGAGACGGGCAATCAGATCGGCCTTGTTGCCCGTTTGAGCGAGCTTGCGCTCTGCTAGGAGCTTCTTGAGCTCGGGCACCTTCATGGACGCGTAATCAGCCATTGTGGCGAATGCGACTGATGGAATGGGATGGTTGGAGAGGGCTGTTGTTTCGAATCAAGGGATGCGAAAGGCTCGGAAACGTAGCGACACAAGGGTTTTGCGGATTGGCTATGCGCCGTCGCGAGCCTTTTCAAGGGTGAGCTGCTTTGCAAGAATACCAATATGCTTCTGTGGATCGCGAAGAATGGCAAAGCGCTGAAATTAATAATAATGAGCGGGCTCGATGGTTGTTGGGATGGGATGAGTGTGCAGAAAGCCGCGCGCGCTGGCTACCTGAAGACTGCTAGCTTCCAGAGCAACAAGGGCTTTTGGTTGTGCAGGCAATCAATCCGTTCCTGACAAAGGGAACGAGGCGGCTGGGACTGGCCCCACGCAGTTGTACCACCTTGCTGGGAGATGCGCCTGTACCTGACCGATGGTTGTCCTTTCTAAGGCGATACGTGCATCTTACAGCGGCAAGGTACAGAGCACAGCGCACATCCAAGGCGTGTTACAGTGAGCCCGCCCTTGTCCGACCGTCTCTATAAACCAGGGACGGCCAGGATTCTTCGGACTGTACATACTGCAGACAAAGGTTTTTTTTTTTTGCGCTTTATTTTAAATATTCCATAAACTTAACCAAAATTTAAACAACTTTTTCTCTCTTCATGTCTATTCATCCACAATGTCTACTGAAATGCACACTCGGAATAAACTCTACTAGCTGATCTTGATCTGGGGCTTCCTATTTTAGTAACTGGACTTCATAACCCCGATCCAAGGCAGCACCAATACAGAGTAACAAGGTTTGGCTTCCACAGCACTGCAAAAGAGAAACTCGTGCGAAAACCGTTCAATTTGTAAATCAATTCACACCATTTCTGGAACCATGAATATCCGTACTACCACCAAGATCAATAAATACCCAGCAAGCGACAGTCATGCCCCCTCACGGCGTCGCAGTATTTTATAGGGGTTTTGGCTGGGGGTGGGTCAAAAAATCTGGCCTGATGGAGTGCTGCAACTTTCTTCTCATCCATGCCTTGGCGAGGGCGAGGCGCCGTTCAAGCTAAAAAGCATCTCCAAAAAAAAAAGGACTACCAGCTCCCGACTCGCCCCCTTTCGACATCATTACATACATCACCACCTCTCGCATCCACCTCTCGCATCTCGGCCGATCACTACCTTTGCTTCATCAGTCGCTGCGGCTGTCATACGCGGCAGACTCTACACCACCTGACTCGCCTGTCACACGATGCGATAGTTGACCTTTGACATAGCCTATCAGTCAACCAACCAGCTGAATGAGATTGCCGCCGTCGACGGGCAGCCTCGTTGTAGCATCATTTCGCCCTGGCCGACTGTCGGCCGTGGCCTCTGTTACGTATTGAATACTCGTTTTGTGCATTTATAAAACCAATCACAAGATGACGCGACGAATCGTGAGCCTCGCCTGTCCTATGCGACTGCGCCGCACAGCCACTAACTGACTTCCCACGGACAGGTACGCAATCTAATACAGCTAACGGCAGCTGCAGTCGTCACCGTGCTTGTTGTGCTCTTCCTCGATCGCAGTTACAGAGTACTGCCGACATCTCTACACAACTACCTACCTACGCACCATCCCGGCCATGTCGTTACCGACGTCACGCTCGTCACATGCTCGTCCGTCAATCCATTGTCGAAATGCGACCTCGACCCCAAAAAATGGCATCGGATCGACAAGGAGTTATTCCTCAACCGTGCCTGGGCATCAAGGGCCTACCTGTTTGTTAGCCGCAAGCATGAAGAGGAGCTCGTTGACGGCGACTCGGTTGTTGTCGACTTGAAAGTTGGCCCAATGAAGCCAACAGACGAAAAGGACGACCCCCATACGGTATGGGAATCCCGACCCGGCGGCATTTGGATAAAGCGCTCCTCACAAAAGGTTTCAAGCGATTCCAACGACGCCATTACAAATATTGATGTCCTGTTTGGCGACGATGCCGTCGAAGCTCGCGACGGCTGGGCAATCCGCGGCACGCCTCTCCAGATTGATTCCAGTGGCACCTACCACTCGGCCCATGTCACTGTCCGTCGCGGTGCACCCGTCGAACCGAAGAAGCCGAAGCTCCGTATCCCAGACAGTGGCAGGTTCAAGATTCTCCAGATAGCCGATCTTCATCTGAGCACTGGTGTCGGCGTCTGTCGCGACGTCTTTCCGGCCTTGGAGAGGGGCGAGAAGTGCGAGGCCGACCCCAGAACGCTAGAGTTTGTCGACAAAATGATTAATGAGGAGAAACCCGACTTTGTCGTTCTCAGTGGCGATCAAGTCAACGGCGAAACAGCACCTGATCCACAATCAGTACGTGAGAATTGGTACAGAAGGGTTTTAAACTTGATGCAAAGTTGCGCTAACCCAACATGCTTCTATTTTTAGGCCATTTTCAAGATTGCTCTCATGCTCAAGGAACGCAAGCTTCCCTATGCGACCATCTTTGGCAACCATGATGATGCGCAGGGAATGAGCCGCGAGGCGCAAATGACTCTAATGGAATCGCTGCCCTACTCGCTTGCCAAGGCCGGCCCTGCCGATATTGACGGTGTCGGCAACTACTACCTTGAAATTCTGGGCCGCGGCTCGAGCGATCACTCAGCCGTTACCGTCTACTTTTTTGATACACATTCCTACTCACCCAACGAGAAGAAGTACAAGGGCTACGACTGGGTAAAGCCCAGTCAGATCGAATGGTTCAACAGGACGGCCGACAGCCTCGTCAAGGCCCACGCCGAATACACCCACCAGCATATGGATATTGCATTTATTCATATCCCGCTTACCGAGTACGCCAACTACAACCAGTCCTGGGTCGGTCGGTGGCGTGAGGGTGTCACTGCGCCCCTTTTCAATCCTGGCTTCCGAGATGCCCTTGTTGACAAAGGCATTGTCATGGTCAGCGCAGGACAGTACGTATTTCCTCCTTTAGTTGGTCGCTTAACCGGCTGTCGATTGTATTGAACCACACGCTAACCAGCTACCCTTTTAGTGATCACGTCAATGACTACTGCATCCTCTCCACCGAGGGCGAGCAGGCCGACCCAGCCATGTGGATGTGCTACGCTGGTGGCGTCGGCTTTGGTGGCTACGCCGGATACGGCGGCTTTTACCGCCGCGTGCGTCTGTACGAAATTGATACCGAATCGAGCCGTATTCGCACGTGGAAGCGTGTCGAGGCTGGCCCCAACATTACGGAGCGCATAGACGATCAAATCATTGTCGACAGCGCCAAGGCATACCCTGCCGTCGTGGAACTTCCCCAAGCGCCTCCTCCAGTCGCGTCAGAGAGGCCGATTGATTCTTAAAAAAAAAAAAAAAAAGACCATATAATCAGGCAACGTCTCCAGGCGGAAAAAAAAGGAGGACGGAGGGAGGCTTGGAGAGAGCATGCGATGAGGTTGAAATCTTTCATTTGCCATTATTATACTTACAATGTGAGGCGTTCTTTACGGTGGCTTGCCTTTTATTTTCTAAACTGCTTCTTTGGCTTCTCTTTTCTGTCTACAAAACAAACCACATTACG
Organism: Zarea fungicola; assembly: GCA_900169235.1. Taxonomy (NCBI): domain Eukaryota; kingdom Fungi; phylum Ascomycota; class Sordariomycetes; order Hypocreales; family Cordycipitaceae; genus Zarea; species Zarea fungicola. The sequence continues at coordinate 188,400 of FWCC01000064.1, forward strand.
AAAACATTGTGGCTTGGTTTTCTTTCTGTATACATGACCAATACCTTTCTTCTCACTACTTGTTTGCTTCGTTGCACCACACTGTTGATGGTGCCTCTTTCTCTATCTCACACTCTCTTGTCCTTTGGAAATGGCGTTTTGGGAGCTAGCTGTATGGGATTTTTTTTTATGCACAGCAGACGAGGAAATACTGGGCGTAAATACCAAGCACAAGACAAAAACATGTACAAATACATTTGAAATATTGTCAAAAAAAACTGCTTTTAAATTCACACAAATACACATACAATATCACAAAGCTTTGGAAATGCGCTTTGAAGATGCAAGTAGTCTGGCACTACCGTAAAGGCTAAGTTATAGAAAATACAGGTAAACAATTTTGAATTGACATAAGGTCGTTAACAGTATTTCTCGCTTTTCGCCAAAAGTTTTAGTCTTATTAATGGCACCAAAAATCAATTGCCATTACAAAACCCATTCCTGGAGAACAGAACAAAACGTATTTACATGTACACAAATAAAAGCTCATTTACAATGTCTAACAAGGAAAAGGAGCGAATATTTGACCATTCCCCTATATCGTTCCTCGTCGTCTCCCCTCACGAAACAGCGTCGTCACAGCCGCAATCTTGTTCGCCCGCTCCGACTCAAAAAAGGTGTTGGTCTCGTACATGTCCACCACTTTCTGGACCGTCTCCAACACGCTGGTCTCGGAGTACATGTCGCGCGCCGCGTTTTTGATCGCCACCACGTCAAGGTACAGCTTCTCCGCGCCACGAAAGGCGCGTTGTTGTGCGGTATCGTGCAGCAGGACCGCCGCCGTCGTGCGAGACGACTGATTACCACTGGCTCCGGTACTGGCTTTTTTGCCCATACGCCTCCGCAGGGATGATGATGTCGAATGCGGCACTGGGAGGGGTGCCGCGGAAACAACCTAATCTTGGAGAAACCGTCCGTGGGACTGGAGGCTCCACGCCATATTCTCCATTGTCAACGTATATTGTGGATGCGCACGTCCAAGCGTCGGGAGGAGAATATCCAGCGCCTTCTGGTACCTGCCCTGCGCTGTGTCGTACCTCGCCCGCAAGTCGTCCATCCCTGCTAGGTTCCGTATCGAGAGCGCCGTGCGCGGGTGCTGAGGCCCCAAACAACGCAGCTTGATATCCATGGACTTTTGATGCAGTGCTTCAGCTTCGTCGACGGCAAAGACCTCTTTGGAGATGTTGGCCAGGTCATCGAGGGAGCCTAGCGTCATTGGGTGGAACTGCCCAAATGTGTTTTGGTACGACAGATATACCCTGCGGTAGAGCGCGTGCGCTTCTTGGCGTCTGTCCATATTGTTGAGTGTGCAGGCAAGTAGCTGTATGGTGCCCGCGGTTTCGGCATGCGAGGGGCCCAAGGCCTCCTCTTGCGCGTGCTCCAGTGTCTCAAATTGCGACTCGGCAGCGCTGAGCTCCCCGCGCGCAGCGTTAGCTTTGGCCGTGGCGAGGGCAAGACGAAAGTCAAGGGAGTTGTCTACAGAGGGCATCATGTCGACGGCTGTGAGCACATCTACACTTTTGTCAATCTCACCCTTTTGCTGCAAGAGTTGACTCAAAGAGAGCGCAGCCTGGATTCTCTCGAGCGGATCCATGGTATGATGGTGTTGAAGAGCAAGCCGAAAGCATCCGATAGACTGTTGGAGCGCGCCGGCCGTCATGCATGCGTTTCCGAGCATGTTCCACGAGATGCTTTCCAGCTCTGGCGGCTCCTCCAAGATGGGAGAGCAGTCATCGTAGCAGAACTTCGCATGTGGCGCAATAACACGACCAAAATCTTGTACTTCGCGCAGCGTGGAAGAGTCGATGCTTGCTCTGCGGACACCATCAGCACAGACGTTGCATGCAAGCCAGGCATGCTCTGTTTTGTCCTCGTCAGATAACTGATTTCGTACATATTCTCGCGCGTCTGTATCTACAATGAAAAACGACGTGGAGGTGGAACTGGTCGATCCCAGCGACAAAGTTGGCGAGGAAGCAGGAGATGAACGAGCGGATGAGTCTTCAGAGCGAGTTGGATGAAGGAAGTTCTGGTCAGTGAGATGCTGTAAAATGTCGTCTATGTTATCTTGGGTTTGAAGAGCTATTCACAGATTAGCGCGTCTCCAGCCAATATTTAGGGTCAGTTTCACAAACCTCTTAGTTCCGTAATGATCTTGTTAAATCGTTGTGGAACTGGTTTAGGATCGGTGACGAGTGATCCTAAAAATAGAGATGCGGGGATGGCTTCAGATGAGAGCATGGCGCTGATGCGTAGGATAAGCCGGCTTGAGGGGGACTGATCGATTGAAGAGCCAAATAGACGCGGCTCCGGTGTGTTCTGCAGCAGGAGCTGGTAGTCTGTAAGTAAGAGCTTCTTCATGCGAACGGCGGCGGCAGCCTGCGCTATGCTCTTAGGATGGCCATCGAGCCGCCTTATCAGATCTTTGGCGGCAATTTCTGCATAGTTATTAGCTTGGTATCTCAATAAACCCTGGTATATTTCCCCTACCTTGGTCAACTGTCGTGGTAGCCAATGGCCCAGCGCCAGTTTTGAGCATCTCCATGGCCTGCTCTTCATTCATGGAATCTACCAAGATCTTGGTTCCCCACCTGCACGCTCTCTCACTTTCGGAGGTGAGAATGACTCTACCAGATAAAGTGAGAGGAATAAACTCTTGCACATTGTACACGGGCTCAACACGGTCAAAGACAACAAGCCACTTGCTATTCTCCGGTTGCATGAGCCAATCCTTCACTGCCCGAACAACGGACATGATTCTGAGCCTATCAAGCTGCAGAACGCTCTTGGCGCGGACCATCTCTGAGACTCCCGTGACGCCAAGCTTCTCCTCAACCTTTTCTCTGGGCAGCTTGCTGGAGTAATAAGAAACCAGAATGTTGGCAAAATCTAGGTAGCTCCCGGCAGCAGTTTCCCAGGACTCAGCCCAGACCCAAAATACGAAGGAAATGTCACTCTTGTGCAGCTGAATGTAATGCTTGGCCAGAGTTGTCTTTCCAACCCCAGATTGCCCCCATAGATGTGCAAAGCGAAAGGAGATGGAGCCTTTCGTCGGCCGAGGATTGAAAACAGCAACAATCTGTTGCATGATATCATCTCGGGCAACGATATCGTCTACTTCACCAGGAATATAATAAGGCACTGAGTAACCGAGAGCGCCAAAGTCAACAGGGCGAGCTATGTCGGTGTCAGTATCCATAGCTGCTGTACAAAAAGAGGCCGACTTACGGTTCGAGATACTCAGGGCCTTTCGTTTTGCTTCCACGAATCCAGACATGATACTCGTGCTAACCAGTTCGCTAAATTTATCGATGAAGGACCTGTAATTTGCGTCTCGGCCGTGGAAGCTGATAAGGTCAGAATGAGTGGCAGCAAGACCAATCTGCTCGCCATCTGAGCCAGTCATGGAGTGTTTCTTCTCAACAACAAAGCTGTGTCCTGTTCGCTTCGTCTCATAAAATGAGATTCTTGGTAGATTTGCCGCAACACCCATGAAAGCGCCCATCTGGCGCTCCAGCCACTGAATGTCATCCGGCTGTAACTGCATTGGCGGCGGGGTGCCTCCATTGTCCTTATACCCAGATGTTCTCCGTATGACGTGGGCCAGCGGGGAAGGTGATAGTGAGCGTCCCGGTGCGATGGTACCGAAGAATGCAGCACCGCAAGTTGACAACTCAAGCTCGCGGAGAACAGGGTCTGTAGCCTCGCCGGAGAGGATGAGGGCACGCTTGACAATCCAGCCACCGAGGCTGTGGGCTATGAAGAAGAGGGGCCGCATGCTGGTACCGTCTTGCTGGCGCATGGAAACGAGGCTTTCCGTTAGGTTTAGGGCGCGGCCATCAAGCAGGTGAAAGGCAACGTAGCGATAGCCGACATCGTTAGATACGTAGCTGTAAGTCATGATGCGCGCATTGGGCATATCTGTGCCGAGCAGTTCCTCGAGCCAAGGCTTAGAGGATCCAGATTTAGGATCACGGGTGATCCAAGCCCCGAAGCCTTGGTCACCAAGGCCATGGACGGCGACGATGCTAAGAAGAGATATGTATTAGAAACTGCTGGGAGCGAGAGGCGTAGGATGGACGAAATGAACAGTGAGGGGCCTGTATCAACATTGGCAACAGATATTCACTTACTCCATCTCAGCCTCTGGGGGGTCTAAAACAACATTGAGGCCGCTATTGTCACCATGACGGCGTCGCGAGACAGAGCCTTTTACGCGATGGAGGAAGCCTCGCAGCGGCACCAAGGCGCTCGTCATTGCTACACTACCAGTGGGCAAGAAAGCGAGTAGTATTGATTCGTTCAGGAAGAGTTTAAACTAGGAGCGACGGAGTGAGAGAGATGGCATGTCTGTAGGAGCGCAAGGTGCAAAGTCGGAAATAAATATCTAAGCCATTGTGTTTATTAGGGAAATGGGCTGAGCGCCTTCTGATGAACGCTGGGGCTGAGCTGAAGTACCTGCTTCGTTGTACCTCATTGTGTGATTGAAGGCGCCTGTGCCACCCAAAGTCACTTGGCGGCTCTCAACAGGTGGCTGCGATCAGGCAGTGGCCCCGCAGGTGGCGAGTGTCAGGCGCTTGAGTCCCTTCCAGGCTTGTTCAGCGGGCCGTCAGTGGGCCTACAGCGGCCTCCCGGAGTCTGCGGAGCACCACCCACAAGGCTGGCCTGTGTGTCACCACCACTGTGGCCCAGTTGATGCGCATACTTTTATCGCATTGGCTGGCCAACAACATGCTTGAATCGTCCGATTGCATCTCGGTCCTCACTTTAAAACCCAGCGGTTCGTTTAGTTCATAGGATATATTGTTAATCAAAGTAGTATAGGAGCACGTCTTTCTTGTCAGGAGCGGCGGTGGAACCATGGGGAGCAGGGGCAACTAAATAAATAAAACAAACAAAATAGTGCAAAAAGTGGTATCATGATTGAGAGAAGCGCCTTCATCACCCAACGACCTCAACATCAAATTCCAGTTCCTGTACAATACGCTCATCCAGCAGCGACGCAGTCGAGCGTCTATTCACAGTCGGCGGCAGATCACCTTCGGCTTGATATGTTGCCCCGGCAGACGGGGACACGCCAAGGAATGATTCCACCTGGCCGGCAACGGGCCCATCCTTAATCTCGGGCCAGTAGTCGGAGCCGTCGTCAACGGCGAAGCCATGCTTCTCGCCCAAAAACATGGCGCGGAGTCTGGCCCGCAGACCCTTGAGCTTCTCCAGGCGAATCAGACGGTAGCCGAGAAACACAATCATCTCTTCCTCATATGTCACCGAGGACCCCTTTTCGTGGGACACATAGAAGCTCGCGTCGATGCCGACGTCAATAGCTGTGCTCGGATCAAGTGGTGCCTTGGCGGCAGCGCCGCCACCGTTGGAGTTCTCCTTCCACTCCGTGGCCTCGAGGTTCGCCACCGTGACGATATCGGTGATGAAGTAGCCCTGGTCATGGTTGCTGCGCAGTAAATCGAACAGCTCGTCATAGTACTGCTTGTTCTTGAGGAGCTCCTTGAACTTTTCGCCCGGTGAGTCCATGTGCCAGATGCGTGCGACTGTCGCAATGTTCTCCGCGCCATCCGCCTTGGCGCGCTGTGCGAAAAAAGTCATAATGTCGTTGAAAGAGGCCGACACTCTGGCGTCCTTGATGCGATTCCGCCAAAAGGCAACGTTGCGCATATGCACTGGCTTTGGGTCGAGGTCCATAACCATTTCCTTGGGCAGAGTCTCGGTGCGGTAAGGGATGCGGCGCTCCGTTGGCAAGCCTGGGTATTTGACCACGCTGCCGATGAGCTTATCGCGGTACTCGCCAGCGTCGAGACGCGGCTGTACAAGCCAGAGCGGCTTCATTTCGTGCGACATGTTGAGAGATTGCGGCTGTCTTTGCCGTTGCCAATGTTTGTATTGTTGTTGTTGTTGCTGTTGTTTTTCTTGCTTCGTACCGTTATCTGTGTTCTTGCCTGTTTTCTTTATTGTCGTGTCCGCTTCCCTTTCCCACCTTTTATTTTCTCTAAATCTTTTTCCTTTCTTGCTCTCTTGGTTTTCTTGTTTCTTTAGTGTTTCTTTTCCTCCCCCTGGTTCTAGCTCTTTCCGTTGTTCCTGCCGTGGCTCTTCAGGAATCTTGCTTGATTTTAGTGTTTTATTGATGTCTGGTTGAAAACAAAACTGTTGAAAGGCAAAGGAATCAGGAGTATTCGTATTGGCTCAAGTCATATGGGCATTGGAATTTTTTGAGGATTGACCTAGTCTCCTGCACAAAAGTGAGTATCAATTTGCATCGAAGCGCAGATCTTGAAAAGCGAGGTGGCGCAGACGGGAGTCATTCCCCCCTTGAAATCTAGCCAGTCAGGCTACGCCATCAACGTCACTTGTCTCGGGGGCATTCATTCATACTTGTACAGGTGCTAGTTCAGCCTTGCGCAGCCACAATCGGTGCTGGATTCTAAGGCCACTGAGCATCTCTGTCAAAACTCATCAATAGTCCCACCTGGCCATCAATACTATACTGGGGGAGGGTGTTTTTCTGACACGGCTTAAAAATCCTTCTAGCGCTCTAGTAATATTTTTTTAGCGTACTAGAACACTATAGTGGAGCCAACACCTTGTAAGTATAGCCTGTGTCTTTTCTGACATGGTTTTGAATTCTGAAATGATTTTATGTCTTTTGATGTGTTTTGAAGCATCCTGAAATATTTCTCTACCTTTCCACAAGGCCCTGCCTTTCCATAGGCTAGCTAGCCATTGACCTTCTTCAAACACTCCACACCTCCATCAAGCCCTCCATCTAGCTACCTGTAGTAGTAGAAAGCTAGCAAGAGGGCTCGGCGGAGGGCTCAATACAGGGCTCGGCGGAGGAGCAGTCGGCCTGTTTGAAGCCATCGAGAGAGCCAGCGAGAGGGCTATCAAGAGAGTCATCCAGCGATTGAGCTAGCGAAGGAGTCACGCTGGATGACTCTCTCGATGGCTTCAAACAGGCTGGCTGGCTGGCTGGCTGTGGCTGTGACTGGTTGGGTATTTGGTACTTAGATAGGTACTTAGAAAGCTAGGTATATAGTTTAATAAAAAGGAGGTCTAATGTTAAAAAGGGTTACTATCTTAAAATACTATTATATTAAAATATTTTAGTATCTTGAAATGGTTTTATTTTGACATGTGTAATGGGCCTTGCATGATGATTTTGACTTTTTGACACGATTTTCCCCTGGTAGCGTTTTTTGGCCGTGTCAGAAACCCCACCCCCTCGCGTACGGTAGTCTGTAATTCCCCTAGGCCAACTCGTAGCTAAGGTATCATGTCATCAGACTGAGCCAAATTCCATCTCATGGAGTAATAATCAATCAGGCAACGTTATGTCCCTTAATAGCAGGCATTGCGCAAATGATGTAACAAAATACCGGTTCCACTGCCCTACCAGTACTACATGCTAGGAACAGGCATTGCCTACAAGATAAAGCCCTGTTAGAGCCATGTTTGAAGCAGTCCCCCTTCCAGCTCCAAACTATTCGACAAGCAAGTCTTTAGCTTGGATCAACAGGTCAAATTGAATTTCCCAATCATACGGTTCACAATACTATGAAAGTGCGCAGCCTGCAAGCCTCAAAGTTTTGAGGCTTCTTAGAAACTATCAATAAACTTTTTCAGCGAGCACCGCCACTGATCAGTTGTCGGTATGTACAAGCCTGGCGGCATAATGTTGCGGACTATGTCCCATTTCGTCGTATCTCCTAAACCCTAGCATGATTCTGTCAAGGTAACGCGCATTTGGTACGTTGGCGCTCCCGTCGCGACGGCCATCTCTACGGCTTTGGTCTGGGTCTTGTACATGGCCATTTGCTCGTTAGCCTGCTAAGCCAACCAGTCTCTATCGGTCTTTGCCGTCATCTACATGATTCGAATTTATTCGTCATGCAGAGCCTGGTGTCATGAACAAAGGCTACGCCATTCAGCTTGCTAAATACCAAAGCTGGTTTGAAAATACGTATTTTGGTAGGCAATGCCACTCTACTTTGGAGCAAAGAGGAACCGGAAGGACTTCATGAGGCCAACTTCTCATTTGATGCTTGTTTTCTGTGTGCCTGTGTGCCTGTGTGGTCGGCTCCTTTACGCGGCGAAGCCCCACTAATTTATCGCCCGGTCTCGGCCCATGTCAGATGTGACTCTCCCAAGCAGTCGGGATAATAAAACACAGATTTGATTCTTTTGGACACGCATTTCTTCTCAGCTTCTCACACACACAAAATAAAATAAAAATCTAGCACACCATGGCTTCTGACAAGGCACCTGCGGAAAACATGCTTTGGGGTGGACGCTTCACAGGTATGTTTCTACTTGATTGAAAGTCGCTCTCCGGCCAAATGCTCCCTTTACTCTGACACTTCCTGCCCTGATGAAAAGGAGGCCTTGATCCCCTCATGCTCAAGTACAATGCCAGCATCCTGTACGACAAGTTTCTGTACAAGGAAGATATTCTCGGCAGCATTGCCTTTGCGCGCGCCAACGCAAAATCAGGCATCATCTCGCAGAACGAGTTTGCCGAGATCGAGAGGGGCCTGAAGGAGGTGCAGAAGGAGTGGGAAGCAGATAACTTTGTCATCATGCCCAATGATGAGGACATCCATACGGCCAACGAGCGTCGCCTGGGTGAGATTATCGGCAAGGACATTGCCGGCAAGCTGCACACAGGCCGTAGTCGCAATGAGCAGGTTGTCTGCGATATGCGCATGTGGCTCCGTGACCAGATGCGTGAGATTGAGGGCCAGTTGGTCAGTTTCATCAAGGTTATTGCCGCCCGTGCTGAGGCCGAGGTGTAAGTTCTAATTCCACTGCCCCTCCTCTCATCTGAGCCACGCCGTTTCTGACGATGAAGCAGCGACGTCATCATGCCTGGATACACTCATCTCCAGCGCGCCATGGTTGTCAGATGGTCACAGCACTTGCTGTCTTTTGGCTTCAACTTTGCCAGCGACCTTGAGCGCCTGCGCGAGGCCATGAAGCGCGTAAACAGGAGTCCCCTTGGCTGCGGTGCCCTGGCTGGCAACGGCTTCAACATTGACCGCGAGATGATGGCCAAGGAGCTGGGTTTCGAGGGCCTCCTGTGGAACTCGATGAACGCTGTCGCCGATCGTGACTTTGTCACCGAGTTCCTGCAATGGGGCAGCATGTTTATGCAGCACATTTCGCGCTGGGCCGAGGATCTCATCCTCTACTCCACCACCGAGTTCAGCTTCATCTCCATTGCCGACGCCTACTCGACCGGCAGCTCGCTGATGCCTCAAAAAAAGAACCCTGACGGCCTGGAGCTGCTGCGCGGCAAGGCCGGCCGCGCGTTTGGCCACATGGCCGGTCTGATGATGACCCAAAAGGGCCTGCCGAGCACATACAACAAGGACTTGCAGGAGAGCTGGGAGCCCATGCTGGACCACGTCAAGACCGTCTCAGACAGCGTCCAGATTGCAAATGGCGTCCTCGCCACGCTGACCGTTCGTGCGGACCGCATGAAGGCTGCCCTCGATCCGTTCATGCTGGCTACCGACCTGGCGGATTACCTCGTGCGCAAGGGCGTTCCCTTCCGCGAGACGCATCATATTTCTGGCCGATGCGTGGCCAAGAGCGAGGAGCTCAACATTCCGATGAACGAGCTCTCTCTGGAGCAACTGCAGGCTATTGACAGCCGCTTCACTGCCGACGTACTGAGCACGTTCAACTATGAGACGAGTGTCGAGCTTCGCTCTGCCCAGGGTGGTACCAGCCGCGCTCGTGTTCTGGAACAGGTCAAGGTTCTCAAGTCCATGTTGGCTTGAAGGGATTGGTGAGACTTGGAAGTTCTTGGGTAGGGAATGAATATACCATGCCGTACAAGCTTCCCCGACGGCCATAATGTGGCAAAATAAAATGGAACAAAAAGAAAAGATGGGAGGGTTTAAAACAGGAACTAAAAATACTATACTATTGTAATAATACTAAAATTTCAACCTACCACTTGCCGTGATAACGAGCGTTGGCTCGCGTGTAGTATTTTCTTCGCTTTGGTGCCCTGGTTCCTCGCAAATAGACCAAATCCGGCACAAATTCATAAAATGCTCTCGGCCCTCTGGAGCCTCCGCCATGTTTCACAGAGCCGGGGTTTGCATTTGAAAATCCAAAGAATCAGGCGGTTATGAAAGCGCCCATCGCCTAGAATATTGAAAATGGTGCTGATTCAACGAGATAAAAGAGAGAGAGAGGGCTCTGTTTTGGCGAGGGTAAACTCTGCTCCTCAGGAGCGTAAACTCCGCGAGCATCCATATAGCATTTTTGATGACCGAATAAAAGCAATGGATTAGTGCCCTAATTACTACTATATATATTGACTAAGAAGCATTGTGCCCTTGCCGTTGAACATGGCAAACCCTGGCCCTTGTTGGAAGCAGCCTCAGATATTGGGTGTTTGCAATCGTGGCACGCTAGTCCTAACTTTCTCACTTGCTGTGGATGGATCTGAGATTATGCTATTGTTTCCCGTCAATTCTTTAATTTTAAACCTACTTATTCTCTGGTTTGGTTTTGGCTTGGCACCAAACCAAGCCAGGACACTGGCTAGTTCGGATAGTCTGAAGTGGACGGATATTACTGATATAAACTAGGTACTATGTTGGAGGCCAGGCTTGTAGCACCCTGCTTTGCTCGCAGCCCTGCGCTTTACGGGCAATTAGCCTTCCACCAAAAAACAAAATACAGGCAGGAAGGCACACGCAAAGTGGTTGCAGAGATTGAGTGGACCGCGATGCAAAATACAAAGGTCCGTGGTCCAGGCAACGGGAGGCAAGTGGCCAAGATGAGAATCTTCTAGCGGACAGCACAGCCAAGCGAGGCACTACAATGGTCGAAGAACAGGTAGAGCTACCCACTTAGTAGGTACCTTATCCCGCTAAAGCCTACTAATTCCCACCACAGAACCCCTCTCTGGTGGAGCCGCCCAGGAAATACAGCGCCTTGCTTCACTAAAACAGTTTCCCAAAGAAGCAGTGGACCCTGAAAGAAAAGTTCGCCCCTCCAGTCTCCCGCAACAAGTGGGAGGGGCGCCCGCCAATGACATCAGCCGTACCCCTCCATGCGCACCCCAGTTCAGTGGCTGCCCGAGGGCTGCGTTGCCTTTTAGCTGGGGGGTTTGGGTGAAGCTAAGAAAAAAAATTGTTCACCGACTGACAACCAGGAACAATAGACGGAGTAGTAAGAGGTAGAAAAAAAAACTCAGACGAAGCTCGGCCCGCCAACCAGAGGCGTCGTTATCCACTGTTGTTTATGTCATGAAGAGGAGTAAACAAGGTCCTGTAGGGAAAATTTTTTGATTGAGCGGGAAAGTGGCTTTATAAAGTTGAAGTAATCCCAGATTTTCTAATCCCTGGTTCTTTTCCCCCTCCTTCCTCTTTCATCTCTTTCCTCTTTCCCTTCCCTGTATACAGTACTTTTGATATACACCGCAAACATGTCTGACGACAAGATTGAAAACCCCATCTCTTACAGCCAGCTCCAGGAGCTTGAAGACGACTTTGAGGATGTCGAAGTTGAACTGCGTATGCTTTTTTCTTTTCTTCCTCCCACCTGCTCTCGGTTCCTCTTCATCAATGCTAACTTCCCCCCCCCACCCGTCCAGTTCGTCAGCAGGCAAAGCTCACTGCTGACCTCTTCGTCAAGCGCGCCAAGGTCGTCTCTCAGATCCCCAACTTCTGGCCTCTCGTCCTCGAGCAGTCCCCATCCGACATTGACGAGTACATCCAGCCCACTGACTCTGCCGTGCTCCTCAACTCTCTCGTCGACCTCTCCGTCGAGCGCTTCGAGCTGGCCTCGGGCGGCGACCCCCGCAGCATCGCCATCAAGATGACCTTTTCCGACAACGAGTACTTCTCCGACCGCACTCTCGAGAAGAAGTTCTGGTGGCGATACGCCAAGGACGAGTGGGCTGGCCTCGTCTCTGAGCCCGTCAAGATTAACTGGAAGTCCAAGGATAAGGATCTGACCCAGGGCATGCTCGACCTCGTCTGCGAGGTCCGCGCGGCCGAGGCCAAGACTGGCAAGAAGCTCGACGACGACGTTGAGCCCAAGAAGTCACTGCTCGCCAAGATGGAGGCCACCGGTCTCGGTGGTGTGTCCTTTTTCGCCTGGTTCGGCTTCTGCGGCCGCAACATCTCGGCCGAGGAGAGCAAGGAAGCCTTCAAGGTCGAGCAGGAGAAGCGTCAGCAGCGCAAGGCCGGCATGAACGTCGACGACGACGATGAGGATGAGGACGAGGATGATGACCTCGATGAGTATGAGACCGAAATCTTCCCCACTGCAGACGACGTCGCCGTCTGCATTGCCGAGGATGTCTGGCCCAACGCCATCAAGTACTTTAGTAAGTTTTTTTCTAGTCCCAAAGACTGCCAAGAAAATTACGAATAAGCAATACTAACTTGCAGATCTTCTAGTCACCGCCCAGGAGCACGATGCCCTCTCCGACATTGACTTTGAGGAGTCTGATGAGGAGATGGATGATGCTGACGATGATGACCACACCAGCAAGAAGCGCAAGGCTTAGATGGCTTGCGATTGTCGTTGCTGTGGAGAGAGAAAAAGTAAACTGTAATGACGTTGGTTTTTTTATAAAGAAATGATGATGCCCCCACCCCAATCCTTCACCTTTTTTGCTTTGGTTAGATACCCGCTGTGCTGGGACACACGGTCCAAACACAAAGATTTTAGAAGAAATATAATTCACTTGAACTCTTAAAGGTCTTTTTATTTGCACAGAAATTGAAAAAAAAAAAAAAAAAAGTCTGGTATTCAAAATGAAAGCAGCATGCAAACATTGCCCAAAAAAAGAATCGTTATGCGACTGCGAAAGTAATATCTACTTTGACTTTGTCCCATTGGTCTCGGCTGCGGCCTTGAGTGCATCCTGCGTCCTCTTGGCCGCCGACCAGTCCACTTTGCCCTCGCCCTGAAAAACGCCGAGGCGATCATACAACGAACGTGCCCGCAGGTACGGGTCGAGCTCCCAAAAGTTGGCCGCCAGCCTCTTGGCGATGGCGTCCCTCTCTGCCTTGATCCGCTCCGAGGTGGCCTTGTCGCCCGCGGCGACGGCCGCCCACTCACGTGTCTTGCCCTCGAACTCGGCCGTGAGCGCGCGGCGCTGGGCCAGGAGCTTGTCGCGCGTGGCCGTGTCCTTCATCCTGTCGTTTTCACCGGGGACGGGCGGGACATACTCGTAGACCCACGGGTTGGCGCCGCCGAGTTCCTGGACGAGCTGCTCCGGTGCAATGTACTCGGTGATGCCGTCGACGCCGTTTGTGAAGTGGACTTTGGAGGCAACGACGGGATCGAGCCAGCCGTGGATGATTTTCCATACGCCTGAGGAGAGAAGATTAATTAGCTGCGAATTTCCCTGGTTTATTTTTTTCTTAAAATAAAGAGGAAACGAAGAAGAAGAGCCGGGAAAGGTTAAGGGTGACAGTCGGGGGGGTTGGAGCTTACTCTTGAATACCCAAGGAGCATTGTGGATGAGAATACAACCAAGGGACTCGGGATAGTTGGCCTCGAAGCACTGAATCAAAAATTTGATGGGCACGTAGTCCATATTGGCCAGAGTGAAGCCAGTCAAGTCAAAAACGATGGTCTAAAATGATTCTTGTCAGCCTTTGGGCACAGACTCAGACACCACGGGGACAAAAAACAAGATCACTTACACCCATCTCAATAGGCGCCTCTAGAGACAATCGCGCCAGCTCAATCGAATACACAGTAAACTTCTCCAGACTCTCTACCGTCTGATCCGACGCTCTGTGCAGCTTTGCGCGAATGTAGTTCACTGGCCGCCCCTCCCGGTCCACGCCGTGCAGAAAGCCTTTGCCCCAGCGCATCTGGTTCAAAAAGTCCTTGCCCACAATCTTCTCCTGGCTGCCCGCGGCGCCATTCTCCTCGCGATCCAGCGCGTACCCTTCGCCCTGGCGCATCAGCTCGCGGTCGACCTTGGACTCTTCGACGCGCCAGCGCACCGCCTTGGCAAGCATGACGACAGCGCGCATGAGGTTCCATTTGCGGGCGCGCAGGAAGCGGAGGGCCAGCGTGTCCGGATGCTCGTGCTTGACGGCCTCGATGATGATGGCGCGCGCCGTCTCGGGCGTGTAAATGTCGAGCGCCTCAATGGCGAGCTTGATGAGCTCCTCCTTGTCTGGCTCATCCTCGGGCATGAGGCGTTGCATCTCCTTGACGCAGTTAGGGAACTTGGGGTGCGTAAGCTCGGCCGTCTTCTTGCTGCTGCCGCCCCTGCCAAAGAGGCCCCAGCCGCCGGATGACTTTTCTTCTTTTATTTTGGCGGGTGTGTCGACGGCCTCGCCGCGGGCCTTTTTCTCCTCGTAGATGCGCGTTTCCCTCTCGTACATTTCCAGGACTTGAAAGCCAAAGGCCCAGAGCTGGCGCAGCTTTTCTTCTTGTTCCTCAGTCAAGTTGCCGAGGTGACCAGGAGGTCTCTTGATTTCGTCTTCCGACATGATGGTTTGCGGCTTTAAACGGAGGAGGTTTTCGCGTCTCTTGTATTGTGCAAGCTTAGCCAAGACAGTCTCTCTTGTATAATAGGTCTAGATGAAATGGCGCAAGTATAGATTTCCCTCTATCACAGCCAATATTGAAAGAATAAGAAAAGAAAAAGCTCCGCTCAAAACATTAGTTCAGAGAAGTTTTAGCAATGTTGATCCTCGGGGGAATCAATGGAGGTTGGGTGTAGGGCTATTTATTCAGATGTCCTTCCCCCACATCACATGGCTTGCAACATGTGCTTCCTTGCAGAAACCAATTTAAATCTTTAAGAAAGATTTAAGCCCATTTCTACCTAAAAAGAAAGCACGTGCCAATAATCTGGAAACCTCCTCATAGCACTGGTTTCCCCTTTCGGAGAGGCTTGTTTGAGCCGCATGTAGGATCAAATTTCCCTCCTGCGCTGCAAAACTGAAAAGAGTCTACACTTCAAAGTTGCCTTGCCTCCTCACTACTACCCCGCATTGTCCCCCCCAATGCCCCTGGGGATTCTGGCTCTCGGCCGGGCACAAAGGTTTCCCGCTAGTAACTTAGTGAGTATGGCAAGCGGGTGTGGCTAGCTTGAACTTGCCACGAGCACAGGAGCTCTTTTGGTTGGGTAATTAACGAAAGGAGAGGACTCATTCTTCGTAAATAGAGCAGCCACATGCTTATGTGTAGCAAGCGGCGCTGCCCGCCTGGATGTCACTGGTGCGTTTCAGGTGAAAACTGTTGTCGAGGCTTCTGTTCGCATCTGTTCTATCTACAAAGGTGTGGGCAAACCAACTAGAGATCGACAAATGCCTTAGAGCCGATTGCCTCGGTACAAGGTTGGTCCCGCTGGAATTCATGCAGCATCTGGTTCGCTCCATTGCCGCAGCTTCCTCATGCTCGCCCAAGCAGCAGTAAGGGAAACGCGCGTACTGGGGTCCGCGACAATCAGTCGCTAGTAATTGCCGGGGAGTCGTCTTGTCTGGCCGAGGCAGTCGGCTTGACTCAGACCATAACAGGTACGAGTAATACAATTTGGTCATGAACTGAGTTGGGTCGATCAAGCTTTACAAGGATAGCGTAGCCTTGGCACACAAGTCTGGGGAAGTCTGGGGAGAGTTTGCCCAACCCAAAACTGCAGTCACGCAAGAACTGGTGCTGTGCTATGATGGACTATATTAGACTAGCTTCGTTCACCCCTCGTCCTTGTATCATCCAGTTTGTAGATCTGTGGCCTTTGTTGAACAACAATACCGTCAACTTGGATATTGGTCGCACATCGGCACTCGGGCGCTTCAACCCCGACATTGTCGGTCTCCGACCAGTCTCATTGCTGCTATTTCTAATCCGCTGCGACCACAGCCATAATTAAACAGTGACGCTGACCAACCAAAAATTACGCCGGTTTTCATGATGCACGTACATTGTGCATCAGCATTGCTTAATTTGTCAACTCGTACAGTGTTGTTGAACGCCACCCGTCTCTGAATACTACTAGAGACAGCTTGCCATGTCGCTTAGAAACGGCAACGTCGGTAAAAACAATATCTCTTCCGAGCAGCGAGTTTTTCAGTCTGCATCATCTAATTACGCCGTTAATGGTTGTCGCCATGAACCAATCCGGGGTAACTAATGGGTTTGGTGATTCTGCCGTCATAGGAGGGGTGGCCAACCTCCAGGCCAGGCTCGCGCCACTAGTTTCTGTCTAACGGCTCGGAGAACTCTCCCATGCCGAACACGACACAAGACACTGTATGCTCGCACAGCTTGCTGGCTGCCACCAGACACGACAACGAGGAACGGCCACCGTGGCATTGTCAACAGAATTGACAGTGCAGCTCTCACGCCGCTAGTTTGCGACACCTTGTACTTTGCGCGTTCATCTTCGTTACCATCTGTCCTTGTCGGCACGACGGGCGTGGTTCGGGGCGTGCGCCACGTTTTCCGAGCCTGCATGCAAACTACACACGTATCCTGTCTTGCCAAGGAAAGAAGAAAGGTCCATAAACTTGACGTATCCCATATTACTGGCCTTGCATATATAAATGGTCAACCCCATACGTCTTCCACTGCTGCTGGCCAGATCCGTAGAGTCGCATCGCTTCCAGCACACAGCAACTCGCACTGCGAAAGCATCCTCATTAGCCGCCCGCCGACAGCTTTACACAATGGCTACTCCAACACGCATTCAAATTAGCCCCGAGGAGACTGGTCTCTTAGGTTTGAAGCAGACACCTGATGCCGCGGCCAAGATTACCGAGCTCTTGCAGGAGGATCTAGAGGTAAGATGAAATAGCCATTAGTTCTGTCAAGACATCTACGAGGCGTGAATACTAAGAAACCGACTGCTTTAGACACACAATGTCTTTTTCAACGAAAAGGGCTATCATAACCATGTAACTCCCCCTCCCTCCTTTATTTTACAGAATTGAATTGAGTCTTTATATACTAATCTTTCATGCCCAGATCACACACCAACTTCTGACTCTATACTCAACGGGAGCTACAGCCCAGGACATTCAGCGCGGGTACGACCACAACGTCACATATCAGCTCAAGCGGAACGAGCAGGGAGAAAAGGCATTGAGTCGGCTCCGCGATAACTATGACGGGGCGACAAAGGAGTTCTTTGGACGTGGCAGGTATTACGGAGATTTTGTCCGCTTCTACCAGGGCGAGATGGAACAACTCGGATGGAAGGAAACTGTTCTCAAATACCTCATTGGCAAGGAGCAAAATTTCCGCCGTCTTTATTCTGGTACGCAAGAATCCCTTGATGCATTTCAACTGCTCCAACCCTTCTTCTAATATGTAAATGGTTTATAGGGCTACTTCATCCATTCATTCAGCTGCAGTATGGTTTGGAATGGGAGCAACCTGCCATCATCGCCGAGGGCCTTGCCCAGACTAGCGTTCACAAGGATTACTACGGTGACTTATTCGAAAAAGTCGACGCGGCCGTGAATGCGAGAGAAAGCGTCAACCCCCCCACAGCGCACCGTCATCTCGTTGATCTCTATGATTCCATGAGTAAGGAACATCCAGAGCTTGTGGCGGCATCCAAGTGGGAAGATGGCGATGGAAGCCAAGTGGGCGTATTGGAACGGTCCCAAGATCAGATTATCGATTATCTCGCCACCAATGTCCGCGTCGAGCCTGAGAATCTCGAGGAGCAGATTGACGCCATGATTCACGCCTCGGCGTATTTCGCAGCCGCGGCCATCTTTCATCCTCCCCATAAACCCAAGTTTGATTTCTTCATCATGTAAGTTATACCATTTTCCCCGCTCCCGCTCTCCCATTCCCCTCAGAAACTTGAAGGGTAATACTAATAAAGAACTCACCAGCCACCATCATAACCTCACCCCGGCCTTTGTATGGCTCAAATCGCAGGACTGGATTCCAAAGGTCGCCAAGATGCGTCTCCTCCAGTGGAAGCTCCGCACTGGCATCCTCACTTTCCTCTCCCGCGGCAGCCCGCGCTTCAACATGGAGGCGCTCCGCACCTACGTCCCCAATGATATCCGCCTCGGCAAGACGGACAAGCTCGTCCGTCGGCCCGAGGAGCTGTTCCCGCGTCTGCACAAGATCCCAGACGATGGACACATTATAAAAGTCGCCCGGGCGCTGCTTCTCGCGCAACAGGCGACGCAAAAGTACCTTGACAGACCGTCGCCGCAGCGGCCGTCGTGGATCCGGTTCACGGATGATGAGACGTGGCTGCGGGCGCACTATGCTCTGCTAGATGCAGTCGAGGGCCCGGACGTGGAGAGTGGCAAAGAGATAAAATGGGTCCGGTCCGCTGGATTCGACGCTGCGTGGGACGAGGTTCCCAAACTGTAAGCTTTTCGTGCGCGTTAATAAACCAAATGTGTCTGTCTCATCATTTATAATCGAATCTCACTGTTTTCCCGCAGATCGCACACCTCGAGCTCGCGGCTGTAACTGTTTGGGTCATGTATCGAGTGCAGCCCGCATTGGTTCTGCTTTGCTGGGTATTTAACTTTTTTGTCTGTATTTGTATCAATAAACGCCGCCCCTGCATATTGCTCTATGAATACGACCGACTATAATGGCAAAAGAACCAGGACAATCAAAATATAACATGATGAAGAAAAAAAGAACATGCGTAGAAAACATTTCCCTCGCCTCCTACTTTCGTTTTACTCCAGTCCAATCCATTCGTCGTCTTCATCGTCACTTGCTTGACCATCCATATCCATATCAATGCTCACCGCCCCATTCTCATCACCGCCAGCTGTCAATGCCTTTGCAGGGGCAGAAGCGCCCTTCGTGTCCGCTTGTCCGAGCAAGTAGTCTACCATGTACACATTCTCATCCGCCAGCCTCTTAATGTCATCGCGCATGCGGTTCACAGCGCGGTTCACGACGCGCAGCTCCACGTCCACTTTACCGCGGTTCGCCGTTAGCCACGCGCCGTGCTTGTCGACGAGAGCCTTGATCCAGAGCAAGCAAAACTCCATGTGCGGCGACTCTTCCGTCTGTGCCGCCACGAAGCGCAGCAGCCGCGGCACGTACACCACGGGTAGGCCCGCGACGGCGAGGCCAATATCGCCGGGCGGCACGGATTGGAATACACGCTTCACGAGGGCCGCCTCATTGAGCCGGAACGCCATGACCAGCGCCTTGAGGTAGTCGCGCTCCTTCTCGAGGACCGCGAGTGTGGACGCGGGCGTAATCTCCATGTTGAGGTCGAACGGGTCAAACTGCACCGTCGTGTCGAGGCTGTAGACGAAGAGGCCCTCGGTCGAGGCGGCGCAGAAGGCGGTGCCCCCGGGCGAAAAGGCGATACCGCTGACGCGCACCTCAGGAAAGCGCTTGCGCGCCGAAGGGTCACCGCCGCGCTTGGAACCGGGCAGGCCTTCGGCGGCGCGGGCAGCCTCGCGGTCAGAGAACTCCTCGTCGTCAATGTCTGCCGCCGTGCCGGCCTCGGTGAGCAGCTTGCTGTTGAGAAACTCTTGCGTACCCGAGAGGGACAGGTTGACACTGACGGTAAACTTTTTGAGGAGCACCATGGTGGTGACGGAGTAGAGACAGATGTACTTGGAGTTGCCGCCAGCAATGATGCAGCTGCCATCGGTGCTGTAGCGAATCGAGTGGAAAGCTTTGGTGCCGGCCACGTTGGCGGCGGTCCGGCGGTCGGTGATTTTGCGACCACCTGAGGCGTCGCGCCGTCCGTCGACGCCCGCCGTCTGCTCAGCCTCCATGTTCCAAAAGGTAAGCTGGCCGTCGAGCGTGGAGATGGCGAGCTGTAGCGAATCTGGGCGGACGACGATGTCGAGGACGTCGGCCTGCAGCTGCAGCGGCTCGCTCGTCTGAGTGCGGCTGAAGATGGACCAGATGCGCGCGGTGCGATCCCAGCTGCCGGAGACGAGGGATTCACCGTTGGGCGAAAATGCAAGCGAGGAGACGGGACCTTCGTGGCCGGAGAGCTGATCGAGCAGCTGACCTGTCTGCACCGACCAGATGTAAATGTCAAATGAGTCGAGAGAACCGGCGGCGACGACCTCACCACTGGGGTCGACGGCCATGCACGAAAAGGAGAGACGCGTGGGAGCGGTAAAAGTGCGGAAGTTGCGGTAACGGATGAGATCCCAGGCGCGGATGGAGCCGTCGAGACTCGACGTGAAGAGGACGTTGCCCTTTTTCGCAAATTCACAGCCAGTAACGCCAGAGGTGTGTTCGGTAAATGTTACAATGCAGAAGCCAGATTCAATGTCCCAGACTTTGATCTTGCCATCGTCGGCGGTGGTGACGATTTTGGTGCCGTCAGGGGAATATACAAGAGAGTTCATGGAGTCGAAATGGCCCTGCTGCTTGAGGATATAGGATTCAGACTGCCACTCCCAAACGAGCAGCTGGCCGAGCTTGGAGGCACCAAAGGCCAGCCATTCGCCAGTCTTGTTGATGGTAACAAAGTCAATGTCGTTTTGTGATATGCTCAGTTTGTGGATATTGTTGAAGTCGGGCATCTCGTACAGGCCGAACAAGCCATTGGAGAAGCCAGCTACGAGCAGATTCGATTCAGGGTGAAAGGAAGCACAGCGGACAGTGGCACTGCCCTGCATAAAGAAGTGCTTCTGCACAATGCGCCAGTGCATATCTGAGTCGTCGTCTTCATTCATGTCTTCGTCATCCTTGACACGGTTGATAGGCTTCACGTATTGCCAGTCAAACACAGCACCATCCTTGCTGACTGTATAGATGATTTCCTGATTCTCCGAGAACCATGCGCCAATGACGGGTTGCTTGTGTCCCGAGAGGACAGTCGGGGTGAAGCCCTCCTCGGTGTCGACGCTCCATATCCTCGCTGTGAGATCCTTGGATGCTGTGAGGAAGAAGCGGGAGTCGCTGGACCATTCAATGTGCTGCACGTCGTCGAAGTGGCCAGTGTGTGTGTGGTGCTTGACGAACGGCGCAAACTCGAGCTCGCCGCCAGCGTTAGTGTCGGGTGTAGAAGGCACGTGCCAGACTTCGAGCTTGCGGCCGAGGCCGACAGCAAAGTGGCGGCCTGAGGGAGAAAATGATAGCGCGGTGACATTGCTCTTGAAGGAAAAGTGGTATATGGATATTCTTCGCGGGACGTTGGTCAGGATGGCATGGCCATCTTCGTCGACGGAGAGGAGAAGATTGCCGCGAGGTGTGAGGCCGAGGCGGGCTATGTTTTTGCGATGCGCAAAGGGGAGCGTATATGATTTGTTACTGAAGACAAAATATTAGATTTGTCACTCTTATAGCTGCGGGTCGCACAATTTTGAAGATAGAAAACGTACTCGACGAGGTTGAAAACCGTCACCCTGTTGCCGACAGGCGAGAACAGGTGGGTGCCATCGGGACTGTAGAGCAGATTGCCCTGGCAGTAAACCGTGCCCAATAAATTCGAAAACTATAACAATGTTAGCAGGGATGTTTTTGTTGTTTTTATAGCATTGATTGGCATTTATACCCTAAAATCGGTCTTCATTGTCGTTTGACGCCCATTATTCTTGCAGAGTCGCTGTTGGCTACCCAAAACTTTCCGAGCTGCGATGCTTATCGATAGAGGGTCAAAATTTTTGGATGGGCCGGGTATTAGTTGTTCCAGCAAGCATGCGCCGGCAGCCGGCTACTGGCGTGTAATAAAAGTGGTACACCACATGTAAGGTACATTTGCTTGCTTGTGGTAGATTAACCCTAACCCTTCCAACCACGGCCCAATACCCGGCTCATCATCATCCGAACCCTCCAGCATCTTGTGTGAGCTGGCAGCTTTGCTTTGTTAGAAAATTATGATTTCTGTCTTGGTAGAAATTAGTCTCTCGATACCAACGAATACCGGGATACTCTGAAACTTTGGGGAAGAGAAAGGCGCTGCGAGTTACGAAGAGTTCCCAAGGATCAACTACAAAATTGAAAACGATAATCTGCTTCTAACAAAGAAATTTACTTTGTAAAAATGGTAGAGCAAGTACCGTGTTAAACTACGCTCACCTCGAGAGCACGCGTGATGGGGTTGTATCTTGCTGATGGGGCAAAATTAAAAGCCAACGTGAGCTCGTAGAAGGAGATATAGGCAATACTGCGGGCTTAGGCTTATTCAAGGCAAAGGAGAATGGAATTGCTGAGAAGATTACTACAAGTTCTCTCCAATGTGCCACACGTAATATTTTTTTTTAAATATATATACATATAACTATACATAATTATATATAAGAAGAAGAAGCAGCTGTTTCCACTTATTTGTTCTGGTACACACATTTCACGATGCCCGCTAGTACCTGGCTGTCAGTGCTTGTTCTCAAAGCCACCGTGATAAATAGTGCCCCCCAAATTGGCGGTGGGCCGCACTGACCGCTTTCCGTCACCCAGTGGCCAGCTGCCAGCCTACCGCAAGCCGTTGGCTTGGGAAAGGGGGTCCCGGCACTCTCTTGCTTGCCCCGTGTCGCATCGCACTGACCAGCGTTGCCCGCAAGACCCCCGGACAAGTCCAAGACCAGCAAAATTGGTGGCCGCGACCCCCCTTTGGTGCCCCTGAGCTCTAAACCTCCTCCACCTTTCGACAGTTGGACCATTCTCCCAAACGCACTTCCTGATCTCCAATCGATCTCAGCATTTTCTAGGCGGATTTCTTGGGTCGTCCTCTGCCTACTTGTCAAGTCGAACTTTGGTCTCTGCGCCAACGTTTTGTTTTGTTCATTCTCTTTCACACCTCCAAACACTCAACCCCCACGTCAGTATATCCAAGATGGCTCCTGCCAGCGCCGAGAGTGCATCGCCAATTGGCATTGCCAATCTCCCCAACCAGCGACACAAGATTGTCGCGAAGCGTGGTGCCGGCTTCACTATTATGGTACGTGCTGCCCGTCATTTGATATTCTCCATCTCCCGCGATCATGCTGTCCTGCTAGCTACGTCCAGCATCATGTTGGGCGTTTGAGGCTTTGTTGAACTAACATACCCCGTCCGCTTAGGTTGCTGGGGAGTCTGGCCTCGGAAAGACGACCTTTATCAACACGCTTTTCTCTACCACCATCAAGAACTATGCCGATCACAAGCGTCGCCACCAGAAGCAGGTTGACAAGACTGTCGAGATTGAAATCACCAAGGCCGAGCTCGAGGAGAAGTTCTTCAAGGGTATGTGCTGTCTGGCTCCCTTCCAACAACCTTTTTACGTTAACAATGATTAATTGTAGTCCGCCTCACTGTAATCGATACCCCCGGATTCGGAGACTACGTCAACAACCGCGACTCGTGGATGCCCATCATCGAGTTCCTCGACGACCAGCACGAATCATACATGCTCCAGGAGCAGCAGCCCCGCCGCCAGGACAAGATTGATCTCCGTGTCCATGCCTGCTTGTACTTCATCCGCCCTACCGGCCATACCCTCAAGCCTCTGGATATTGAAGTCATGAAGAGACTGTGCTCTCGTGTTAACCTTATCCCTGTGATTGCCAAGGCTGATACTCTCAGCCCTGCTGACTTGGCTAAGTTTAAGCAGCGCGTACGTCTTCAGTGCAAACACTCATAATACGCCATTGACTAATTTTCTTCTTCTTTCCCTCTTTTCAGATCGCTGCCGTCATCGAGGCGCAGAATATTAAGATTTACCAGCCCCCGGTTGAGGAAGACGATGATGCTGCCGCTCAACACGCCCGTAGCCTTATGGCTGCTATGCCTTTTGCAGTGATAGGATCTGAAAAGGACGTCAAGACTACCGACGGGCGCATTGTGAAGGGTCGCCAGTATTCTTGGGGTATCGCCGAGGTGGAGAATGAGGACCACTGCGATTTTAAGAAGCTTCGATCCATTTTGATCCGCACTCACATGCTTGATCTTATTCACACCACTGAGGAGCTTCACTACGAAGCTTACCGCGCCCAGCAGATGGAGACGCGCAAGTTCGGCGAGGCTCGCCCCAGAAAGCTGGATAACCCCAAGTTTAAGGAAGAGGAAGAGGCCCTCCGCAAGCGCTTCACTGAGCAGGTCAAGATCGAAGAGCAGCGCTTCCGCCAATGGGAGCAGAAGCTCATCTCGGAGCGTGACCGTCTCAACAAGGACCTTGAGCAGACTCATGCTCAGATCAAGCAGCTTGAGTCAGAGCTCGAGTCCATGCAGGGCAGTGCTGTTCGCAGCCACGGCCGTCGCTAAGGCATTTGGCCAATGCTTCAGCTCGTTAGCTTGCAGAGCTGAAACTGGACAGTCATGAGCCAGTTGTCTTTGATATCTATTCCCCCTGTTTGGGGTCTGGATTGGGAGATGAGCCTAGATGTAACCAGCTGAAGAGTACAGGCATGGATATTATCGGCAGCAAACTCCAAATTTTCGGTGGTTGGATCTGCCCTAATCAAGCGATCTTGTTGGTGTTGTGTGTAGGAGGGGAAGTGCTTGCTTGCTCGGTATTTGGGCTTCTCTGTCTGTGGAGGAGAGCTGGGCAAAGGAGCACCAAAAAAAAGTTAATAATACGTCGCCCCTAACGAGCAAGATATTTTGTGGAAGTTTTGATAATGTAGCCTTATTTTATTCCCTTATTCAACTGAAAGTCTCGCGTATTCAATTTCGTATCTGTGTATAAATGCTAATAAACTCGAGGTGACTGGGTAGATGCTGTCTACCTTGGGTGATTGTGTGACCGTTCTGGCCGACAGTGAATGCATAAAACGAAAATAAAAACTACAGCAACAGCCTAAAAGTAGCAAGATAATAAAGTCAGTTATTCCGAAAACTCCTCGCCTAGGTAAAGAGAAAAAAAGACAGGTGACCATACTAAAGGCTCAACACGGGGTGTAAAAATAAAAAAAAAGCAAGGAAAAGAAGAAGCAAAACCGTAATATAGCAATGAACACCTGGCCGGATCCGCCTCTCTGTAAACAGACCCTTATGTCCAAGTAAACTGATGGATTTGCTTTTTGTTTGGGTATGAATGAGGACAAAAACATGTCCAATACAAATGGTAGTAAACGAGAGACAAAAACTATCCAATTCCCGCCAGCTAGACATTGGCGAGAAAGAAATCGCTGGGAAATGGGGGACGAAGGCGGGGGAGGTAACCAAAAATCCAATTTTTATACAGCATCCATACTAGCACGTGTAGTCAACTGCTCATTCTTGTTGCCAAGCCTAGAAATCTGCAAAAAGGCGTCGACGCCGTACCCTTCGAGGCTGTGGACGTGAAGACTGCCAGCCCAGTATTCTGCGTAGACGCGGCTGAGAGGCAAGCCCATTCCCAGCCGCAAGTTGGGCGGCCGGCTCGTGAGCGAGGACAGCGAGCTCTGCGAGGGGGTGTGATGAGGCGGCATTGGCGTCGGCAACGGCGGTGTTGGTTTTTGCTGTTTTTGTTGTTGTGGTTGCGGTGGCGGCGGTGGTGGTGTGGGATAGGACGGCGCTCTGAGGTCGGCGCGGCCGAGCTCATCTTCAATATGCAGTTCCTGCATGGTGGCGGCCATGCGTGGTACCTGGCCGAGGTTCTCGAGCCGGTTCTGTGATTGCGGACCTTTGGAAAAGGACCATAGATATGGCAGCTCTTCCCGTGGGATGCCGCCCCCACGGTCTGAGATGCGGATGATGACGTGTTCCTGTGCTTCGCATATCGTCACTTCGATCGGCGGCGGTGGTTCGATCGGTGGTGTAGGATAGTCGGGGGACGCCGCTTTTGCTTTTTCGCGGAGCGCGGCTTGGCGATCCACGACAGCCTGGACCGAGTTGCGGAGGAGCTCGCCGATAATGTACTCAAGGTGGCTGAGGATGTAAGGGAAGCTGGCATTGAGGTGGCCATCAATGCGAATCTCGGGCACCTGAGCATCGGGCCCGTTGGTAGAGCGGGCGAGAGCAGTGATGGCGCGGGCGCATCGCTCAATGACGTCGCGGGCCTGACACTTGATGAAGACTTCGCCGATAAAGTCAGACTCGGAGAGCTTGGCGCCGGGAGAGAAGTGCGGTGCGTGGTACGTTTCTGTGAGGGAGAGGTGCTGCTCGGCAATGACACGGCGGGAGATGCGCTGTGAGGCAAACAGATATGTCAGTATACGAGCAAAGGGCGTGGTGTTGGAAAGTGAGCTTACAGATTTTAGGATGGTGTTCATAAACTTGTCGAGGTCCTGCGGATTCATCAGGCCGCCGCACTCAAGGATGCCCATGGCGAGCTTGGGGATGACGGTAAGATGACCCTTGAGGTTTTGGCTAATGATTTCGCACAGGATATCATTTTCTTCTATTGTCTTGATTTCTTTAATCTTGCGAAACGTATCAAAGGCGTTGTAGTATAAGTTGTAAACGTCGTTGATGTGGGGATTCGTGACGACGACGTAGGGGAGCTGTTGCATATCGCGAAGGCGATGAGCAATTCTACGGGGCGTTAGCTTGTAAATCACACTGTGGATGGTTCTTCATCATCATACCTTGCTGGTAATTCTGTGCGGACATAGTTGGCTGAGCTTATGAGGCGTGACTCGGTGAGGGAGCGACCAAAGACCATGAGCTGGCGCAAACTGATGGGACGTGCTTCGCGGGCGACCCAACTAGACACTTGTTAGCGAAACTACAGTACTGGGAAGAATGCATTTGATTTAATATTTAGTTGTAATTCTCTCGTATCTCAAATAAGAAAAAGAGGAGCAACTGTGCATTGTTGGGGCTGGTACGTACTCGTCGAGGACAGCGACAGGCCGCCAAGCTCCAGTT
This sequence comes from Zarea fungicola, assembly GCA_900169235.1. Taxonomy (NCBI): domain Eukaryota; kingdom Fungi; phylum Ascomycota; class Sordariomycetes; order Hypocreales; family Cordycipitaceae; genus Zarea; species Zarea fungicola. Next base: position 215,130 of record FWCC01000064.1, read on the forward strand.
GCCGTCGCAGCTCCGCGTCCGGCGGCCGGCAGACGACGATGCGACGACGACGAGCTTGGTGTGACTGCGAGGGCAACGGCGGCCATCCTGGTGAAGGGATCAATTATCCGCCGCCGCTGCCGCGTTCTGCGCATCGTATTTGACAGCATTGTTATTGGGCCATGCAGGTTGGCAGCAGGTGGGATGTGGTTTGTGATGTCGCTGGGTGGTGGTTCTGTCGTATGTCGACTTCGTAAAGCTCTGCGTGCTCACTTCTGGGTGAGTTGTGTAGTGTGTAACCTATGCTACACTGTGGAGCTATCTCGGAACGGGGCGCTGCTTGCTAGAGGCGGCTTTGCAAAGGAACAATGATGGTCAAGATGGTTCGACTGTTTATATCCGGGTGCACTGTGATGAATGGCAAAGTGGTGGGCGAAGGAGATGCAGGGTTCGAAAAAAGTGTCGCATGCTCAGAGTTGGAGGTAACTGGAGGAGATACTTCGGGGTGGGCTGATTGGCAGGTCGGTGGCATTTGATGGTGGGCAGATTTGGCTGCCGGAGATGGATTTAGTTAGGCTTTGAAAGCTTGTGACTGGACTGCGGGGGACCAGCTGCTGCGGGCTTCTGCGGGTTGCCTTGAAGCCTCTCAGGTCCCCTGTATTTGGGACTTTTTCAAAGCTTTACCCCACAGCACAGCGGTATCGGCTCCCGATCAGACCCAAGCAGATGTGAAAGACTTGAGAGCCGAGTCGGACAAAAGGGGAAAGAAACGTGTGACAGTTTTGTAATGAACGTTGAAAAAAGAAAAGTCAGAATAAAAAATGAACATATGCTCTTGATGGGAGCTGACATTTAGCTTCGGAGTAACAGAGGAATAACCGCTCGGATTTCGAATTTCTCCTCGTCCCCCTCATTTTTAATAAACCCTCCTTCCCCACGTTGCAATGCCCTGCATCTGCATGTACCGGGTATGTTTTATGCACGGAGTATGTCTCTTTCGTTTGTCCTGCGCCATCCCATGTCTCCCGCATGCCATCTCATGGCGGCGGCGTCAGCGCGGCGCTCCTACCTTGCTGCCCAATGCTAGCTACTATTGGGGATGGGCAATTTGTGAAGCTACCCAGCCAACTACGTAACTACTGCACAACCGTCACAGTAGGCTAGCTCAGGCTTGATCATCAGTGTCAGAAGCCAGAACCACCAGTTTCCTATTCGCAACGACTCCCTCTCTTTTACTAGCTGGCTCCTGGGTTGGTGCTTTGCTAGAGACGGCCAGTGCTTTGTTCGTGCGGTACAATGAACCCGTGTCGTTTGCCATGACGATGATGGCCGGGGTGTATTCATATATCGCTGGGAATGTTGCGTCCAACAAATCCCATCAATCAGTGACATCGTATGCACTTCTACCTTAACATTTGTCTATATCTGCAGCGGCCCGTCGTGGTGACAACCACCCCTCGCTCCTCCAATCTGGGCAGCAGGAGGGCGATCCCAGCCATGTTCAGCCCCTGCGCTGCCTTTTCACATGCTAGTGGCAGAATGAGGCATGGCCAGGCGTGTCATTCCCAGCTCCAGGTACCGCAAATACCGTCGTCGGTGTGTGTACATGTGCGTATATGTGTCCAATAAAAAGGGATGGCACATGTTCCTTCCCGGCGTTAGATGGAATGGCAGATAACCGTCTGATTCGGTACCAATAATGGTAGCTTTGGTTCATGTACATGTTTCTATGCGTATACTCATGTTGTTTATAAGTTAAGCACGATCACGCCTGGATGTGTTCTAACTACCCCAAATCTGACCCGCCCAGCATACTCTGTAGTGCCAAATCGTTCACGGTTGGTTGGCAGTGTGGCAAACCCTAACTTGGGATGTTTGCTGTGTGCGGGTAGTTTGGCTAGAGCAACGGTGTTTTACTTTGAAGCAATGTCAATACTTTTTGCAAGGCATATCATTTCAGTTTTATTTTTACTTTCATTTTCTAGTTGCATAAAACAGCGACGGACAGAGACGTAATCTACTTCGATAAAAAGTACGTATATATATGTACATGATGAGCTGGTATGCGGGGAGCAGAAAAGTCAAAAATACAACACCGTACTACTTGTTAGTGGAGTACCTCGCGGTGGCAAACATGGTGGCTATCCGCGAAGCACTAGTACTGAACAGCAAGAGAGAGACATTGATGCCGTTAGCTTTGTCAAGACAGCTACTCGGCAAGGCCCAGTGGCAAAGTCGTAGGTACTAAGTTAGCTCACTACCCGGTAGTTGCCTAGGCAGGGGAGTATCTGGGAGGTACCTACTTATCTTCTCCAGTACAAAGGGTTTGCACCACCTTCAATTACAAGCATCATCATCTTCCCATCTTCCCATCCACCAGACTACACGTCAACCCCTATCACCGTTGGAAATTCAAACCAAATACGCTCATCCGCCGTTTTTCACTGTGAAAACCCCAGCCGTATCGGCAAGGCCAATAACTGGCCAAAGTACCTTTGTACTTGGCTACCTATCTAGGTACACTAACCTGCTTTGCCCTGAAAGCAGTAGTTACACTCTTTGTCTACTTCTAGGTAAGCTACTTACGGACCACTTGCACCGTTCCGCCACTGCCACTACCAAATCACTGCTGGCCGCTATACCGTCTTCTGTTAGCTGCTGCACCCCGCCGCAGCCGTGACGTGACGCTTCCTACATCGTTCCGTCCGACATCAACCCACTGCTCTTGCAAACCTACCTCGGAGCCCGCTGTCCCTCAACGGGCTTCTCTTTTCGACTTATTACGGGTGTCACGGTTTGAATCTCAAATTGTCAATCATGGTCAGTCCTTCTTTGCAATCCTCCCTCCAATCTCATCATCTTGCCTACCGCGTCGGCCATCCGACCATGCAGCCCTGCGCTTCCTGCCTCAAGTCAGGATTTTCTTCTTCTTCGAGCCGCCCCAGCAACGCCTCTGGCTCGCCCAGCCCCAGTCCCTTCCGGATGGCCTCCTGGCGCCTGCTGCGGACACTCTCGGCCGCATTGCTTCATCATCTGGCCTTCAAGTGAATCGCAGCCAAGGCTTTTGCATACCGCAACCCTTGCCCCGCTCGCCAGAGCTCCAGCATCCAAAACCCGATTTTGATTTCTGCACCTCCTCTGGATGTCGAGCTGCCATGTCCTCTCCTATCGACTCTTACCCTTCGCCCCCAATCGATAACTCTAGCCATGCAGCGCCGGGTCTGCGCGTTACTAACATCACAATATCTACCCAGAGCTATAACATTCCCTCTCCTAACGAGATGGAGGTGGATGCGCCCGAGTATGTCGATGTCTCCAGCCTTGCCGACAATGAGTCCGTGGCCATCATAAACGCAGACAATGCCGACCAAGACTCCGAACCTCTGCAAGACCTCCCGCTAGCCAGCGATTGTACGTATTGATATTGGCTATCCCGCTACTATCGTCTACCACGCCCCAGTCGCCGTGCAATGCTAATATATTACTGGTTTGCTCTTCCACAGTCGAGGCTATGAAGGAAATTGTTTTCCCACCTCTTCTCGATCAACCCAAGATCCTCGAGGATTGTGTAAATACCTGGACCGTTGAAGACTGGCGCAGTCTTGGCAAAAAGGAACATGGTCCAGTCTTCCAAGCTGGCGGCTTCCCTTGGTACGTCACTGCCTATAAACGTTGCCGCTGCCCGTTGCCTTTACCGCCTCATTCGCCACTTCTTGCTAACCCCCGTCCACCCTAGGCGCATTCTCCTCTTCCCTCATGGAAACAACACAGACCACTGCTCCATCTACCTAGAGCATGGTTTTGATGCCGATGCTATCCCCGATAACTGGAGCTGTTGCGTCCAGTTTGCCCTCGTGCTCTGGAACCCCAACGATCCCACCCTCTATAGCAACCATGCCGCCCACCACCGCTTCACCAAGGAAGAGGGCGACTGGGGCTTCACACGCTTTGTCGAGAGCAGGAGAATGTTCAACGTCCCCTGGGAAGGTAGCTCTAGACCGTTACTAGAAAACGAGACTGCCAACATTACCGCCTATGTCCGATTGGTAGAAGATGAGACTGGCGTCCTCTGGCACAATTTTGTCAACTACGATTCTAAAAAGGAAACCGGCTATGTCGGCCTCAAGAACCAGGGTGCCACATGCTACCTGAACTCTCTTCTCCAGTCACTGTATTTCACCAACGCCTTCCGTCAGGTCAGCATTCTTCCAATTCTGTATGCCATTCCTTACCTTTTTTAACCTTTCTCCTCCAGGCCGTATACGAAATTCCGACCGAAAACGACGACAGTCTGCAAAACTCAGCATACACGTTGCAGCGTCTCTTTTACCAGTTACAGACCTCAGATCAGGCTGTCGGCACCAACGAACTCACAAAATCATTTGGCTGGGAAACGCGGCACATCTTTGAGCAACAAGACGTACAAGAACTCTCGCGCAAGCTCATGGAGAGACTAGAAGAGAGGATGAAGGGCACCACCGCCGAGAATGTCCTCCCCTCCATGTTCAGTGGCAAGATCAAGACATACATTTCATGCATCAATGTCGACTACGAATCCAGTCGCATCGAGGACTTCTGGGACATCCAACTAAACGTTAGCGGTAACAAGAATCTCCTCGACAGCTTCAAAGACTATATCCAGGTTGAGAAGATGGATGGCGAGAACCAATACTTCGCCGGCGACGAGCACAAGCTCCAGGATGCAAACAAGGGTGTCATTTTCAACAGCTTCCCTGATGTTCTTCACCTCCAGCTCAAGCGCTTCGAGTACGATATCCAACGAGATATGATGATGAAGATAAACGATCGATACGAATTTCCAGATGTTTTTGATGCGGCACCATACTTGAACGATGATGCTGATAAGTCTGAGTCTTGGTCGTATCAACTCCATGGTGTTCTTGTCCATAGCGGTGACCTCAACGCAGGTCACTACTACGCCTTCATCAAACCTAACAAGGACGGCTGGTTCTACAAGTACGATGATGACAAGGTTACCAAGGCCACATCGCGTGAGGTTTTGGAGGAAAACTTTGGCGGCGAAGAACATATTCCCAACGGCTTCACAAGAGCACCCATGCAAAAGAAGACACCCACTATCCGCCAGAACAGCGCGTACATGCTGGTATACATTCGTCAAACTCGTGTCGACAAGATTCTGGGTCCCATCACCAAGAATGATATCCCTTCCCACCTTCAACAGCGCGTTGAGGAGGAGAACGCTCTCAAGGAGGCCCGCCGCAAGGAGCTGCGCGAGGCGCATCTCTACATGGTCGCCAAAGTTGTCACCAATGAAACCTTTAAAAAATTTGGAGGCACTGATATGTGTCGCTTTGATGCCAGCAGCACCGAAGATGACTCGGCGCCGAAGTCGTACCGCATTCGCAAAGCCACCATCATGGAAGACTTTGTCAAGCAAGTCGCCGAAGACATCGGCCAAGACCCTCGCAAAGTTCGTCTTTGGCTTATGGTCAACCGTCAAAACAAGACCATTCGCCCCGATCAACCCGTTATGGATTTGCGACTGACGGTTGAGGAGACGTATGCTCGTTCTGCCGCTCATCGAGACTCCAGTCTCCGACTATGGGCCGAGGTCGCGACTGAAGTTGATGATGATGGAGTTGCAATCTGGCCTTCTTATCAAGCCCCTGCTGCGAACGGCACCAAGGAGGATACCATTCTCCTTCTGCTCAAGCACTACGACGTTGAAAAGCAGGAGCTCCATGGTGTAGGACACGTCTACATGGCCAAAGAAAAGAAGGTCGAAGACATAGTGCCGCTCATCCAGGCTGCCATGGGGTGGGAGGATAAGCTGGCACTCGATGAGAGGCTTCTGTTATGGGAGGAAATCAAGCCCAACATGATTGAACCTCTTAAGCCAAAGTTCACTCTGAAGATGGCTGAATTGCAAGACGGAGACATCATCTGTTTCCAAAAGACATCAGAGCGTAAGTTCCAGGCTCGCGTTTCTGACGCACCCACTCAAGATCCGGCTGGCCCGCCCAGTGATCGGATGGAGGATGCAAGAGAGTACTACGACTTCCTTGAGCACAAGAAGACAGTACGATTCCATGCCCATCCCACCCGCTGCGACCAAGATAAATACCCACCGTTCGACCTTGTTCTCAATTCCAAGATCAACTACGATACGCTCTCTGAAAATGTGGGTGCCCATCTCAACGTGGAAGCAACACATATCCGTTTGTGGACGGTCAATGCTTCTACAAACAACCCCAAGACTCCCGTGAGGCGAGGTACCAACCCAACACTGCGACAGATTCTCAATCCCACTGGTGGCAGCCTCAACTCTAGCCAGAGAAATGATGCCTTTTACTTCGAAGTGCTTGAAATGAGTCTGGCTGAGCTGGATACCAAGAAGAGCATTAAGCTCACCTGGCTGAGCGAGGGTTTGTCCAAGGAGGAACAATACGACCTTCTAGTCCCCAAGACTGGAACGATTGAGGATTTGATTCAGGCTCTGGTCAAAAAGGCACAGATTGCAGACGAAACAGAAGGAGGAAGAATACGAGTTTATGAAACAAGTTCTAACAAATTCTATCGGGAACCCGTGCGCGAGCACCCAGTCCTAAACCTCAACGAGTACACACAGATATTTGCCGAGCGCATACCAGATGAGGAGTTGGGAGCCGACGAAAGCAATTATATTCAGGTATTCCATTTCCAGAACGAACCCAACCGAACGCACGGTGTACCGTTCAAATTCCTACTTGTTGAGGTATGACCGACCCTTGGAACCATTATTCGACGACTTTGACTGACAGTGTTACAGGGTGAGAGTTTTGTGGATACCAAAAAGCGACTTGAGAAGAGAACTGGTCTCAAAGGCAAGAGCTTTGAAAAGATCAAGTTTGCCGTAGTTCGTAGAAGCAACTACTCAAAACCGCGGTATCTTGAAGACGGTCAGTGTATTGCCCGTTATCTGCTTATCCGAATCTGACTGACACTATGTTTGTAGATGATGAGCTCTGGACTATAGCAGCCTCTGATGATGACTTCCTTGGCCTTGATCATATCGATAGAACCAGGTCTCTAAGGAACGGATCGGAGGCTCTGTTCCTTCGCTAAATATTTGGATATGGGCAACAACCGGGATGCCCATTTTGGGCTCTGGCTTGCCGGCTTTGTGTATAATGTGCCATGTGCAAAATAGCCGAGGACGAGTATGCATTTATCATGATGCCTGACTAGAAGGCTTTAGGGCCAGCAAGGCAACTTGCCGACTGCTTGCGGCAGAGGGGAGTTTTTTTGTTGTTCTTTTGTTTCTTTCTGTAGCACGATATTACCAGTATAAGAGTATATGAGCTGAAGTCGAAGCGGAGATGTTGAGGATAGCACGGTTTGAATGGTTGATGCGTTATATGGCCGTGTTATAACGGTGAAATATGAATATTTCGGGGCAGCTTATGCCCAACCATCATCTTTGTCTATTCTTGACTACATGCTATAGTTTGAGGGCATAGAGCCAGTGATGTCCATTTTCACACGAGGAAGCAGTGCAGTGTCACATTTGATAGGATGTACCCCTTGCCAAATTTGGACTGAACCAGATGGAGAAGACCCGATTGTTAATGATTGTAGTCAAGAGCGAAGTTGATACTGTATCCATGCCGAAACTGCCATTTCTGTGCTCTTTCTTTTTTGGGCTTTAGAACGCATGCCCAGTCTGCCAGCAGACTCTTCGGTCAGCGCACCAAGAAAGCCCTCTCCAAGAAATCCCCCAAGAATACAAGCACCAAAAATTATTATTAGAACGTATGCCACAAATCTTTCTTCTGTGAAGGGTGGAGAAGGGCGGTTTAGTTATCCTGGGCAGGAGCCTTTTCGCACAGAATGGCCTTTGTCTTGGCGGCCCAGTTGAGAATCATGACGAGGTCGGGGGTGCCAGGGGAGTTGATATCGATGCTGCTGCCATCGCAACCGGTGGAGCTGTAATAAAAGTGATTTTTTTAGTTTCAGCATATCTTTCTTAATTTCAGAAAGGAGATGTTGTAAGTGGTTAAAACATACGCGTGGAGGTGGCAGACAACATCGCCAACGACCTTGACGGAACCAACCATGCTAAGCCTGCAATGTTGAGAGATTAAATTGATGGCTTTCCTCGGACGGGTTGGTAGTAAACAGAGTGTTGGTCGTCTTACTTTGGAGCCTTGTCGGTCACGGCGTGGCATTTGCCATCAATCGGCCAAGAGACCACTTTTCCACCGAAGTATGTCTCTGAAAAGACGACAGCCTGTGCAGGGTAATAACAATTGTCTCAGCAAAAAAAAACCATTTATAATTTTCAAAATATATGTGTGTGTATATATATATCTCTCCGTCTGGGTTGAGTTAGTTTCACATACCGAGGCGGTGCTGTTGGTAGGCGCCGCGCTTCCAAGGCAAGCAAGGAAGGCAACTGTGGGAGCAAGAATCTGGAAACGCATCTTTTTTGAAAAAATAGAGGTAGAACTGAAGTAAGATATAACAAAGAGAAATCGGCTGGGATATCAACGGAGGGAGGAGTCAATTGTATTAATGAAATGAGCGAGGGAATGAATGAATAAAAATATTGAGTTTGAAAGATTGTTACGAGAACGAGAATGATATACATAAGAGGAGGCGAGAGAAGCAAGTCCAAAAATTTCAACTCCCTCTTGAGCCTCGGCTCCTTCCCAAGCAAGTCACGAGTTTTTTGCCAAATTAGCTATCGGTCTTTATCCCCTTGAGCCTGTACATTAAAATCCCAAGGGACCCCTATCAAGGTCACTAGTGTATCGCAGGGGAATAGAATGCCATGTCATCGTATTGCGATGAGGGTCGTAGATGGATATTTTGAGAACGACAGGGTTTTTTCTTCCAGCATGTCCCACTGTGCAGAAACATCCAGCGGGTGATACTCTACCGTGCTCCGATACTGCAAAGGAGGGAACTGATATGCCGAATATCGGGTGTTAATTATTTACGCAATTCCGTAGAGTCAAGGCTGAAGGAAACGAGCAAGGGGTTGTTGGTGGAGCTACGAGAGTACTGACTGGATTGGCAATTTTGCCCAAACAACCAAGCTCGGCCCCTGGTTGGTACAAGACTGAGATCCCTGAGGGTTCTATGTGAAGAGACATCAGTTAGCTTGATTGCGGTAGGTGGGTGGGTAATGTCGAGCCTCTGGCACAATTGGATGTATTATTTTATGCTGGCTTTATAAACCAACCGTCAACCAGAAATACGAGATGCAGATATCGGATCGTCTTGCCAGTAGATCGTTAGACATATCGTTGCGCAGATGAATTTGGCGCAAACAATTTTCTGATAGAAGACTCTCTGCCATGTAGTATGTTGTATATATTGTACAATTTATTGTTATAAGAAGGTCTCAGGCGCCATGGACTGCGTGGCCCTCTTCTATGATACAGTTGATGAATAAAGGATGCCAGTTTTATCCTCTTCTTCTTCTTCAAAATAGTTCATCACACAATGCCCAAATGGTCCCGAAGTCCAAGCTTACAATTCCTCATCTCTCTTTGTTTACACACCCTCGCACACTCATCTCCTTGCACGAGCAGGAGCACGGCCAGCTGGAATAGTCACCGCCTCGGCCGCCACTTTTTCCTCCTGAACCAGCTTCTGCATGAGAAACCCGTCGATGCGCTGCTGCCCGTCCACGACCAGACCCTTGGCCGCGCGGTCCGTCTCCGCGAGTACAGCCTGCGCGCGCACCTCGGCGAGCTGCTTCTGGCGCTCCTCCGTCATACGCCACTCAGTTGGGAACTTGGGCTTCTGCTTGGACGCCTTGGCCGCGCGGAAGTAGTGGCGCGTGTCGAGGGCCACGTCGGCAAAGGTATCCTGGCCGTCCTTGGCCGCGGTGATGAGGCTGTTGACGAGCTGCTGCAGGTACAGCTTGTTCTGCGCCTGGTGCTCGTAGCGGGCGCTGCTCATCTTGATCAAGTCCCTCTCCGGGTCGTGGCGCGCGCCGGCCAGCTTGCGTAGTTTGTCTGCCTGCACGTCCGTCAGGCCGAGATCCTGAGGCGCAAACTGCACGACAACCTTGCTCTCGGCCGGGTGGGCCTCGCCCATGTATGTCGTGTAGCGCCATCGCAGGACTTGGTCCTTTTTGGGCAACTCAAACGGCTTGGCGAGTTCTGTATCATCACCACTTGATTAGAATCCCCGCCTTTACGGGTGGCATCCGATAGTATACATACTTGAAAGAAGAGGCATCTCCCAGACTGCCAGTCTCGTGTAGTGTCGCATCTCGCGGACTTCATCTAGCTTGCTGTGCGCCATAGCCATCATGTCGTCCTCGTCGAACTCGTCGTGCTCCTCGAGCAGCATGTCTGGGTCGTCCTCGTCGAACCAAAACGCCCGTCGGTCCGCCTTCTTTGGCGGGTTGTCATCCCGAACGAGCTCCTCCGTGAGCGTCCTGTCCTGAGACGCGAACCCAGGTGTGTACCGCAGCTTGTCGTCGAGGTACGCCTCAATTGTGTCGTGGCCGTTCATCTTAGCGAGCTCGTCCAGCTGGCGCAGGCCGTCGGGCGTGGCCCGGTCGGTAAAGGCCTTGTTGAGTTGCGTCAGCTCTACGGTACTGGGTGCAGGGTCACCGTCGTCGCCGTCGAACCGTCTACCGGCGGCACGCATCGAGGTCGTGCTAAAAGCGGCCGCTATTGGTGTCCTCGTGCTGCTGCTTGTCGAAGCCGGGATTCTACGGCGGCTCATTTGCGGCGCCGCACGTCGGCAGGCGGCAACGCATAATCTCGCTGCACGGGGGGCGGACGCCATACTTCACAGTAATTCAAGCTGTGTCAATGGCAATCTACCTGAATAAAATCCCTTGTCGCGCGTGACGTGGCCGTTTGGTTCTCGCCAAAAGATTGAAGCTTCAAAATTTCGGCGAAGCACTTCTTCCCCTGTGCTGTCCGGACTTGCTGCCGAAGTTCAGCCTTTCCAGTGGCACGGATAAAGGTCGGCTAATAGATTTATACCATGAGACTGCTTGGGGTCTGTTAGGTGTGGGTCGTCGAGACACACTCACTTACACTGAGAGTGTTCCAAACGGCCAACGTAATTTACATTTGCTACAACTCAACTGCAATATACTAAAAAAAAAAATTAGATGATCATGCCCGCGGCCAAAACTGTGGAAAGATGTTGCCTTGTTACGGTCGGCGCGACTGTCGGCTTCAGAAAGCTCGCGGCCGCGGTCCTTGAGCCTGACTTTTATGGTCATCTCGCCAGCCATGGCTTCACAGAACTGCGTGTCCAGTGCGGTCCAGACGAGTCCTGGGCTGTCGCGAGGCTGGAAAGCCAGAAAGAGGCAGTTCCCGCATCAATCTCAATTACTGCCTTTTCATCAAGGAAAAATCTGTTAATGGAGGAAATGATTCTATGCAAAGCCCAGGGAAATGAGCGATCTAAAGGTCTCATTATTGGCCACGCGGGTGAGTGAGAGAGTTCTTTCCATTTCCCTCCATATTGGGTAGAGAAACATGGTTAATTTCAAATAAGGTACGGGCACAATATTGGATGCATGGAGGCTCGATGTCCCCATGATTGTTGTCCCCAACACGGATCTACTGAACAATCATCAAACCGAAATGGCTGAGCACTTGGCCAAGGAAGGCTACGCAACACAGGCTAAAGCCGAGTAAGTTCATCGCAGCTGTCAGCATAGTACCGGGTTCTTTGAGCTAACCTCGTCAATTCAAGCCTTGCCGATCTCATAGAGGCAGTTGATAAGGCAAAACTCCTCGTGGAAGAGAGCAAGGCCAAGCAGCCTCCTCACGCGATTTCCTCACAGGACAAGCCGGCTATGCGACTTTGGGACATTGTCCCAGAAGAGGTACAAAGGGAGCAAAATCAACAAATGAACACGGACTAGAGGCGTCGACTGCATTTATTTGATGAATTTTGATGAATTTTGATGTTCAACTCAATAAGGAACCGATTTGATACCCAGGCATGATGATGGAGACTTGTCTTGCTCCCCACAACGTTTTTATTTTCATTTCAAGCGAGCTCATATTTTTGGTCATTCATTAGCTTCATTAGCTACACAACATCCATAAAAAGTGCAAAATCTAGGGCAAGTTCTGCACATCCCATATCTTAACTGTAGCATCATTGCCTGCGCTCGTAAGCTTACCGCCCTCGATCCAGGCTACCCCGCTGACACCATCCTTGTGGGCATTGGCGGCCTTGATGCGCTTGCCCTGGTTCTTCTTCTCAAGACACCAGATGAAGACATTGGTATCCAGACTACCACTGGCGGCATATGCGCCTGTGTCGTCCCAGGTGATGCAGGTGACACGCGCAGTGTGCGCTGACCAACGGTCGGCGACAACCTCCCAGCTGCCCGCCTGGTAAACATAGATTTTACCAACACTGTTGCCGGCCGCCAGGTGGGCGCCGTCGTGCGAGAAGGCGAGCGAAGAAATGGTGCCCGTCGAGTTGACGAGGCTCTGTACTTCATTCAAGGCACCGCTTGCATCCGTCTGGTAGACCTTGACTGAGTTTTGATCAGCACCGACGGCAACCAAGCCATTGGTGGCAGCGATGGCGCCCGGTGTGTACGTTGTGGAGGTCTCCGTGATCAACTTTCCATTGTTATATACAGCAACACCCGTCGTCGTAGCGACGTAGACGTTGCCCTCTGCTGCGGCGACACCCCTTGGCTGGGAAGGTAGGGTGACGCTGTCGCCGAGGAACGTCTTGGCAGACTCGTCCACAGTTCTAAGTGTATCATCCCAGCCGACACTGTAGGCCTTTCCAGAGGCACCAACAAGCTGGGCGACCTGGTTCGTGTGGGGCTGGCCATCGACAACAGCAGCTGTACCGGTCTTGACATCCCAATGGCACACTCGGCCGTCGAAGCTGCCTGTATAAAGCGCAGTTCCCTTGTTATCCGAGGCGCGAATCAGCGTCGTGATTCCCCTATCGTGGCCCTGTACGACGCGGACGCTCTCTGCCTTGCCCTCCTGCAGATAGGTGAGCTCGCCCTTGAGGTTCAGGCTGATGATGAGCCCGTCGGTGCGTCCATGCGGTATCACAACGCCAACCTGCTGGTCGCCGACACTCACGCCATCGCCGAATTTCCAGCTTTGAATGACTTTGCCCTGCTCCACATCCCACAGCTTGACGCTCTGATCCGCGCTGGCCGTCGCAATCTTCTTGCTGTCCTGCGACCACGCCACGGCAAAAATGGAGCCTGTGTGCTCGCCCTCGCCAATCTGCTTGCCCGGCTCACCCGTTTTGCCGTCGTAGAGCTGGATGCGCTTGTCCGCGCCCACCGTCACCAGCGCGCTGCCGTCAGGCGAGTACGCAGCACCAAAGACAAACCCCCTGTGCTGTGTGCTCTTCTCGTTGAACTTGTACGGCGCGCCGTGGTAAAAGACCATGTTGCCGTCGTCGCCGACAGTGGCAGCGCGGAATGGCCGCTGGCTCTTCATGGCGACGGCGTTGACGGCCTTGCTGTGACCAATGATCTCACCGACCGAGTTGCCACTGTCGGCCGTGATGCAGCGGCCAAACTGCTCGCGGCCGTCGCCAACAGCAATGATGCGCTGCGACTCGCCGTCCCACGCAATGTCGTTGAGGCGGCCGGAGATTATGCTGTATTCCTTGCCAGCATTGGCGATGTTCTCCGGCTCCCAGACGCGCAGCGTGCCGGCGGCGTCACCGCTCGCAATCTTGAAGCCATTGGGGGAGAAGCGGGCAATGGTTGTGGCGGCGGTGTGGCCGGTGTATTCCTTGCAGTCGTCGGGCGAGTCGATGGATCGTACAAAGATGGATTTTCCGGACTAACAATTTTTGAATCATGTTAGAATTTTTTCTAAAATATGACTGAGTGTGCGCATTTTAGGCGGAGAACTGCTTTGCGAGGTATCACTGACCGCGTAAGCTATGCGCTGGCCCTTGTTGTCCGTCGACAGCTGAGTTGGCTGCCCACGGGTGGTCACTGGGGCCGCAGCCAGTATCTTGTTGATGGTAATAGCTGGAGAAGCCATCTTGCAGCGAAATTCTCGAGTGGAAGAGAAAAACTACGACTGCTGGAGTCGGTTGTTGTCCAAAGACGCTGTTCTTGTTTGGAGGACGACGTGGGGAAGCTGAAGCTCTGGAGGGCAACCGGCCCAAGAGGGGCAGCGGAATGACGTCGCTATGGGGTGACAAATGCGATTGTGTAGCGGTTGACAAAACGAAAATCAACACTTGAGATTTCCAATGACAAAGAAATACATTAGTTCGCTATAACAAACATCTCAGTATTGGCTTAAATACAGCTCGTTGTTAAACTGCTGCCTGAAAGCATCAGAACCAGTGGCTACGGCGCTACGGCAACTGGGGCTCTTAGCCGTGATGTTGGCCAAAGTTGGCAAACTACAGAGATTGTGTAAACGGTATTGCAAAATGACATAATTGGGGATATTGAAGGGGAATAGTTGAGAGTGAATATTGCAGTTCTATCCGCAGAGCAATCGCTTTGTGGCTTCGTAACAGCGGGTACCAACGGTAGCTCAGCCTGAATAAACGTCAGCTTAAATTCTGTGTATCAGAGCAGAGCAGTATGAATAGACTGACCATCAATTAAGTAATAGCAAGGATTTCGATTACATGGCCCAGGCCAGTCCTCGTCCTATTGGAACCTCAATTGGCCTTGGGGCATTCCTTCTCGACTTACACAGCGAGTCCGGCAGGTCTCAAACTGGCATATTGGCAGCAAACCTCCACGTCGCAAATATGTGCTAAAGGTTGTTTCTATGTGATTCAGAAAAGTGGTAGGAAATACAGCGTACATTTGTCAGAGTCTCAGCCATGTGCAGTCCAGCTGGGCTGGCTGCTTGCCATGGTGTGGAAATGCGGAAACCTCCACGCTGGTTGTCGTTGCGCCGAAGCCCAGATTTTCATACACCATCCTCCCCTCAGCTAATCAGCTTTATAAAGCAAGGCGTACACGACACATTGTGCTGATGGCTGACGGGTCAACAACTGTTCAGAAAGAAACGCTCAGGCCATAAATAATGACGGCACACGTTGGGGTAGATTTGTCCGGCAGTATACACTTCATTCAGTGTCCATTTGCATTCAACATCGACAATTAACTTCACTCTGGATCTCTCCTGAAATCTCGGCCCGTCGATATGGAAAGATAGGCATGCCATCATAAAGAGCTCCCAATCTGGTAGAAATTTCTCATAATTTCAAGGCGCATGGTAATGGACCAGGGCCTCCCATCTGTCGCCACTCATTTTCTCCCCTGACTTGCACAACTGAGACAGTGGCAGCATGGCTAATCCCATGCACAACAAGATTTCTGGGAATAGAGTAACGGGTTTCGGGTCTCGCGGCAGAAATTCGTCCTGGTATTTTAGATTAATGAGATAATTCATTGCCATATCCATGCTTCTTTTCGAGCGCCGTATCCAAATACGCCACAGCAGGAAAACGGCCAGCGCGGTTCACTGCACGCTGCTTTGGTAGCCTTGCAGCTAACTACATACCTAGTTACAACTTGGAAGATCCACACAGTCATCTAAATTTAAAATTACAGCAATAGAAACACGGCAAGCAGCCTGGAAAACGGGGACTTTTTTGAGTAGCGAATTTACCACCCACGATTTGGAAAACACCGCACACGCTAACCTTTATTGAGAGTAGCCTTGGGTCTTCTCCACCTAATTTTGCAGAGATTATTATCTAGTACATTAGGAAGTAATTGAAAGTTTGACGGTGGCTACCACCGAATTTAATGCTACTGGGAAGGAAGCGGCTAGGATGAAGCCAACCAAATTGGCTGCGAGGAAGGCGGCGTGTAGCCCTATTGGGGCACCGGCGACACTATAGCTGGCGTTATGTATGGTAAATGCATGGGCGTAGCGGTTATATGTGTCGTCTATGACCTAAAGAAGGTCTGAGTACCTAAGTTGCGCTGGCTAACTGAGCTGCTTAGAGCTGGCAAAGGACATGAAGGCTATCTTGAAGGTACTGATGCTATCTTACTGGTAAAGGCAGTGAACTTAAATAATGCTTCTGATTGGCTTAAATTTCACGCTAGAAGGGATATATTGGTCTTTAGACAGGTTAGGTTAGCGTCTACGGTGTTTTCCAAATCGTGGGTGGTAAAATTCGCTACTCGACTTTTTTAGCGCACCCGAAGGGAGTGGCGTCAAGCTTTTCCTTGCCGTTGTTAATCTGCGAAAGAATGAGGAAGAAGTTAAATTGCCCAGTACTCCTCCCTATGTACTTATCGACTAGCTTCTGGCAAGAGCTTTGAAACAACATAAATTACCAAATAGCCCACCCTTTTGTCCCTCGACCCTCGTTGATAACTAACCCAATTATCCCTGTCTGTTCTGTGATGCACCGATCTCTGAAAAGCATCTGGTGACATTTGAGGCTGCTGATCGGCCAAGCAACCCATACATCCCATACTGTGCACGCTGTTACTCCAGCTAATAGGACACGGAAAACCATTTATTACGTTGTGATGTAGTCTTGTTTTCAAACCTGGACTTTTGAAATATGAGGGTCGAGAGAAACACCCCCCCCCCCCCCCCCCCCTTCTCTACCAGATGGTCGATGCACCTCCAAGACACACGGCTGCTCAACCAAATCAAACTCGAAAAAGCAACATCCATGGACAAGGTGTCTTGCGCCTATATTCTGCCTCGTGCCCATGTTACCGCCCGGTGCCTTTTTTCTCCATGGCTCTCTCATAATTATAACAAGAAGCAAAAAAAAAAAACTTGGCGGAGTAGAAACAAAAAGGAAAGAGACCAAGAAAAAGAAACACATCCTGCTAATGGGAGAGGCATTAGCCTAGCAACGAATATGTGGTGACCATGTAATTTCAAAAGCTCAGTTAGCACGACGAATGTCTCTGTGTCTTTACCAGCACCCTTGAGGCTGTAACTTTCTCTGCCCTTCTTTTCTTTTTCTGTTGCCTGGGTCCGACGTTCTCTGGGCTTTTAATAGATGAATTTCCTCTCGGATTGAGTTATAATTTCGTACACATACTCGCTCTCTCTATTCTCTTCCGGCAATATACCCAAGGCATTTGTTTAATACTCGCTCGCTCGCTTCTATCAGACTCTCTCTTAAGATCATATATCCACAATTCTTCACGATGAAGGTCTTCGCTGCCATTGCTCTACTCATCGCCACCGGCGTCACCGCACAAGGAAGCGCACAAGGCACCACCAAGCAGGAGGAGTACTGCCCTGCTGATTACATTGTCAGGACTTGCGTTGAAATTCGGAAAGCAGACGTAAGAAGCGCCACTTCTTTCTCTCATGATAATACTAAACGAATACACAAACAGGCCGACGACACGACGAGGTCACCTGCAGATCATTGCGCTGCCCTCCAGGCCCTAGCCACGTAAGAAACTTTTCCTGTTTTCTTTTTACAAGAGGGCTAGGCGCAAAACTGTACAAGAAAAAAGGTCTAACAAGGATAAATCTAAATAGCTGTTACAACAATTGCCCCAATGACCCAGCTGGTGTCCCCGTCAGAATGGCAGTCAGCGCCGCCTGCGCCAACCTCACCACAACGACGAGCACTGTCTCCGCCACAGCCGCACCAAGCTCAACTAGCAGCAACGCCAATGGTATCGCCACGAACCTCAACGGACCGCCGCCTACCAACACAGGCTTCATTGCCGGCAGCCCTACCCCGACCAGTGGCCACTCGGCTGGTATCGTCAACCACGTCAGCAACCTGGCCCTGTTTGCTGGTGTTGCCGGTGCTCTCGCTGCTATCCTGTAAGCTAGGAGGATGGGAGATGAGAACACATAACATGAGGGTTTGACAAACTTTTCGTTGGTTGATCCGTGTCTGTATGTTCAGTGTACATTGTCCAGGGATCTATCTTCCTGGCGTTCGACTTTGGCGGAGACAGCTTCTCTTCAAGGGGGACCTTTTGTAATACCCTTCTCTTGGAGGGAATGAGCTTACCTTTTTTAATGTCTATAATTCCAGAACTATTTTCAATTTCACCATTATCAAATGCCGTTTCTCTGTAAATTCAACTACGTTCAATCTAGCCATGGGACACGGGTCTACAGGACGTGTTGGCTCTCACCAACCCCAGTGAGGCGACAAGATTTCACAGGCTCATTCAGCTACACAGGCTTCAAAAAATGTTGTCAGCAAGAGCTACAGCTCTTAATTTATTTTGTCCGATCCAATCGGGTATCTATCATACAGCGGGTATACCTCTTGCTGACACTGACGCAAATCATACAACGCCTTCCACTTGCCCGCCGAGATCTCCAGGCTCGCGTGGCAATCCTAATCAACCAATTTTTGCATCCGCATACCGTCCATGCTTTGTATGCCAGGTGTTGTTGTGAGACAGGACCAATCTCGAGAAATTCTACATGGAAGAAAAAAAGAACAAATACAAAGCTCAAAAAACACGCCAAATCCTCCCCAGAATGCCAAAATAAAACGCCGGTGAATCCACGCTCCAGAAAATCCATGGTCCAAGGTCCCAAAACTATGTGTTTTTTGAGCGTTGCGTGTCGTACGCAGATTTAATAATAATGTTGAGTGTAAAAGCGAATAAAATCGAATAAGGTGGTAAAAACAATGTTGAGGAGAAGATAGGTTTTGATGACTTGCAAAAAGTCGAGTTGGTGTTGGCACAGGCCACTTCCCAATCATATTTCATGCACGGCGAGACTTTCTCTGCTTGGTGCTGCTTTGCTTCACAGGGCCCATAAAGGTGACGTGCTTGGGGTCATCTTTACGAAGTCTGACAGTGCCTGAGCCACGACGGAGCGCCCGGGGTTCATGCTCTTCGTCCAGGGCAATCTCGGCTACGTCGGAGACAGACTCGGCTTCCATATGGTCGCTGGCCTCAGACACTGAGCAGCCCTCATCGGAATCGTCGTACTCTCCATCGTCGCTAACCAAGGACGGTGCATTGTTGCTAACCAGGGTGCTCGGACTGAGGTTGTCTTCACGTAAACCCATGTCGTCGTCTGAGAGCCCAGCATGGGACACAGATCCAACAGATGAATGAGGTGGAGAGACGAAGTCCATGTGAGCTGGGCGGCCCTTAGAGCTGTGTGGTCTCCCTGCAATTGCCAACGGGGTAGGGGAGCTGTGGGCAGGCATGCGCATAACAACAGGGGTGCGAACAGTGGGGGGAGTGCCGCCAAGGCGAGGCAGTACACTGTCGAGTTCAGACTCGTCCCCGGAAGCCTCGTCCAATGACATCTTCATCTTCGCGTCAGTGACAATGTCGCTCAGATTGCCATTGAACTTTTTGCTCTGCATAAATTTGGACAGATATGGGGCATCGGCAGCGGGCTTGAATTTGTCCGTCCTCTTTTTCTGCTGCTTGACAACACGACCGAAAGGAGCTTTGGATTGGGGGTACAGTTTGAGCGCATCAGCAATTCTGCTGCGCAAAGCCGCGTAGGCTTCTTGGTCGGTGAGATCCCGAGTAGCGAAGGGGTGAACAAACGCAGATGTTGCAGGAGCAAGGACAGGCTTCTCATCTACAGGGGTGGCAAGGCTGTTGGTACATGGCTCCGGTAGTGCATCAATAGGGTGGCCACTCTGGACGGCAGCCTCCTCGTGACTCTTAAAGTCACGCTTGTGGGCGATACGGCAGTGGTTGATGAAGCCTTGAGTGCTGGAGAAGTTTTCACGATTGCAGTCGAGGCAGACAAGCTTGACAGTTTGGCCGTCGGAACGCTTCAGGATGCAAGGACCAGCCTTGTCCTTGGGCTGGGGATATCCGCTGGACAGGGACTGCAGACGCTGCCCAGACATGGCACGGTTGGGTCGACCTTTACCGACAGTGGTCTCCGTGGAGCTGTTGCGCGTTGTGCGACCTTCGGAGAAAGAGGCACGCGCGGCCGCAAACTCAGGGCTGAATTGCCACTCTGGTTGCAGACCGTCAAATGAAGGATCAGGAATTAGCCACTTGGCATAGTGGCGGGCGTACGGTCCGTCGACAACACCAAAAGGTGGCGCCCACTTCGGTGCTGGCTGACTGGGATGGTTTGCGAGCGCAGGACCCTTTCCGTTGCTGACTTGCAGCATCTGGTCTGGCGTCGGGCAGTTGACAGGGTACGGTATCAAGTGGCAGCGGCGAAGTTGTTCCAGGGCAATCTGGCATTTGGCAAGCTCTTGGTTGATCAGGCGCAGCTCGTCATGCTTGAGCAAGATCTCGAGACCGAACTGGTGGCGAATCTCGTCGCGCGCGCGGTCGAGGGGATCCTGCTGAGCGTAATGCATGTCGTCGGAGTCGTCGGCATTTCTGGTGCGCTTGGAACAGGGCTCTTGGGCGTCTAGAGACAGAGAATCGGCATCACCCAGGCCGTGCAGCTTTCTTTTCAGAGTGGAGTGCGAGGTTGGGGATGCCGGTGAGGCCGTGGTGGGCGAAGGCGTCGGATGCTGTTGGGAGTGGGAGTGGTCGAAGGCACCCAAAGAGGTATCTATCGACGGTTCACTTCCCCTAGAATCCGAGCCCCAGAAGCGAAACATGGATGCGCCGTGTTGTTGGCGGATGCGACAAAGAAAACGGATCACACCGTTCCCGTCGCAGCGTGAAGCGATTAGGCGGTTATCAGATGTTTGGCGGTTTGGGCGAGAAGGCGCTAGATGACTAAGGCCCCCAATATAGTTGGAATTGACAGGGCGTGTATTTTGGGTGGCGTGAGGTGAGGCGAGCTTGAGGCGTGAGGGACTGGAAAAGTGGGCACAGTGCTGCTGCCTGTTGCTGACGTAACGAGTACAAGCAAGGGAATTGGACAGGGCCCGAGGGCGTTGCGCTAGACTGGGGTCACTACGCAGAGCGAAAGTGGCTCCCCTTGTTGAAGTGGGAAGTGTTTTGGAGGGCACAGGCCACCAACGGATGCAGCAGCGCTCAAACAGTCCAGGAGACCTGGCTGACTTCTGTTTGGAGGCGTCAGAGAGGCAGCGTGGCAGGGCAGGGAGAGAGGAGGGAGAGAGTGGTCAAGAGTGAACGTTGCGGAAGACGCGACAGAGGAGAGGAAGAGTACCGAGGGTAGAGGAGGAAAATGAGGACCAGGTAATTGTAGAGGAGATCGAGCGCTAACGAAAGCCTCGAGTCAAATTTTCTGGCGACAAAAAAGAAGGCGAAGAAGAATAAATTATTAGGAGAGAGAGGGCAAGGCAGGAGGATGAGAATGAGGAGAATGAGGGAGGGAGAAGGCAAGAGGGTGGCGATGGACAGGCGACGAGAAAGGGGAGAGGAGACAGTGAGCGAGTGTACCAGACGGGTTTGAGTTTTGGGGCCCTCAAGCCTCTTTCGGGGGGCGGCCTAGTGAGGTGAGGTGCTAACTAAGATAATATGCAGTGGCCAGTAAAACGTAAACAGGGCTTTTGTTATTGCTGGCTGTTTGCTGGCGATGGGTGGGTGGGCTTTCACTGGCAAGTGCGAAGAGGGAGAGAAAAAAATACGGAGCAAGCGGTGCTTGGTATGTATGGGTCACGGCGGGAGGCGGAGGCTGAGCGTCAGGCAAACAAAAACAGAAGGTACGCAAGCAGGCAGGCAGACAAACAAGCCAGACAGCAGCCTAGGAATCTGGATACGTAACTAGTTACCTAGTAGCTTTGGCTGGTTACGACTTTGCTTGGGTATGGAGTACTCCTGTGAGGCAAAAAAAGGGTGCCCAGCAAAGCACAAGGAAGAAAAATTGGGGAAAATGGGGAACATGGGCCCAATGACGGCAGCGTCCTCAAGTACCTCCCAATCAAACGGGCCTGATATAGGTACTCCTCAACCACCTAGCAACTGGGCAGGCAGTGCGGTACCAAGACAGGGAAGCTGCTAACTGGGTACGTCTGGCTGCCTGCGTCGCCAGGCATGCTGTAAGAAGGCGCTGAAAAAACCACACCAAGCCTGAGACGGACGCTGACGGGACGCTGGGGCGACACTGGCGGGAGTGCTAGTGGGCTAGACTTTAGGCCGATATACGCTAGAGGCCAAGGCGGACCAGTTGTTTTCCTTTTGCTCGGGAAAGACGAGCCACTCATGAACTAATACTACACTTAGCTACCTCTTGGTGCTCCATATGCAGGCTTGTACTGTCTTTATTTCTCATTTCTTTATTTCTATTATGACCAGTAACTGGCAATGGTGGAGTGGGATTTTTCCTCAGAGTGTAACCAGTCAAGCAGCCTCTTCAAGTAGCTGCTCCATCTTGTACCGTGTACTCCGTATCAGGACCTCCTTTTCAGCTTCTTGACAGCGGAAAGTAGAAAGAAAAAATAGTACTACGTACCGCAGCCGGCATCTCGTTGGCTGGCTTTAGAGCCCTGCTGAGGCTCATACAATGTTACACGTAGTTGCTAACACCGACCCTCCTGCGTACTTCTTTGACGGTGCTGCATTGTGCCTTTACACATCAGTGTCACCATTCAGTGTAACCGTTACCAGGCAGGATGATATTACACATATGCGGATGCAAGCACACATGCAACGGGGCGGCCAGCACCTTGCCAGCCCGAGTTTGATTCATGACTATTATTATTTGTCCAGTGTCTCGATTTCTAGCTCCCTTACTGTCCCGTCATGGCGGGACCCACCCATACTACATGGTGAGTCTAGTCTACGACTCTACGACAAGGAATCAACGCCAGATGCTGGTACAAGCTACGAACTGTCTTAGTTTCAATGTTTTGTGCAACTAATTTTGGGAGTGCTCTATGGAACATGGTACGCGGCGTAGCATATATCACCAGCTCTTTCATTTCTTTTTTTTTGTCGCTGCTGGTAGGCCGTCCTCAAAGCTCCTCCTTATAAACTAAAGTTCACTCGCCTTCCATTCTCTCCTGATGCGTGCTTTTTGGCTTGCCCTGCTCATGTTTGGACGGGCATTATCAACAACATCAACACCAAGTTGCCTTTTAGCCTAGCCAACGTTTCACCAGAGGACGTTTATCCAGGCCACGAATGTGCACCGAGACAGTCACCAGGCACGGCACTGCTTTCCATTTGACTTGAATTTACATGTCCCAAGAGCAGCCAGAAGTGAACTCTTTTTATATACTTAAAAATATAGGGTTGTGGACGGTCGTTGAAAGGGCTAAACTAGGTTGTTGGTAGTTTCATTTTGCCTTGAGCTGGCAAATAAAACAAGAATAGGCCTTTCTAAACTCTGTGATGGCACGAGTTTAAGCTCGCCCTTCGGAAATGCAACACACACCGTCGTTCAAACCATCTCAGAACTGGCCGATGCTAGCAAGCTGTTGCCGACCGCTTGGAAAGCCAACTTGCAGTCTTTAACCACACATTGCCTAACCCTATGATGCTCCCTTGTTGTCCATAAACCCGGTCTCCAACGGTGAAATCTGCCTGTATCTAACTGTGGCTAGAATCTGACTTCTAGCATCATAGGTGGTGCATCCGGACTTGCAAGCTACCAACACAACTGGGTAAAGACCAGCTCTGAACATTTTGCGTTTCATTCGGTGCTACTCTACTCCGTTTTGCTGCCAGATTGGCGCAACGCTAGTGATACACTAACCAAGTGATCCTCTCCTCACCCCTTGTTTCCCCTCTTGCATTCCTCCAACCGAGCTTCGATGAGCTTCGCAAGCTTCCGTAATCTTGGAGCGGGATTTATATTTTCTCGCCCTTCCCTGTTGACTAGCTTTGCTTGGTTTCCTTTTCGTGGTCTTATTTCTCGTATCTAAGTTTTCTCGCTGCAGTAGTACCAAACCTAAAATTCAGGGATCTGCGTAGAATTCTTAGTATATAATGCAAAATCCTGGTAGTGCATAGAATGGCTCCATACCCACCATGTATGTAGTCTCCAGGCAAATAGACAGCCGGTAGCCGGTGGCGCCCTATTTTCCCACCGTGCCCCGTCCTCCAAGAAATGCAAGCTCTTGGATATTATCTTCAGGTGGCTTGTTATTACACATATGCCAAGGATGCTCAAAGCTCTCGCTTACGGGCCGTTCTTGGTCCAACGGAGCGGTACGGAGACTGCACCAGGGTAATTAATGGCAAGAGGAATGGAAACTCAAAAGATAATATATAGATAATAATATATCAAGATAGAAGGTTGCTTTTGTGCAAACGCCCCCCATTGTTCCTCCACTGATCCCGGTACTTTACACATTAACGGTTTAGTCGCTGTAGGAAAAAGTCCGTATTCAACGGATCATCACGCCACAGTCTAGGCGTCACCTTTTTGGTGGCTTTTCCTCCACTCCTTCAAGCCTAGAGGCGCCTTTCTCTTATCCGTCTTGGGTGTAGCAGCTGCAAGCTTTTACTAGGTGAAACCAGGCGGCGTCGGCGACGGGCCTACTTTTTGGTACCGGCTAGTCTGCAGCCAGCATCAGATTTTCTTGTCTGTTGGCTTCCCGAATTTCGAGGGCAAACGACGGAAGCATCCCCGAACAAGGTGCTCCTTTCATCATATTGGGAATAATATTGTAGTCGGAATTTATTTTCTGATTTATTTGTACAACTATTTTACATATGGAGTTACAAGAACCAACAGATAATGTGCCGCGACCAAGGTCCTTTTTGAGTATTGCTCTACCCAACTGGGAATGGAAGACGCTTTGCCCCCCTATAAACATCATGCACACCGTAAACGAGTAGAGCATGATGGTGAATAAACACGCTAAAACAAGAATCTGCCGAGGAAATTCCATTTCATCGAAAACTACCATGCTTCATCCTCAAAACAGCTCATTAACATTCTGTTGGATTAATGATGCCCCATCCTACCCTACATATACCCCGGCCTAGCCCCACAAGACTTATCGATAACAAGATTCTACCTTTTATGCCAGGGCCTAAAGTTTTGCGTATTCGCTGTCGTTTTTTGTTTTCGTTGGCAACGAAAATATCAAAAAGTCAGCATTATCCTGCCACATACGCACGCATCCAGAATGGATCACCCGCCGAAAAAAAGAAAACCACCCACTGTCATTGAAAGCTCCGCCAAGAAACCGCGACCACAGATCGACAGCGACGCGAAACTCAAAGGAACATCACCTCCACAAGCACAAGACTCGCCGCTCTTCCGACCCCATGCTCCCATCCTGCAAGAGCTTGCTGCCAAATACAATATCCTGCCCGCGTCCGTCATATCCTCGACACCAATTCGCAAGCGTCTAGTGCATATCACCTCGCACCTCGTCCCGACGGCAGCGACAGCGACAGCAACATCCTCAAAAGACAAAGAACATGGCAACGATGACGAGGCCTCTCCGACGATTACCTCAGTAGAGGCGGCACGACAGGATGGGACGGCAAAGACAAGGAAGAGGCCGTGCGCTGTTTTGTTGTATGCGCGCCCTGCCGAGGTGTGCAAGATGATTACCGTGGCGGAGACGTGCAAGAGGCTCCTAGAGGAAGCAGGACAGATGACGTGGTACCAGTACAATCAGCTGTTTGATTTGCCTACGGAAGATGCGGAGCGTGCCAAGCGCAAGAAGAGGCGCGAGGCGGTCGTCGAGGAGACTGTGCTGCTGCGTGTGAATGGTGAGGACGGACAAGATGGGGATGACGACGATTCGGAAAGTGACGCCTTTGAAACGATGCAATCTCGATTCGAAAAGGCTGTTCTTCCGCCACCGTCGGAGAGGACGACCAAGTCGCTGCGAATATTCTTGGCGACGACGGCAATGCCCGAGCTCAAAGCCAAGGACGGCGTTACGTTACAGGCCAGTGGCCATTAGTACTATAAGAAGGAAACCGGTGTATGGGAGTATTGTACTCTGGAAAACCTTTTTGAGAAAAATGGAATTTGGATGGCGTTAGAGGATTAGATAAGCTTGGCATAGTTGTTATTGAGATACCCATTTAGTTTTTGGAGCTTTTTTGTTACTATTATTTATCTCATCGCTACCGAATTCAACATGATAAAAACGAAAATAAACTGACCGTATCCAAAGGAAAAAAAAGCAGATGCTATACAAGCCCAATTGAACAACGCCCAGCAAGTCAAGAAACATGGCCTTAGTTTTCACACTCACCAAGCAACATCTTGGTTACATGGTCGGCACCCACACCAGTCCGCAGGGAAGCGGGGATCAGAGACGTATGTGTCGTCTCTCTTCTCCATTACTCTTTCCAATTTCAAAAAGCAGGCACTATCTGGCTTGTTGTTCTTCTCTAATGAAAGAGAGCTATAACATGAGCCTCTTTTAGTGGCTACCATCCTTTTGCTTCTTGGAGGTGTCCATGATGCGGAGGACAAAGTTGACAATGACGGCCAGTAGCAAGATGATGGCGAGCACCGTAGGTCCGAAGCGGTCGTCGAAGCCGGCCTGGCCACGGACGCGAATCGACTTTGCGCGCCAGTGGTACGTGACGAGGGCATAAATCATGGTGAGCATGGCGACGCCCGTGAAGAGAAAGGCGGAAATGAAGGCGACGCGGTCACCAAAATTCAGCATGCCAATGGCGAGAGCGCCAATGACGACGGTAAAGTTGAGCCATGAGAGGAATGTGCGCTCGTTGGCGAAGAAGACTTTAGGCTCGACACGGGTTGGGAGGGCGATGCGCTTGCCTGGTTTAACATTATTAGTATTAAACCCTGGTTGAGAGTCGAGAAGTGGCTGGGGGAGAGAGAGGCCTTACCAGGAGCAGTCTGGAGCAAAGGCTGAGAAGACATGATTCTTGCTTTTGAATTTGAACGAGCTATTGGATTTGTGGTGATGATCCAAGTCCAATTGAGTATTGGATCAGGGCATATGGGTGGTCGTGGTTGGAGGGATGAGGCTGCCCGGAAGAGTGTTTAGACGGAAACAGCCAGAGTATGTTGTGGAGGGGGACTGGAACTTGAGGCCGGGGCGGAATCGGTTGCTCGTACACTGCGCTTTGTTATGAATTGATACAAGATAAGTTTCTATCTCGCTGGCGGAGTGCAAATGAATAATTTAATATATCTCTCGGAGAGAGCACCCAAGAGAGGAATAAAAACGAGGGAAAAAATTGCAAGCTCGAAACGTCGAGAGCAGTTGGAGAAGGCCGACCGAGGACGAGGTTATCCATATGGGACGCCCCACTTGTTTGTGTGGTGCTGGACCAAGTAGCTTCTGCAAGCAAAGCAGCTTTTTGCAGCTGGACGAAGCTTGGTGCCGCATCGAGAGCGGGTCACTTGGAGGCACGTGGGCTGCCTGGTTGGCTGGCAGTCACGTGTGGCGCTCGCAGCGCTGTTGAGAGACTGGCGGTACCTGGGACCTGCTTGATGGGCTTGCCGCAGGGCAACGTTGGCTTTGTTTAAATGGGCTAAAACTGGTCATACTAATGAGAGAAGAAACGGGTTTAAAGTAGCAAGTACAGATGGAGAGGTATTTCTTGGCTGTGAACATATTGAGCGGCTTGTAAAGCTTGCAGCCCTTTATCTCTGGAACACGCACCAGCCACAGTAACCTTCCGAAGGGTGTTTTGTCAGTAACCGAAATTACTGGTAGAAACGGATAAATAGCGGCGTGTAATCGGATGAACAGTATACTGTCTCGCTACCAGCACCGATAATAGTTTACTACCGATTCTATCGCATGTTTCACGGGTTAATAGAACATCATGTCCCATAGTCAATAACGAAAGCTGTTTGTATTGTACGGCCGCCACAGCACTACCTAAGGCAACCCATTCCACTGCTCTAGTCGTTATCGGTGGCGGTTTTGAGTAGCACCAACTGCAGCCACTAACAATAAACAAGGCCACTCAAACAACAAAGCACCCACTCCATCTCCTCCCCAAGCCTCCAGCGAATCCCGTTGCGCGTGTCCTAAACTACCATCGCGTGCATCCTCAAGAACGTTTGTTGACCCCTCTCCTTTAACCCTACGTCTTGCTCCTAGTAGTGCGTATTGTACGCACCGGTTCGTCCTTCTGTCCATATACTTACCATTGACACATAGTACGGCAAAGCCCCTCTTCTCCCTACCGCCGCGCGAATACGGAAACGATTTCCTCAACGGTCCAGTGACAACACCCGGGTTTTCTTTGTCTCGTTTCCCTGCATATTGCCGCTACAAAACGCACGCGACCGCTTTACAACTCGCCCATCATGTCTACACCGGTATGAAACAGGCGGTCCTTGGGATGCGGTTCAACGCAGATAGATGCAACCGACTCCGATTTTGCTTTTTTTTTTTCCGTACCCTTTGCTAATTGTGCGGCTGCCTAGCCCGTCGCCTTTAACCGCCTCAAGCAGATTGCCACCGATGTATGTTGGAACCTCTATTGCGCAGGATAGAACCTGGAGCGCCAATCATATGCGAGCGAGGACCGAAGATGGGCTGTGCTGTTATTGCTTGCTAACAGTCCTTTAGGTATGCAACACTGCCATTGGCAATGCCGAGTTTTACGACCATGCCAAGACTGAGCAATGGAACTCCAACATTATCGTGAGCCATGTCCCCTTTGCCCCGCTCTCTTCCAGACCACCGACTTCGGTTGTCGGGAGAGAGGTGATGCCGATAATGTATCTGGGTGACTGACCGCGAATCTGCGCATATAGAGCTCCATGCTAAAGGCTGTCATCTCCGAATCGACCCCCCAAGGCGCCAACGCACCTTCGTTCAAGTTTGCCTGCAACAGCACCATTGTGCAGCACCTGGTCCCGACGTCGGCCCTCAACAAGTCGCGCGCCGGCGCGGACAGCAAGGAGGAGCAGCCGCACATCTCGACGAGCACCGAGGCGACGGCCACAGATGGCAAGCCCCACGTCGGCCGCCGCGGCATGCACAGCGCTACAGGTGCTTACTGGGACGAGAAGAAGGATGGCATGTGGACGTTCAAGTACGATGGAGGTGAGGGCAAGGGTATGGATGTTGTCATTATGCTCATCTGGATTGCGATTTAAAAACCACCAAATACGTATGGAGTGGGGGGTTGTTGCTGTTGTACAACAGGACAAAACGTATCCCTCACGGAAACGATAGCATGACTTCTGGCAAATAGAATTTTTTTCTTTGTTTTTCTGATGTTTTGATGCTGCAAGAAGAGGCTGTTGTTGATTTGGAAATCATGGGCGTGGATTGAGATGTTTGGGTATCGAGAGTAAGCTGTCATTGTTGAGGTTTTCCGTACTGTCTCTCGTACTTGTAGGTTGACAAATGGGGTATGCGAGGTTTTATAACATGGAACCGATTGGCTAAACCATTTAGGATATTCATGTTTCATTCTTGCCTAATATTGTTCCTTGAGACTGTAGATTGCAGAATGCGGCTCGGAAACCGAGGCGGCGTATCGGTGTAGCTTGCCATTCGCTCACAGTGGTATCCGTTAGCTCTTGGACGGTGCTCGCCGCTTGGGATTAACAATACAACAACTACGGCGGTGAAGTCAATCAGTGTGTAGTCGAGTGGATAAATAGTTACAGCAGATTTCTTCATAGGGATATTCCAGAGTGGCCAGCTGCGTCAAAAGATCCCATACTACGGGGAAGGGAATGCCCCAAGTCCAGCCAGATATGACATCAAATGCTCGACTATGTGATACGTAAAATGGGTACTGTTACACTATTTGACATGGTCAGCAATGTAATTGGAGTTTTGTCGGGCTTGTGGACTTGCGAATGGAGCACAAACAAAAAGAGAAAGACATTTGAGAGGACCCTTGGAAGATCATCCGAGATGGCGTGGTGCAATGACGCAGTTGCCTGGCACAGCTGCACCAGTGCGAATGAAGCTGGTCACGAGGGGCGTGTACTTGTCTGGTAGGTACCTAACCCAACGGCGAGTGGTGGATATGTGCCGTTATTATCTAGTCAAACGCAGTACTATTTAGATTTCTTTTGCCAATTGAAGCTTCTTTTTGGAAATTACATTGCAGATTTTTGGGACATACTGCGAGCTCATACAATCGACAATGGAGAATGGAGACATGACGAAAAAGTTGGGTCGCCAAGAGGCACTTGGCATCCACAAAGCCTCACGATCGAAGCGACGGAGTGGTACCACCCACCACGGCGAGTCATCAGTGGGGTACGTGCCGATGTACAGGACGCAACTCAGTGCCATATCACGGGCGTCTTGAAGCCATACAGTCGAGGCCCTATGTTGAATGTAAAAAAAATAAAAAAAAATAAAACAAAATTTGTGGCAATGCGAGCAAGACCGCGAAAAGCCGAGACAAAACTGAGGCTTGTGGCTGAAAATGTTGCGCATACTACCTACAGTGTTCCCTGTTTCTCCCGCACAAGCAGGAACATTTGCATGGCTGCGGCGTCGCCGTAGTCCAACCCACCCTGCCACGCCTGCGACCCCTTGAGCGGGAAAAAACCAGCTCTCCGTCCGCTAAAAAGGCAGTTTTCAGGGGATGTGAACAGTATTGGCCCCCACATATGCGACAGAGTTCATCCCAGGCAAGGGTGTACCTGAACAGAAAAAAATTAGCGGCCTTTTCAGCAAGACCCAGGTACCTGTTGCCTTGGTACTGCGTACAAACGCTACTTTGGAGGGTACTAAATATATCCCCATGCATCCTTTTTCCACTTATAAGAATCGGCCTGGTTCCGGCATTTAAGAATCGGGCGTCTGCCTTTCTCGCCCCCGCCAACAGAAGCCTCTTGCCATCTTTTATTATTAGCCCGATCTACCCTCTTTTCCGTTTCGACGACTCCTCTTGGTTTTGGGGTATTTTCATTGAAACCGGAAGAAGCTGGCATTCTTCTTTCGTCTCTGTACGACAAACCCTCGACACACACCTCCTCCCCACCTTTGTGTCAACGCACGCGACAATTTGCCACTCTACCGCACTTGTCACTAAGACACCGAATTCGTTTGCCCAACCACAACCACAACCACGACCAAGTTGCGAAGACGTCTATATACGCACACATATTTATACAACTGTCTGCAGCCCGAAGAAACCCACCACAGATAAATACTCTGCTCGGTTTCACACAAATACGCAAACCAGGCAACACAAAGCACCGACATGATGGTTCAGTGGCTCGCTGACTCCAGCGTGCACGCCCAGCGACCTCGCGATGCCCTCCCGCCCAAGCGACCTGCCCGCAGAGGCTATTCTGTCACCGACTTCCAAGGCGACCTTGTACCCGACTTTCTAGCTGCTTTCCAGGCATCATCCATCGGTGGCACACCGTCTCTGCCGCTGCCGCCGTCTTCCACCACTGCCGCCCACATTCCAACCGAAGCGACCATTCCCGAAAATGCCGTCCTGCGCACCAGCCCGCAGCCGCCAACAACATCATCCTTCTCGTCCCGTACACAGCAACAGCAAGCGGCGGCGGCGCTCGTCTCGTCGCTGCGGCCCCAGATAAAAAAGAAGCCCCCTCGCCGCTCCTATTCCGCCACCGACAAGGAGCCCGAAGACGCCGTGCTCGCGCCCAACCATCCCCGGCCGCCGCCCTCGTCGGGACAGCACATGGGTCTGCTCGACCTCCCCCCCGAAATGCATTACATGCTCTTTGACTTTCTCGACCCCATTGACGCCGTGTGCTTCGGCCTCGCCCACCCAAAACTCTACTCCATTCACCGCCGCAAGAACAAGCAGGTGCCCCTGAGCAGCCGCTATGACGGGCCCAATGACCTCGAATGGGTGTGGCGCGGCGTCCGGCACCTGGGTCAGAAGAAGAATCAGCAGCCGCGCGACGGCCTCGAGAGGCTGCGCGTCAAGGGCCAGGTCTACTGCCGCAAGTGCGGCATCTCCCGCTGCGAGCTGCACCGCCACCTCAAGAGCTGGATGGGCGACGGCTACGAGTACTGTGAGATCAAGGAGCGCTTCGGAACGCCCGCCCCCGACGGCGCCAAGTCGTACTGCTACATGAGCTCACCCACGGACCGTCATCGCTGCGGTCGCCACGGCGGTCTCAAGAGCCCAGTTGGCACGCCTGTGTTGACGCCAGTGGCGACTCTTGTATAAAGAGTAGCATGTGATTTTTTTTCTTTTTTTGCATCTACAGCGGCACATACTTGTTTTATAATTCCTTTTTCCTTCTGCTTTTCTTTGCATTAGTCATGATACCATAACATTTTTGAATAGAAAACCCAAGAACGGGGTGAATTTTTTTTTCTTCTTAATTTTTATGCTTTTGCCATCCTGATTACACTAGGGAATAGCGAGAAGATGATGACTGAGAAGTACGTCGCTACTATGTTTAAGCCGGCGGCAACTTTCTATTAATGATGAAATTGTCTATAACTATTCAAAGAGAATATATTAATACAATATACCGAAAGAGGACACTAGATGACAACAGTTGTTTAACCTGCATGGCCACCGTGATGTACTCTAAGGATTGTATTACAAGACAAAGCCATCCGCGTTTAACATGAACCATGGTGTGTAATAAAATGCCTTTTTTATGCCGACACTGTACTTGCAGAAGCAGATCGTGATTTGGCTTGTGTTTGCTTTTCTTTCCTGTCCCCTCGCATGACTTGGACTGTTAAAAGTGTGACAGATATCTGTCTCACATTGTGTTGTCACTATGGAGTACTGGTGTTATGGGGCATGGGCTACAGACTTCTCTTGGAAATGAGCAAGACTGTTGCGGCGCTGTAAAGGTCCTTAATAATAAATAAGTGCAACAGTTTTTAACATCCGGTATGGTGTAGTGGCTAACATCGCTCGCTCTCAACTGTTCAACAGTAAGATCCGAGCAGCCCAGGGTTCGA
>FWCC01000064.1:247717-310533 GCA_900169235.1 Zarea fungicola
TTTTTTTTTTTTTTTTTTAATTATAAATACCGCCTTTTTGTTATGTGTGTGCTATTTGCAAACATTTCAAGGCCAGTTTATATTCTACGGCACGCAATACAAAGAATCCAATTATACATACATATCGAGTGCAATGCAGATGGTGTGGCAGTGGACGGCAACTTGACTTGTGAACATGTAAATTTGAGATAATGATGGTAGTATATGCAAGAAAAGGAAAAAGAGCGCCGAATGATCCAATTGCAAGCCCAAGTTCCTAAGTCTTGACCCCAACCAAAAAAATTACAAAACAAACGCCATAACAAGAATATTTACAAAAATGCATCCTCTTGATGAATGATCTCTTATCGAAGGTCGTCACCATCTTCTCCAGCATCTAATTCTCCAGTTTGCTTTCTCAACTTCTTAGCTTCCTGTTTCTCCTTCATCTTGGAACACCACTTGCCTACACACTCAGCCTCCATCCACTTGATGCCCTCATCGCACTGTCCAAACTCATCTATCCACTCCTCAATGCCCTCCACGAACCAACCACTGGTAATGTCACCTTCTTCATACTTACTACTTGGGTATCCCATGCTAAAAGTGTCGCTAACGCAACACTTGCCCATGTAATAGCGCCACTGGAAACAAGTACGCTCCGTGAGAACGCCGCCCTTGTCAGCCTCACGATTGTACGCATTGTCGAGGTATGAGTCGCGTTCCTCTTCTGTCCCAAGCATCTCGTAGGCCACTGCATCAATATCGAGACCCTTGGCAATACAGACGCGCGAACAGGCGTCTGGCGACTCATGCGCATGATGCTCTATGACATTGTTGCCATCCCCGGCATTCTCAAAGCACGTCTGCTCTGCCCGATTGTTCCACTGTGATCGACGCGCTATCAAGTTGGGTCCGACAAAGGCGTGATAAATGTCGCGAATCTGCAAGGGATCTGTCTTGGTGCGGGTTTGCTCGTATTGCCAGACGGCGCTAATCTCTTCCGAGTTCATGTGATGCATGGTAAAGAGAGGCTGGCACCAGTCGTGAGGTCCAAAGGCTAGCGTGTTTGGTTTTTCGCCATTAAACATGGGACTGGCCTTTTGCACAGACACCTCAATGTTGTCAAAGGCATTCGCCAAGAGAACATCGCCACAGCAAAGGCGAGTTGCTATTTCGTCAAACTGCGCTACCGTGGCTTGATTTACCAAAGTCACAAGCCTCTTGAGTAGGACACCCGATATAACATAGCCAGTGCCGCCATGTGCAAATGGCAAGGTTCCGAGATATGCGATGCCTCCAATGTAAACATCGTCTGTCGCATCCATGCGGGTATCGAGCCACTGGACAAGGTTTGACCAGACAACATACGTGTCGGCTTCGACAAAGACATACCATTTTCTGTCAGGGCGCATTTCCCAAGTGCGCACCACCATGTTCATAAACTTGTACTTGTCCAGGTCCCAGCCTCCTTCCATTCCTTTTGTGCATTCCTTTTGCGAAATGGGACAATTTTGCTGTGCTTGATAGAGGACAAACTCGCGACGGTGGCTGGTCATAATATTTTCAACACGATCGAGGGCGTTGTAGATGTGATATTTGCCGATTTGTTGTTCCTAAGGAAATTAGAAGTTATACTTATGGGGTAAAAGGAGCTGGGCAAAGTTGCCATACCAAATCAGAAAAAAGTAAAAAATCAGGAAGACATTGCAAGCTGGTGAGTAGTTGCGTGGGCATCTTTTCAAAGGCCTCGGTCGCACCGGTCTTCATCACCACCATGACATCCTCGGTATTGGGGAAACCCTGGCACGGCTGGCTGAAATTCCAATGCTCGTGTACGGCAGCTTCGGTGCCATTCTGGTACAGAGTATTATTGTAGACGCCGGACTCAAAGTAGGTGGCAAGCTGATTGTAAATGTAATTCGGATTGTAGGAGGCAAATTCCAAGTGGGAAAGGAGATACAAGGAATAGAATACACATGAACTCAGGAATGATAACACCAGGGTCCTGATGCTGCGTGGCGGGAACGCACGCGCCAGAAAGCGCTTCTCCGGAGTTGCATTCATTGCAAGTAACATTTATTGGTTTGTGATTTGGCTTTACGGCCTGTATGCTGGTTTTTGCTGTGTAGAATGCTGATTCAACCAAGAATGAAAGGGACGGAAAACACTATGAAAAGTAAAAAGTCGTATCCAAAAGAGAAGAAACGAATGCCGAATGAAAACCTCGTATATCGGAATAGGTTTTTGGTCGACTAGGAAAACTAGAATCGCACAAGACAATTCTTCAACTTGAGTTGCCTGCGAATAAGAACGCTGTCGTTCCGATTCGGGCCGGACGAATGCTGAGGGTGGTTGACGACGGAGAGAGAAATAGATAATGAGTAGTACCTGACTACTTTATGAAGTGACTGCAGTGATTACGACGAACAAGAACAAAGTAAACAAGAATGAGAGGTCAATATGACATTTTACTGTTGGTGATGGGAAGGAACGAGGAAGATAGGAAACAGATTTTGTTGTGTGGCGGGCGGGCAGTCCAGGCGAATGTTATCGGACTGTTTCTTAAAACTAACAAGGGATATTACTTTGCACAGCAAAAATGAGTCCTGATAGTCGAACTATGGAGAAGTAAGGGAGTATCAGAACAAAAATGGTATGTTATTGGCTGAACATCGCCGCTGTGACCGGTAGAAAGGGATTAATATGGATGGTGGGGTACTGCAGTGGCTGATCATGATATCGCAACTACCCCAGTGAGCTCAACCCCTTGTTCATCCCTCTTCACCTGTTTATGCTGTAGTTTACGTGGGCAACTGATTGAGCACATGTGGTTGCCGAGGATGAAAAAGGAATTACGGACAGCCACAATATGATGGGATAGTGATTTTGGTCCAGTCAGGCAGCCAGGGTTACGTTATTTTTGCCTGTCAAGACTATTCTACAGTAAATATCTATTAATAATGGAGCGATGGAGTCGTGGGCGAGTATCTTAGCGAGATTGGCATGATGAGAACTGAAAGTTGGAAACTATGGAACTGGCAAAGTGGATGATATGACGTAGAGGCAGCATTCAAAACGCTTGGATACTTCCAAGAAAACATGAGTCTTTGGAATTTAAACTAAAAAAAGGTATTGAAGTTGCTGGATAGGATTTCCATCTTGCCTCGTAACCTGTACATGGCGAGAGGTAATGTGAAGTCGGTCGCACAAGGGCGGATCTCTCTGGATTTTGCATAACAAGCGCTTCAACTTGAGAGGATCTTTTGCAAACCAGGAAATGCAAGAACAGAATACAACGTTGGTTCCGTGTCGTATCTGGTAGTGCCGATCACCGGGCTTTCCGTTTTATTAGTGCGCCTATGTGGGTAGGCATTCTCAGCAAACCAAAGGGTCTACTTGATGACGACAACTGGTTTCAAGCTGGCTTCAACAGTGGAGAATGAACAAGGGAGAAGACTCCGAAGGGCACAACAGACTGCAGCACATCACTCAGTACGTTGTTAAGGTGTGTATAAAGAAGCGCGGCAACGTGGTTCTCCGTTTCAAGATCTACCCGTCTCAATAACGATCATCGGACTTTGCTCAGGAGTTCCAGTTTAGGAAAGTAATGACACGGATAGTGATTGCACAACAATGCCGGACTTTGTGCAAAATTTAACACAACCATGCCTGATAATTTCTTTGCCATCTTGCGCAGTGCATTTCTATAACACCATCGCCACACCACGCTTTTATTTCATTTCACCCATGCCAACTATTTCATGAAAAACTGGCGCCTCAAACTTGGCTTGCATTAGCTCCCAGAAACCCCCCCAAAGGAGCAAATATTCCGGGCGCCACTCGGAACAACGGCGGCGGTTGCGATGCTAGCTAGGGCCCCGAATTACTACACAGGACGACGACATTGTCCACCATCATCATTTGTAACACGAGCTAGATAGCCGCCGGCTCGACCGATGGAGGTAGACTGACAGACGAGGCGAAAAATAGAGACCGAATAGAGTTTCTTCTAATCTCGGGAAACTAACATCTAAGCTTGTGTCGCTCCCCTGTCTATCCCAGTGAAACCATTTCCAAGCTACCAAATTGTATCTTGACACCTGATAAACTTGTCCCAATATTGTTCTCCGTGCTTGTGCAAATACCCACCTGGAATGAAGAGAAAAAAAAGACCAATATCAATCGCCAAAAATCTAATTCCCATAGCGCCAAGCAAACAAAAAAGTAAGAAAAAACAAGGGAATCATCTATCCAACTTGAAATGTCGAGCTCGCACCTTCAAATGCGGTAATCTTGCCCCCAAACGCCTTTGCATCTCCAAAATATCGCAGTCTATATTCTCCCTTTCTAGTCTTCTCTTCAATCTCCCACTCTACCGTCACCTCGCTTGTGCCCCTGATGCCCGACAGTCGCTGCCAGCGAAAGATTAGGCCCCAGTCCGAGTCGTCTCGCACAGTTGTCCAATTGCTCTGGTCTACCTCTCTGTGCTCAACGGCGGCGTACGTCTGCTCGAGACGTAAATTATTGCGCGGATTGGCTCCGACGAAACGTGCTGTGACAGTCTCGCCCCTAACGAAGCGCGGCTTGGATATGTCTTTGCTCACGTTGCCGTACTTGCCGGACCATGTACGGTCATACACGACGCCAGGGATGAAGCTCATTGACGTGCGGCTGTTGTCGGGTGGTAGTCGACGGACTTTGCGGCCTGCCCGAGGAGTAGGATGCGTTGCCTTGAGGTAGTGGAGCGTCTCCAACGTTCGGTTGACATACGCTGCAAGTGTGTGGGCGCCGTAGAGTGTTGAAGCACCTTCGTAACGTTGAATACTAGAGATTGTTAGTTCTCCTTTCGTCCCACCCCCCTTCCCCCAAAAAACTGTACTTGGAACAACTTACTTGTACTCTTGCTCAGTAGTAATGTAGTGAGTGTAGCTGTTGCTCGGCGCTCCTATTACCACAATCGGATCCTGTCCGGCAAGATCCTCTTTCAACTGCTCCTTGCTTTGCTCCGCAACGGCTTCTTTCCAGCGCCTGCCAGCCATTGTTGTGGCCTCACCGGGACTGACTATAATTACCAGCTGACCAACGCGAAACGTCTGAACATCAACAATGTTGGGTGTCCACTCATACGGCCGTCCAACCTCGCCGACGTCTAGAATGATTGGCTTCGGGTATTGGCAATCTACCTGGTCCTGGCTCGGTGGCTTCAGCAGCCAGCGGACTACCCGCCAGATGGGCGACGAGTTCGTCATATTGCTGCCGTGCTGGATTAGGTCAAAGTGACCAGGCTCGTCACTTGTACCACCGCCAAACGAGTACCCGAGGGCAGCAGGGCATGTGCGAGCGGCAGTGCCATTGGGAAGCACAAACTCAAACCCCGCCATGTCGTGGAACTCGTGAATCGCCTTGACACCGACACCCTTGATATTATTTTCCTGTTGGTTGAGCTCTTTGTACACTTTCATCGCGCCATCGGCTTGCAAGCGCGCAATTTCGAGGCACGAAGCTGCTCCGCTGTCGTTATTGCTGAAAAAGGGACCGCGACTGCGACAGGACCCGGGACGCCCGTCACTGCAGCTGCTTGTCTTGAAGTCACAAGGTTCTCCAGAGTCCTCACAATAAGCACCTAATACATTGGGGCTCGCATCACCCATGTTGGCTTGCGAGAATCCTGCCACAAAGTCATCCGTCTCCGCATTCCCGCCCCGAACTTGTCTCTCAAATAGATCTGCCGCAAGGCCTTTGTTGTCGCCTGTTATTAGCGTGTTATTGGCCTGCATGGAAGTGCCATGCGTAGGGAACCATGTCAGCACGCCGATATTTTTTCCATCATAGGACCTCTGGAACTTGAGTACCGTTATGTCCTTTTCCACGGACCCGTCGTCTTCGGCGCTAATATTGTAACGGAGGCGCTCCTCTTCAGGGTTTGCATAGTATGAGAATAAGCTGCGGTTGATATTGGCGCCAAGAATCTTAGTGCTGCCGATGCTAAGTGAACCCGGGGCGAGGCTCTCATGCGCCCTTTGGATGGAGAGCAGGCAGCCATCGACAATGGCTTGGTAGCTTTGCCTGTCAAAGCCCTTGCTTGTAATTTGGGGCAAAAGATAGTTTAGCCAGGCGCCGGGACCGGAATGCGAGTGCGTTGCGGTGACGGCCAGATTGTCGTGGTTGTACATGGCATATGCAGGCCCTAGCTTTTGGAGGCCTTTGAGAATGCCAAATCGAACGGCAGTATCTCCAGACTGCGTGTCAAGAACGAGATAAATAAAGCGATCCTTGGGGTTATCAAGATCGCCAACAATAAACGCACGAGAAAACAGGCGTTGCCGCAAGCCGCTTCCAATCTGATTGGTGTCGGCGTAGCCCATCATGTTGAGCTCCACAACAGGACCGGTGATGTCGCCCTTGCCCACGCCGACGAGGTAGCGGTCCGTCTCATGCGGCGCGGGTAGCCCGGAAATGGGTTCATCAGTATCTTCATATTCATAAAACCCCCAGTCTCCCAGGCGCGACCATGGGCGTAGGTCTGTGGATGAGCCGAAAAGGCGCAAGGTAGCAATGACGATGGCGATGGCGACGACGACGAAGAGGAGGCAGTTACCACATCGCGAAGAACGTGTCCTGCGTCTTTGCAGAGCTGGATTTTTATCTTTGGCGGCGACTATCTTCTCAGTCCCCGCTTGTTTGTTGGCCTTTGGCTGTGCCATGGCGGGATTTGCTTCGGAATCAGCCGACGCTGATTTTGTGTCTCATGCGAGAACTGAGTGCCTGCCTTGTGAGTGAAATGAACGCAAACGGTGAGCACAGGCGGTGAGGGTGAAGCAGGACGAGAAAAGCAAGAAGCAAGAAAACAGGCCAGCTGCAAGGCTTTATGGTATTGAATACAGAAGGGCTTTAGTTTTCCGGGGGAACAAATCTGAGTTTGGCACCAGTCCTATCGTAGCTGTAGTCTGAGTCGTTGAGGTGGTGAGGCCGGAGGCGTGGCGTCACCCTATTGCGGATGATTTGCTCTGCTTGCGTGGGTGGCGCTGCTGGCCACCTAATTTAGTGGTACCTGCCGCTAAGTTACAGCGTACATTTTGGTGGTGAATACTAGCAGAAACGACGCGAGTCACAGTTGGGAACAGGCTGCAGCGTTTGAGTCAGGCATCTAAAACAAGCAGGAAACGAGAAACGTGCCCGTTGTCATGTCAAATAGTAGCAAAACATGAGCAGTTATTATGATTCGTTAGCCGGCAGTAAGGTGCTACCGTAGGGGCAACAAACATGGCGCTGTTGATCCCATGCTTGATCCATCAAGGGCATCGCGAAACATGCCAATATGAAGATTAACTGTGAATAATAAAACTAGGTATTTAAGGAAA
The DNA here is from genome assembly GCA_900169235.1 of Zarea fungicola. NCBI lineage: Eukaryota > Fungi > Ascomycota > Sordariomycetes > Hypocreales > Cordycipitaceae > Zarea > Zarea fungicola. Next base: position 255,061 of record FWCC01000064.1, read on the forward strand.
TTTCTCGGTTGTCAAAAAAAAAAAAAAAATCAAAGCTAATTTTAACCGATTGGCTTTTATCCTTTCCAAGGAACTAAACGAGACTGTACTTAGGTACACAGTGTTACAGTGTGCCCCAATATCACGAGCAGCGGCGTATACATCAAATTCAGATTTTTCTCTCTCATTTTTCTCCCCGGATTTTTAAAGCTCTATAAATCCCTCGAATTTATTCAATTTCTGTCTCTAAATGCAGCTTATTATGCTGTGTTACTTGTTTTTATGTCGGCGATACAATGTATTTCCCTGTCTTGGCTTTCTCTCGAAGACATCGGAGCCTTTCTGCAAAATCTCTCGGCTTGATTTTCTTTTATAGTATCTCTACCCAAAACAAAATCACGCACTCTAATTAGCTCATTATGTAGTTCTAGATAACGTGATAGAATGCGATGTGACTTGGAGGTAGAAAGCCAACGATTTCATGTCTGCCTTGTTTTATCATTGCTGAGACGTTTCAGTGACAGCTGATGAATTTGTTACGATGTTGACTAGTACATAACGCTTATTGGCCATTAAAAGATACAAAAGATACAAAAATATCCTGTGCGCAGAATTTTCAGCTTAAAGAAGTAAGCGACGTCTGCTTCGTCTGAACACTTACACCAGCTTCGTCCAGGGAAGTTCATCGCTGGCCGGGGACGAAGCTGCACAAGGATCTACTGATTATCAGACGTACCGGGTTTAAAAGGGTACTTCTATGTGATGGAGCTGGGAGATCATTGATGCCTTGCAAACATATAATGGCACCTTCTGATTGAATGGATAAAACTACGGTTAGTGAATATGTGAATAAGGCAGGCTAATTCTGATCTTGCACTGACCACGTTTGACAGCAGTAAATCGCCTCAGACATTTGTTATCCCAGAGATAAAATGGGAGGCAACAATCTAACCAAATGGAGCATTGAACATGCCCGTCTTCAAAACATGCTTTCTCTTCTCCGTCGAATATCCAGACTTGCGCATCCATTCCTCAATCGTCTTGATCCTGCCAGGATAAATCTTATCCAAACGCGCATAATCCTTGGTCCATAGACCAGTGTTCCCACCGCTCTCCTGCCAAATAGTGAACCAGGGAATCATATGGCCAGCCATAGTCACAAGAGTGGGATCTTCATACCCCAGGCCAGCCGCCCCAACCTTGGCCGTAGGCCAAGTTTTGGACAATTCCAAGAGATCAAAAGGCCCAAAGCGAGCGGGCTGACCCGTCACGGCAGTAAACGCAGCTGCGAGCTCGTCACCACTGACGTGTGCAATCGCTACGCTGAGCAGATCTCCAGTAAATGTTTGCGGATTCTCCAAGATGTGGCGCGCATACCACGCAAGCTCGCCGAGTGCAATAAAGGGCATGGCACCTTTACGCCCAATGGGCATTCGGAACACCCATGCGCCATCATCTGCTTGAGTAGGAGCGTACGAATTCAGGAACGAATCAGGGTAAGGTCCGGTTTCAAGAGCGCTCCAGTTCATCTTATCAGTGGGTTGTGATCGGAGATAGTCTGTTAATATTATTAATACAATCTGAAGAAGGAAACAGAAAAATAGATTTTGACACTTGCCGACAACCTTGCCCTTGCCATCGGCAAAAGGAACGCGATACTTTGGATTGAACCCAGACTTCTTGGAGACATAGGGGAGAGAGCTGAACACAAAGTGCTTCACGCCGGAAAAGTACGCAATTTCGTACATGCGGATGGCCCAGTATGTCTCGGCCTTTTCACCGATCGCGAACCCGTTGGTGTTGACGAAGCAGCTGTCGACATTTTTAAACGCAGCAACAAGGTCCTCTTCGCTGTAACAGTCACCCTGGCTGAGGGTTATGCGGTCCAAGGCTGCGAGTGAGACGCATTCTTCGGATTGGATGTTGCGTGAGAGGACCTTGACACGGAAAGACGGATTCTTGGCAAGTTCTCGGATCACGGCCGAGTTTTGCGCACCGGCACCACCAAGGACAAGAATAGTCGTCATCTTGAAAAGCAAATTTCGTTTAAGCTGTAGAAATGACTCTGATGACTTCTGCATAAATTTATGAGATGGATGACTTTTTATATTAATTATTGCTTTTAGATTTAATAAAGCGCATGATTCAACAGCAAGAGCGCAAAGCCATACAGTAGATTTCTGATTATTCTACCGAGGACATCAATTCCAAAATAGGTCAATGGTATTCTTCCACGCTAGGCTGGAGTCCTGGACACTAAGGTCGCATTACGAGGATATTCGGCTCCGATATCACCATAGTGTACAGAACATATTTGCCGCAGCCCATGGGGGACCAAGTTTATCCGTCTGTTCCGACAAACACGAGCGATGGCACCCAACGGGACGTCAGATACGTCACGCTATTGGCTAGGCGATACTGCGGTGACTGGCAAAAATTGACGTCGTTAGGAATCATTACCTTGTTGTTGTTTCCAATCACGCCACAGTTCCAGTTATGTTGTAAGCTCGAGAAATTCACTCGTCGGCTCCCCCACTTGGACAAGTAGATCTGAGATGCGCCGAACGCCATATCGCGGCATCGGACATTTGTCTCAGCGGAGTTATATACACTCGATGTCAATTGTGCGCCAAATGGACAGATTTTACAACCGAGAACGCGGCTCAGGCAATAGGCTTTGTCAACAAAGTCCGCCGACGCTCCCGCTTATCCCGTCAGCATTGTGTTTCGCCGCCGTAAAAATGTCTACCGCTCACTCACAACCCTGTCTTTTGATGAGGCCATGAAGGCCGGCGGAATGCAGCCTGTCGCGAACTCTACGGCAAGCAAGCCCACACCGCCGCCTCTGCTATAAGTGCGCAACTTTCTCTAGAAACTGGAAACTGGAAAACGAAAGAAAACTTGGATAAACACTAGTTCTTTGTCATTTAAAAAAATTAAACTCGTCGCTTCATAAGCAAACTGCAACTATAGTGACACCCTGCCTTCACTTCGGGTTTGAAGAAGAGACGATTATGCGAGAGGCAATTGATTTTGCCAAGAAACGGGGACCTCAGCAGAAAGCTCTTCATTAGGAAACTCTACATTAACTAGAAATTATTTATTAGGGGTTCCCTTTGCACTTCCGGTTAAGCCGGTAACTGCTCTGCATGACGCCCGCTGCTTCCCACACTTACGAGGTAAACCATCACCAGACATTGGCCTCCACAATGTCTTGACTTGTTGAATCTACGTGAACGGATTCTGCTGTTAATTGGAGTAACAAAACAGGCAGGCAGCACCGCCAAACCTGCAAACACAATCCATATATTAACATCGATAACCTTGTCTAGATACTGAAGAAGAAATTCCATATGAAATGAAACTGACAAAAAAAGCAAAACAATCTTAAAAGCCAATCATGGAATCTCCGTCACGCCAGAGAGGCCACGAAACATGACCGCACCGCCATTCCACTCTGCCAGCCCCCCCGTATTTGACTCCATGATCTTTATAAAGCCAAACTTGCGGTACAAGCCCTCTGTGCCCTTGCGCGCCGTCAGCCACACCGCTGGCTTACCAACGCCAACAACGTCCGTACCATGAGACGCCGCATTCTTCTGCTCGGCAGCCGCCTGGGCTAGTGCCAGCGCCTGTACCTCCGTTTCAATCGTCCCCGCATCGTTCGGCGTGGCGAGAGGCTGCGGTCTACCGACGCGGGCAACGTGCGCCAGTGCGAGGTCCAGGATGGCACCGCCGAGCCCGAGACCCTGATACGCCGGCTGGACCGCCACGATGCTGAGGTACCAGGCAGCGCGGCGGCGCTGGGAGCAGAGGATGCGGGGGTAGAGCTCACCCATGGCCGTGGCAAAGGCGGCGGCGCGGGGGGTGTCGTAGATGGATTTGGGGCGGAGGAGCTTTATGTAAAGGGTGTAGAGAGCGGTGTAGAGGGAGTTGAGCCAAGTGCCTGTAATGCATTATATTAGTCGTGTAAAAAAGATTTTCTCATTTTCAATTTTTTTTTTAAAGAAGATTATAAGCCATATCATGTATACACATGTGTTTGATGAAATATGAACCAGTCTATGTATGTTCTTTCAAAAAAAAAACTTACCAGGTGATAACCAACGCTCCCAAAATGATACCTCACTCTTTGGCCGCTTCATGCACAATAGTCCCACTACGGCACCGCTCGCATCGTCCACGAGCGCTGACATGCGATACTCCAGGCTCCAGAGGCGTGGCGCGAGTATCCTCTGGAGCGCGTCCCGGACCTCGACCGGGTGCGCCGCGTGGTCGGGGAAAAGAACATCGAGCAGGTTGTCGTCTGATGCCCCCGTGCGGGTGTCGGCAAAGGACGTGTAGTAGGTGTCGGCAAAGGCAGGGACGTCACCGTAAACGCCGGGGCGGAGTGTAAAAGAGGATTTAGCCGCTGGTGCTGAGGAGGAAGTCGAAGCGCTTGGTGGCTGCAGGGACGGGTCATGTCTGCCCCGGCGCTTGGGATAAATCTTAGCTGAGAGCATGCCTCTCCTGTTGTTTGTTGATACGAGGGCAATTGGCTGTGCCAAGTGGGAGTTTTTCAGGGTTGGCAAAAAGGATTTCGTGAGAAATGAGCGGGAAAGAAATGAAAAAGATAACAACAAGGACCAGGGATTGCCAAGAAGAATGAAACAGGTATCGATAATGGAGATGGATGTTGAAATGACAGAATCCTGTTGCGCAATTGGGAATTTTTGGGGTGACTCATTGGCCGACGCCAGAGCCTGAATCTGTTAGCTTGAATGACTGTCAAAAGCACTAGGTAGAAAACTAAACGTTTGGCGGCTAAATCGAGTAAACGCCGAAACCCCATGAGCTTGTAGTAGAATATAAATCAAGCCATCTCTCGTGTCATTCATTCGGTACCGTGTCACAAGGGAAATCAGGGAATCGGCGAATCAAGCGTGTAAAGCATTGTTTAAACATAACTGTTGTTATTGGATATCTCTGTGTTCGCCTTGTCGCGAAATCGAAATCAGTCTCTGCGACTTGCTCATCTCCATCTACTTTGTAACCCCCTTTCCCAAAGGAATACTGCAAACATGATCTGGCCGTACAGCTTTTGTACCAATCAAAAACCCTTCCTTTCAAGGGCACCAAAACGCCAATTAATGAATCCGCCTGTTCCAGGTATCTGAAGTATTCATGCCGCTACTCATGCTCCCTCATCTCTCGCGGCCGAGGGGAGGGCAAAAAGAAAAAAAAAAGATCGTGGGTAGCAAAAATTGCTCATATGCGAAAAAGAGAAGAAAAAGAAATGATGAAAGAAAAAATGGTAGAAAAAATGGTGAAATGGCAACGCGGTAAAAAATGTCATCGAAACATAAACGGGGCGTAAAATATGATTGCAGCAAATGATATGAAAACATGGAGTAAATTCATGGCGTATTTCCAACCACGAGAATGAGTAGCATGCCATTGATCAGACAAGAGGCGGTGAATGATAACCACACCAGCAGGCGCGTAATAATGGATAGCTTGTCTTGTCTGTAGAGCGTCATGCCCAGGCCAGCGCAGGAACAAAACAGACTCATCATGACGCCGACAGTAACGCCAACATCAACCTCGACGCGAAGCTTTCGCTTACCAGTCGAGATGAGAATAGCAGCGACAGCCATGAGTATATAGGAGACGGCAAATGAGGCAATGGTACCCCAAAAGAGTACGCGCTCGCGGTATTGGCGCATCTTCTGCTCGTTGATGCTGGGGAAGGCGGCATAGTGTGTTACATAGCCTTCGGTGGGAATACCATCGGAGCTCGAGTAGCCGGCCTCTTCATCCGAGTCTGTGTGGCCACCGGTCGAGGAGTAGCCGCCGTAGCTTGGGCGGCGGTTATTGCTGTCCTCGGCGAGCAAGGGTCTTCGCTCGCGCTGGTCCTTGGGCTTGAACCAGCCACGAATCTTGTGGTATGGCACGGTCACCATGGCATTGACGTAATCCAAGCCGGGGAAGCTTGTATCGTCGTCGGGGTTGATGTAGATAGCGTATCCGTCGTCGGCGTCGCCGGCTTCGCTCCCGTCATCATATTCATTCCAGTATTTGGGTTGTGGGGCCATGGAGGCTGGCGGAAGAGGGTCAAAGTTGACGCGCGACACGTGGACGGCGGTGCTGGCCGGCGATGGAGGCAGCTCCACGGAGGATGGCGAGCTAGGTTCGCTGACAATGGGGGAAGCCTCGCGGATGCTAGCGAGAATTTCGCTATGGCGCTGGCGCAAGGGAGCAAAGTCTCGTCTCGTGAAGCTCTTGAAACTGCCGAGGACTTCATCGTTGAAGCGAGCATGGAGTGCAGTTGAGCCCGTCCATTTCTACCCATTGGTGTTGGCGATTTATCCCAATTACACGTGCGTCTACCTTTTTTTTATTGGTACATACCTTGTACTTTTTTAGAATCTTGCGAAAAGCAGTAACCTGAGCTTTGGAAAATCGCTCCAGGGCGTAAATGTCGTCACCACAGTTGAGGAGCTCGCGCTCGTACTTGGCAAAGCGACGCTGGCGTTTCAACGCAACAGTACTCGACGAATTCTCTTGCGCATACTTGTCAATCCATCGCTTAATATTGGCTTCGAGATGCTCTGCGCAAGCGGTTAGCTAATGGGGCGGGTATGACGGGCGAGCGAGCAGCGGGCCAATAAAAAGGGCCATCTTACCCATGCGGCGAAGAATTTCATCGGCTTTGCTGGTCACGAATAGATCAACCCTGTCATGCTGACGGCACAGCTCGGCAAAAAGAGCGTTTTCAAACTTGGCGAGTGCAGGATCTTCGTAACCGGGAATGACCATGGCGGTGGCCTGGTCTCGTGTTGTATGCATCTTGATTTCATGCTTCAAGGAGTTGTAGTCGAGATTGTCTGCAAGGCGGGTTGGTTAGAATTGGAGCGTAGTTTTAACGACAGGGCATTGGGCACAATGGGTTGATGAATTGCGAGGGTTGATGGTGGCTTACGGAAGCTCCATTGGGGCGCGGACTCGCGCTCGAGTTGTTCGCCGTACTTCATTGTCCCAGAGGCAGTAAAATGGCTGTGGTGGTCGACAGAAGGAGGGCGAGGGCCCCCAAACAATGCTGTCCTGGACAAGGCAGTAGGTTGTGGTGGCAGTGAGCGGACAGTAGTTGTTGGGTTTGTTGCGTAACGACTGGGCCTCGGGCTCTTTGCCGACGTCACAGAGCGGGCGGCAGGGTGCAGGGATTATCGCCTGTTTTCAATTGACCTGACTCGAGTTGCTCGTAGATGAGAAATTGGAGGTTGGCGACGAGGGATAAGAATAAGATGAAAGGAAGTAGAAAAGGAATTGATGATGCACAAATTAGGCCAAGAATAAAAAGGCGAGAAAGGAACAAGTGCCGGCGGGGAATGTGAGTCGGTTGACGATGTGGCGACGCCGGTGTCGTCGTCAAGGGAAAAAGGCCGGCTGGCACCAGTGGCTTGGGATCAACAAGCCCAAAACGGTGAGGAATAGCTTGGGAAGCCCGCACTTGACTAGCAAGTGATAGCACCAAGGGTCACGACGGGCTTGACCAGAACGGCCCAAACCGGTAGACTATGAAGCAGTTTCCGGTGCCAGTAAGGGAAAGCAAGCTGATAATGGGCGGACCTGGGACGTATAAAGTCTTGGGTGAAGCAGAAGAGGAATTTGTTATTGTTCTCTCAAAGCTGCGAGCCGGAAGAGGAATGCGGAAAGCTTAAAAGAGGCTAAAAGGCTATGAGAGCCGGACACGGAGCGAGACAAGGGCAGCTTGTGGGTGAGACAATGGGATAAGAATGGAACAGGACCGGATATCCGCAATTGAAAATGGATTGCAGCTGAAGGGTGTAAATTGAAGATGAGAAAGCTACAATATAGACTGGATGGCCAGAGTTTTTTTTTTCTCCGGCGATGATGGAGATGATGGAGATGTGATGGGAGGGGGGAGGTTCCAGCAAGCGTGGGAAACGGAGCAGAAGGGCTGGTTCACTTTAACTTTGTTGCGAGTTGCAGCGGGCTGTAGTGGAAGTGGATGTTGTAGGCAAAGAAGCGCTGTGGGTTCACTATAAGTGGTACGTTATGGGTGGAGATGAGGGGCAGCTTGGGCGATGCAAGTGTGGATAAGAGGCGATAGTATCATTTTTTAATTAATACACTTGGTATCTTTACGGAGTAACAATTATTTGTAAAAAAATTCTCGCCCAAGAGTAGGATTGGTATTGCAACTTGGCGCTGGTGCGGTGGCTGGAGCTTGCTCAAATGGTGGCGGCTCTGTTACAGGGATCAAACAAGCAAAGCACTTAATAACGATAAAGCAAGGCACCAAGTTCAAGTTGGCAAGAGATGATTGATTGATTGTATAAAAATCATTTGATTTAAGTTGTAAATATAAAAAAGGTATACATACATACGATGTACATGCATTTGCGTCTGCACTTGTCGACTGCTCCTCTCTGGGTGACTCTCCTCACTTGCGCAATACTGGTAGCCATTATCATCACCAACATGCAAGCAACAGCGCAAACAAGAAAGAGAAGCCCCACTGGGTCTGGAACCTTGGAAACAGAATCTGCATGCGGCGATGCATGTGGCAGTTGGTGGGACGGATTTTATCCTGCAGCCACTATTTTGAGACAAACGCAAGTCTCTGCAAGTCTCTGCAAGCCTTTTGGCTTCCAGGCTACTGAATGCCGCTAGCAGGGGTCCAGCAATCCAATCCGACTTCCAAGGTACCCTGCAACTGGGAGACCAAGTTTGAACCCCTGCTAGAGCAACCGGGGACCAAAGAGGCTCAGGTCCCTAGTATCAACCTACTAAGGCACGGTGGAGTTGAGAGGCAGCCAAGCAGCCAGCAGCAGGCAGTGGAGATGGTGAGGCTCCAAGTGCAAACTACCTCCTAATAATGACTTACTACTACATAGTAACTACTAGGTACAGGTGCTAACGTTGTGCGGAGTACCTTATTCAAGCGGGTACCGAAAAACATGGCCGCTTCTTACACTGTAGAGCGTCTTAACAGTGGCCGTGTTTTTGGTACCCGCTTGCTTATGCACAATGTAACTACCTTTAGGCTGTAAATGGCCAATCCATGATACGTGCTGTCCTTTTCTATTGCCGTCATTGGTCGCCACTAGCAATTGGCAAAGTTATCACTTATCAGTCCACACCAGTCCATAACTCGATAACTACCTTGTACTATTGTACATTGCGCCTTCGACTGCCAATCAACTGCCCTATTCCCCCAGATTACAGCGTCGGTCTGCACAACACGCACATAACTGCTACGTATCTGGCTACAGAAAGTTATGAAAGTTAACAGTAGTAGGCGTCAAGCTATGCACACTGGCCCCGTATAACAGCCTGCTTCAATCTTCATCCACCCTCGCATTTATTATGCACTCTCCGGCCTTGCTCGGTCCTTTGGCCGCGCCACATTGCCTCGCTTCAAGCCTTTGGTCCCAAACTGGTAGCCAAGCCTGCCAGGCGCTGTAGTAACCAGCTCCCCCGTTCCTTGCCGCTCCTGCAACGAATCCACACTGTGGATGCTACTACGCCTTGTCGTTTGTATCAGGCCAGCTGCCATTTCAACTGGAACAGCGGAATGAGAACTCTAATAAAAAAATTTACTGGGTTTCTCTGGCGGAGTTTTATTAATATATTTTTATACTACTATTATCCTCTTCCTACATTTATTTTCTAGCCGACCACCACGATGTCTTTCCCTCCTCTTTCGGGCTTTGAAAAGACCGACGCGGTTACGGGGCGCCGAGATACATTGTTGCCGTTTTGTTACCGCCTCCTATAATACAAGCCTCATAGCCAAGCTGGCAGGCCGGCGGACAAAAAGCATGGAGCACGTTTATTAAGTATTGATGCAAGATAATTAAAATCCCCTTGCAAAACAAAACAAGACAAAAATTCACACTGCTGCAGTCTGCCGTACATCACGCCACCAATTAATTGTCCGTTTGCCTGCCTTGCCCACAGCTTCCCGTCTCTTCCACATCCCGTCCCCCAAAACATATCCACTCTAACCATTTTTCTTGTCAACTTTGCCACCGTCTCAACGCCTCCATGCAACGCAACAATGCAAGAAAGCCTTGCACCGCTTCATCGTTCTCCATCATCCCTGCTGGGCGGACTGACAGTGCCCATCATTCGGTGTCTGATACTGGCAGTTGCCTCCGTGATGGCCTCTTCCACATGACGGTTCACCACGTCACTACTACTCAATACGCCGTACATCTCACGACTCGTTTAATGTTATTCAACATCATTCAACTGTACGACAAAAACTCCTATCCCTGGCATTTCTTCGCCACCAAACTGCTTATACCCTTCCATCATGCAGACAGTCGGACGGCTACATGCAAGCCTGGTACGGAGACAGTCACCCCCGCTTCAACAAACACAACACGAGACAACTCAAGATACTAAGACGTCAATCCTACACAGCTATTGATCGCCTGGCATTATCACTATTATTACTTCCCACCCGGAATTCCGCTGGCGGCTCAACGTTTATGAATAAATAGCCTGCCAAACTAGCGCCTCGGCCCCATTGCTTGACTCGCCCAGCGCGTCCGCCTTTACTCGTCTAGTTAACCTGCACGTCTATTCACAGCTTCGTCCAATATGGCGTTTCCTAGCGTCTCCGCTGCCCAAGAAAAGATGAGGCATCATTTTAAATACTTGCCCAACCTCTATTCAGTCTTGTTTACGCAGCCTGGAGCAACTAATCCCCGCTATTTCCGATCTTTTGCGCTTTGGAGAAGGGTATGGCAGCTCTCGGACCTGAAAATTTGATCCATGTTTTACCGATGCAAGTTTTTTTGCCTTCGAGCTTGCCACTCTGCGTCAACTTTTTGTGACATGCTAAATTTATCTGATACAGCCCTCGCGAAGCAGGACATCCCAACAATCTCTCAGGCAAGTGGGCTAAATAAATTTGATCCGGCCGCCATTCTACAACCCCAAAATTATTTCCCTCCAGCTGAACATTATTGTTGCCCTCAATCACTTCTATGCCGTAATCTCTCTTGTGGGCTCGCTTTGGGCAGGACAGCACACGACTGCCGCGCGCCATTCAAATGCTTTTTGAGACCCATCAACGCAACCGACTAGACACACACCAACTAACTATTGGGCTGTCGTGGAACAGCTTTTCTCGCATTTGATCCAGCTGTATCCGCTTGTCTCATTTTGGCGATATCCATGTTCCACCTTCGCGCTCCAGAACGAGGCCTTGTACTGCACCTACCATCCTACCCTGTAAATCTGCCGTGGCGCCCTACCTCTGCCAGTGGAGCTTCAGATGCGTGGCCTCGCAGTCGCTCCGAAAGAGTGTTGCCTATTTCTTGGCATCCAAATGGAACACGATGCAAGATAAGGTCGGCCCGCTGCGGTTCTATCTCAAACCCGACCAGCGGAGTTCACAGTGCTCCTCTTTCCCCTACAGCCTGACGAGCTAGTCGTCCGCGAGGACACTGCTGTAAACACGACTTCTTGTATCAATTGACGGTGAACCCGTACACTTGTTTATTTCTGCCTCGTCACCAATTGGCCGATGCGAAATTCATCGACGTGGAACGGAATTCGTCTGGCCAAACTTATCCACGCCTTGTCAAGAAGACTCGCAGCCTGTGAGGCAACTATCAAAAATCACACTGCTTCAAGGCAGCGTGCAACTCTCCATTCCGACCTAGTTGTGACCGTGACACGAACCTGTCATGTACCTTGTGCCATCTAGGGAGCAGTCGAGCGTCTCTCTCTCCTGCTGTGAGACCAGTTATTTTGTATAACGTGGATGGGTGGATTCTACCTAACCATTCGGTATAATTATTAGGTTTCACTATGTCAAAATAGGGTCGTTGTCACGCGAGCACTATTTTGTGTCTTTTCGATTTCAACTTCGAATGCAACCTACTGAGTAATAGGGGTCCAGGCTTAGGAGGCTTTATGCAAGTTTCAGTTTCCAAAACATCCACTGGGAACAAGTCTCCTGCATCCCGGCACTTGCCTCTTGGCACGCTACTGCGTATTATTGTACTGTAGCACTGAGTGCAATTTCGGCTCCATACCAATTGCTAAATTTATTTGGTCAAGAATCTACCGGCCGTGCAGCCGGACCAGCAGCCTTTCCTTCCCTTTTCGCTATTAGCTCTGTGATGCTGGCAATTACTTCATCGTCATGACATGAAGCATTCCCCTAGGTTGAAATAAGGCAGGAGGATCCTTTATAAAAGGTAGATCGGACGGACGGTTGTGGCTGCTTATGGCACCAACCCTCGTATGATATGTTAACTTGATAAGTTACACAAAACATTAGCTGTCTGTACGCTAGAGACACCAGACAGTTTTTAGATGGCCAAAGGGTTGTTTAACACGCAAACGCACAAACATGCCCACCACCCACCACCCACCAAGAAAAAACAATATTTGAACCTGTATGTCTGACGTGGCGGATTCAGCCGCAAAGATTCACTTCAGTTGCGCAATTCTTCAACGTAATATTCTGGCAGCCACACCACTCTTTAATCCGCCCCGACCCAGAGTACTTAGCAACACAAATCCGCCGCCAACATCAACAAGGACGAAAGATACAATCAAGCTATTTGAAGCTCCGCCCCCAAGCGCCTCGATTAGGCCGGCAAGCAGGCACACAACACCATTGCTACCCGGCCTGGCGCATCTCCTCTCTATACCCTAGACAGTTACTTGACCGGGGGCAAGGTTTGAGGAGCTGAATGGGACCTACTCCATCAAGCCTTGTAGCCCCATGAGCTGGCGGGGTCCAATTTTTGGCTGTAACCTCCTCCCCTTCTATGTGACTGGTTAACCATTACTTCGCTGGTCCTCGGTATCCGCAGCGGGTGAAATTTGCTCTTTTCCTTAACCCTGTAAATAAGTACAAGAAGCCAAGTTCGTGTTACGTATGCATTGTCTACATGTTACATGCAGGCAACATATTCGGCGGGGCTCGCTGTTTTTGTATTGACAATCGGCGTTGGATTAGTGTTGAATCAATTTTCCTACGTAAATCTTTCTTATTTCTTTTGTTTCATTCTCTGACTTTGCTGTGGAAACAGCACATGTAGTCTATGAACAAGGATGCTAGGTTGTGAGCAGGTTTTGTATGCCGCGTCTTGCCGAGCCCAAATTCCCATGAAGAAGGCACTCTACATGAGCAATGCTTGACTCACGTATCGATCATATCACTCAGTGCCGAAAAAAATTCAATCAGGTTGACACGTGCATACGTAAATGCAAACGTATATTATCCGTAGTTTTTATCACCTGTTGGAGGCTCCAACGACAAATGAGTAGCGGACGACTCGATATTCGAAAGCGTTCATTGAAACAGCGCGGTCACAGCACCGCCACAACGCCAATCAAATTATATTCGAGATTCAAGACATTATTAGACCTCTTTCTTGGCTCCCGGAATGCCGGAAAGCCTACAAAAGTATTGTGCATGTTCATATGATGACCGTCAGTTACGCCGTTTCAACCCACTACCAAATTTATGACCGTTTATGTCCCATGTCTAGAAAAAATTCAGGCAAAAAGCAAGAAGAGAAAGCTCATGCATCATCGCTAGAATGCAATCTGTGGATGCAGATAAAATGCCAAAAAAGAAAAAAAATGAACAACAAGTGAAACGCCATCTCTCATGATACCTGACCCCCGCCTCCGAAATCAACTATTCCTTATTTCGACCAATTGTGAAAACAAAAAGCTCTCATATTTCTTCCTTTTGCACCTAGTCTTCCTGCTCAAACACAAGTGCCGCTTCGACGACGCCGCAGATGCGCCCATTTTCAGTCACCGCAATCACGGACGACCCAGTCGTCGCCGCCACTGACTCACCATCCTCCTCCAATCCCGTCGTTGTTGTCAAACTACCTCCGGCAGTGTCCTCGCCGACAGCGCCACCACCGCTGCCACGAAACAGCATATCACGGGCTTGCCGCACCGTTGTGTCGGCCGACATGGCCAGCATGTCGTGGCACGAGACAAGCAGCGGCGCTCTGCCGCCGCTGCTACGCATCTGCCCCAGCGGCTTCAGGAGATCCTCGTCGCCGAGGCGGCGCAGTTGACTTGGCGCGGCCACGTCTTCGCCTACCCGCACCCATCCATTCTTGGACGCATACCCCTCGCGGAGGAGGCTCGCCGCCGACGCCCCGCCGCATAGATGGCTCGCGTCGTGAATGTCATCCCACAGCGTGAAGATTTGACGAAGCGTCTTTGCGCGCGGCGGTGCCAGGTGTTGCTGCTGCTGCCGCTTCTTGGCCGTGGCCGCGGCGACGCCAATGGCACCGCCGGGGTGGTTCCTTGCAAAGGCGTGTGCGACGCGTTCGGCGCCGCCGTGCATCTCCTGCGCGACCGTCATCGCCAGCGCGTCACCCAGGGCCAGCGCGGCCGTCGTGCTCGTCGTCGGCGCGGCCACGCCGAACGACGCCCGCTCCGCCTCGTGCACAGGCGCGGGTAGCAGGACGGTCCCCGGGCGGCGCTGGACAAACTCGCACGTGTCGGGCCGCACGTGCGACGTGACGAGGATGGTCGGCAGAGCCTCGTCGAGATGTGGCAGCACGCGCAGGAGCTCCTCCGTGGCACCCGAGTAGGTGATGAAGAGGAGCACGTCGTGCGGGCCGACGATGCCCAGGTCGCCGTGGAGGGCCTCTGTGGGGTGGAGGAAGACGGCGCGGACGGCGAGACTCTGGAACGTGGCGACGAGCTTCTTCGCAATGAGGCCCGACTTGCCGACGCCGATGAGGATGAGCTTGCCGTTGGTGCCGGTGGTGTACTGCCGCAAGATGGCGCTGACGGCCGCATGGAAGCCAGTCTGAGCGACGGGATCTGTTTCGTACAGACGGGTTAGGTTGGCGAGTGCTGCAGCTTCAGTGCTGAGGACGTGAATGCCACGGCGCAGCCGTCGGCGTCGAGTGCATTGGTCCTCGGATGACGAAGACGGCGAAGATGAGGAGGATGTGGATGTGGATGGGGAGGATGATTTCGCAATGCGCCCTGCTCGCTCAATGCATTGTGATTCTGTATATAGTGATGATGAGCTCTGCATATACTGTCTGCTGTCCACTTCTGCGAGCTGAAAACTGTCCAGAGGCTCATTGTAATGTGGTACGCTGCTATCGGCAGGCATCGCCGACGGCGTCGGCGGCGAAGGAGGCCGAGTAATGGGACGCCACGAGCCACTGAGGACAATGACGGCGCTCGTCTGTATAGGGCGATGCTCGCCCCTTCGACAATCCCCCATCTTGAAATCAATGCTTTTACAGTCGTATTTGCTGTATAAAAGCGTCAATAACCATGAATCGTGCCGTTTTCGCGCTCTAAATTTTCGGCCCCGCGAACCCGGATGGCGGAGCTCCGAGACAGATCCGGACTAGACCACGTCACCAACAACTGAAAACTGGCCCCAATTGAGCAAAGAAACAAGGACGCTTGAATACAGATGTAGAATCAAAGCTCTTCTTCTTGATTTTAGTGAAAAGAAGGGAGTAAAGAGAACAAAGGAGAACACAGCGGTGGATATCATAGATATGTCGCCATGATTTTATGGAGTCAGCGCACGGAGTAAAGTTACGCAACTTGCTCTAGTACCCCACCAGATTGTAGTTTGTGGTTGTTTAAATGGCCATTGTCCTCTCTAATCCCGCACTTAGAGATAGATGACAATGTGGAGAAGAATGCAAGGAAAGGGGGAACGGAAATGTATGACAAATGCATTGTCTACTCAGAATAGACGGTGAAAGCTTTGGCTCAATACCACTACCCAAAAAAGTATGCAACTCTGGCACAAAACCTGCCCCGAACCGATGGACAGGCACTCGGCATGTGGTATGGATCAAGATATGCACGGCACACACACACACTCACACGCACGCCGTTTCTCGATGTCTGGTTGGCGGATACAAAAGACGAAATCAGCCACTATGATTAGCAAAAAGCGAATCATACTTCGCGCGCTATACCCAGCCAGGCTACGGCGGTGCTTTTGCTATGGGTAAAACAAACAGTCCCACCTTTTGATTGTGCAAGCCCGCGATTCTGCTGCGCCGCTCTATCGCCTCGACAATCGGGGAGTTGCAAGTAGATCATGAAACTCAACTACTACCACCGTTGACTTGGTAAACTGATGACCCATGTTGCATGAAGATACATTAGAGATAAATTCTTTAAAAGAGTCATCTACTAAATAAATTACTGGAACGACCGTGCTGCGGATAGATAAGAGCTCGACCCCCGATGCGCTGTCATAAGCGACCCGCTGTTCGATACTGTCGGCCGCCAAAGCCGACAACTGAGAATCGTTCGTCATACTTAAGTTGAGCGAGTTTTGCTTGATAATTAGATGGATATGTATACCCACGGATCTACCCCGCTCCTGTTGTTGGATCATTTGGCTTCTCTAGATATGCGACAGCGTGCAGTTCAGAAACCAAGGCACATGTTTAACAGAATCACGAGATTCTCCGGTCTCAAATTTTACCTAGTATTTAAATTTTTAAATAGGCAAGTCAATCCATGTAGGCAATCTAGATGGCAATCCCATAAGCGGTATTGTGCTGGAAGCGCGAGAGTTCATTTGACGATGCTGGTTCCAGAAGCTAAATTCGTCTATTTCTTCTGGTTTTTCTTCTCTTAGGTACTCTGTTTCCACACACAAAAAAAGAAAGAAACCCCTAATATAATAATGTGCTAGAGACGATAACAGTCGTCACCAGTCGCCAGTGAGTTGATAAACGTTGTAGAACTAGTACGTCAAGGTCATGAGAAGTAAACGGGTACCAACTGTACTGTGAACTGCGATTTTATACAGATTCAACGTTAACTTTCATTCTTTATTAAGGGAACTATCTATTTTCATCCATTGTCAAGTGAAACGCCATGAAACCCGAAAGATAAGAAAAGTAAGTTCACCTTTGAAACACGTAAGGTAGGAATGAAAAGCCACCAGAATATAAAATTCTTTTCCTTTTCCATTGACAAACGTACGGCGAAAAAAGCCAGAGAGGCTTCTTTTCTGTATTAATAAAACATCCAAGAAGTTGATCAACATTTAAATCATTCATTTTCGTATCCCTAGTTCAGATGCTACGGCCAAGGTCGTCTGTGCCCGTACTCAGCTCCATGACCGACATACTGATGCGAATGGGGTGGCTGCCTTTGACCAATGTCATATCCCCTCCCGCCTTCGGGAGAATATCCAATCACATGAAGATGAGGATGAGGCATTTCATGGCCAGAACTCAACGCACGGCCGGCAAAAGACGGTTCGCCGAGATCACCTGAATTATACGTACAGGCGGATCGCCAGAGATGAGGACGGCCATGACTTTCTGGGTGATCATGATAATCCGTCACACCACGCGAGAAACGATCGTCTAACTGTGTGCAGATGGGTGGGAGGGTTTGGTGACGGCCGCTGTGCAGAGCGTAGTGGCCGTCATTCCCGGTGGAGTGCAGTGAGTCACTGCCGTTCCATGAGTGAGAAGCTTGCCGCTGTTTATGGTATTGCTGTCCCCCGTTGTAGTACACAGCTGGTGGTGAAGAGCTGTTGTTGTATTGGGTGTTGCTTCCGCGGCGGTCTTCCGACGGCGGAATCATAGGAGCAACAGCGGGTGCCCGATTTGGTGTGGGAGCTGCCCCGGGAGGAGGAGGGGGTTGCATCGCACTATATGCGAGCGCAGATACCATGGGAGCCAGTCGAGTTGAATCTGCATTCGTATCATACGATGGTCGCACGACTCTCGCCCGCTTCCCGGATGGACTCACTGCTTCGTAGGCGCTGTCGCTGTCGCTATGGCGGCGGCCAAGATCGAGCGACTCGGGAGCCTTTCGCTTTGGAGTTTTGTTACCACTGGCCGGACGACTCGGGCGTCGGCTGCCGCGAGCAGCATTGCTTGCCTTGATCGAATCGGGGTCAATTATATCGGGTAGGAACTCAATCTCCGGCACCTGGGCGAGACGGCCCTCTTTGATTTCCTCATGCAAGCGTTCCGCAATGCTCAGAATGTTCTCAGTGGAATAACCCGCTGCCACGCGCTGAATCAGCCACGGCGGTACAGCAGTAGTTGCGCTTTCGTCTACGACGCTCGCGCCGCCATTCTTAAGACGACTCTGCTCACGCTTTCGAAGCGACAACGCCCACATGCGGATGTACGGGCCGCTGCCTCGTTCTTTGTTCTCATCACTCCACGTCTGCAATCGCCGGATTTGCAGTTTGACGAGCTCCATCTGGGTCAGCGGATAGGTCTTTGCGTTACGGTAACGAATACGCTGATAGTGTTTACGGCAGTAGGATACCCATATGTGCTTGGGGATACGAAGCGTACACGCCTTGTTGCGCCCAAACAGGTGCGAGATGGCCTTGCGAAGCTGGGAGCCCGTGTCACAGTCCTTGATGAACAGGCACTCTGGCTCTTTCTGCGTCGATGATAAACTAGACTCTTCGGCTGTCAAGCTTTGTCGTGACTCTTCCGCGGTAGAATGATCTCCGTTTAACCGCGATGAAGGGAGTTCTGATTTGATGGGCTGACCAGTGTTGCAAGGCATTCTTGCGATCGAGTACGGTGCTATATCTGGCGCTGATGCAGCCCTCTTGTGCATTTTGTTCGACTTGTCGTTTGATTGTAAGGATGGACTGAAAATAATAGAATGGGTCAGAAAACAACGCAAATGTTTCAATACAAGTGGAAAGGTAAACATACGCATCGTCTTTATCGTCTGTGGATATGCTGCCTGTTCCAGGCCGCGAGGCTTTGTAAAGACTTTCCTGTCCATTTGCTATTGTGTCGAATGATAGTCCTCTGAAATACTGCACATTTCCTACCTGGTTGGGCTGAGGGGTGCCAAAGGTAACAGCAGATGTTCCGGAGTGCGTCCTGGAAGTTGGGGATGTATGCCCAGTTTGAGCTTCGTGGCTACGAAAAGCTAGGTTTCCCAGTGCCGGCATTCCACGCTCTGCACCACCGTCTGGAGAGTGGAAGGATCTGTCACTGTTAATATGGTGATCTCTACAACGTTAATAAAATAACCACTACTCACACCGTGGCTGGTTTGTTGGGAAGAGGCTCTCTAGAGGATTGTGGTGAGCTTTGTTTCTTGTTAGATTTTGGTCTTGCGGCTTATTTGTCCGATGTTTCTCGCGAACTTACATCAAAGTGCGGTTGATAATCGTGTGTGGTGACTGCGCCGATAGTGAAGAAGGCGCAGTGGAGGAGACCGAACTAGTCCTTGGGTTTTCGAATAGAAAAGACTCGCTATCCGTCTCGGTACGTCCATCAGATACATGGCTCGAATACAAAGGCTCCAATCGTGGCTTCGGTTGAAGAGCGAGACGCAACGAGTACCCACGCGGTCCCCAAAGTGAGGCATTCCGGTGAGGGCTGTTTTCGCATTCGGCAGGGCCCAAGGTACGCTCTGGCGATGGCGTCGGGAGTGCTGATGATGGCACAGTGTGGCCACCCTCAGTAATGGCTGGCGAGGCAGATCTTCGCGGTGGCTTCGAGGCAGGGGCGCCAGCTGTATTTAGCAGCAACGTTACGTCCATGGTAGCCCTTTCAACTCCTTATGTTGAGAGAAACGCTGCAGTAGGCGGGGCGGTGCCTGCAATTAAAGACCGGGAGTGAGAGAGGCAAGGCGACTCTCTGGCAGATATCGGTAGCAGAGGCAGATACGAGCCTCGGAAAGCCGTAAATGCTCTGTCGGGTCCTGGAACTGTTGTCCAGACACGGTAGTGTCCGGGAACGAATATACTAATAAGAGAGGGTATATGCTGACGTGGGTAATACGCCGAACTGGGTGAGTAATAGTAGAAACGAGGCTGCAAGGCGATCGAAGTAAAATGCAAAAGCCTACAATTCAAGAACGGGCCATCCGACGTATTTGATATGATCGACGGCAGCCCAGAAGAGATCGTGCACTGACTTCTTTATGGTCCTAAGAGATCGAAACAAGCCGGCCGCCGATGCACGTGTAGGAGGCAGCCACACTGCAGTCCTCGCGCTCTATGTCCTCTGATTCCGTCTTCCTCGGGCCCCAGTTCTTCGCAGGACCGAGCGAAACAAGAATGGCAGACCTATCCACAGCTTGGGCCACCAAGGCTTTGAAACAGTCGAAAGTGACTATGTGTGACAAGGGTTTGCTGATGAATGGGAAGTAGAAGAGGGAAAGTCCTGAGACCCCGTGCAAGGCTATTTTTATCTCCAAGACCAAACACAGTTGGGGGCCTAGTCTCGGTCACAGTCAAACGCACGAAGCCGATCTCTTGCGTTGGCATGCACCAGCGCCGTATTTTGGGTTAAATGAAAGAGATTCACTTTTTTTAAGTGTTCGAGAGGATTGGATGAAAGGAGAGGTGGCGAGCAAGGGTTACTGAGGAAATGAAAGCGGACGGGGTATATAATTCTGTAAAGTATACCTTGTTTAGTGAAGGGAGGAGCATGAACCTTGGGACGACTCGCACAAAGGACGCGTGGAATGCTAAAGTTTGTCTATAGATGAGCTCATGTAGAAGGAAGCAAAAAGCGTAACACCGGGTGGGCCAAATTCGATTCTGGCAATCTAGGCAGCGGTGAGATAGATGGCTGTAAATGCTCCGGCTTCAGAAGGAAGGGGGACAAAGGTGTATGGTGTGTGCTATACAACACCCGGTGTGTCGACAATACGGACAAGTACAAGGTTGGGAGGATAGATACACAACCGAAGGTTTAGAGGGAATAGAATGCTTTGACACCATTTGGACTAACAGCCGAGGCCACAGTGACGCTGGGAGGAAAGAGGGCTGGCAAGAAAAACAAGAGGGCTGCGCTGCACTACCTTTGCTGGCACATCACAAGCATAACGGCGGGGCCTTCAAGCGATGACTCGCGGTAGTCGGCAGTAACGGGAACAGGGGACATCCTAGCAAGGCATCTGTGGTGTGGATCGTCATGAATTGACGGTGGCCTGAAGGGAGCGGGCTACTCCTAGTAGTCTGGCATGATTTCAAAGAGCACAGACGCTTGGAATTCCTGTTATTCTCTTGTACGCTTATACCCAATGAGCTTACAAGACTTGCTGGGATGGTGCCCGTAGACGAATCATGACTTCTACCCAAGGATGCAAGTTACCTAAGAATCCTCTCACAGACGGAATAGTAAAGAGAGAAGAGCCCCATGAGGCGTAGCAAGTATTCATATTTGAGCTCTGTCTATTTTACGCTTGCTTCCCGCCACTTCCCGGCGGCGCCCTTCCTACACCAAACCGTCAAGATGGTGCAAGGTATCCATGCCATCACACAAACAGGCCTGCTCGCAAGATCAATAATTTACAGATGGTATGTAGCTGGAGTGTGAGGAACTTGGAGCCAGCCATCAAGAGGCGTCGATAGGTTGCCACAAGAAGTTGGGCAATGACATCGTACCATACAGCTGGGCCAAGTGGGAAGGGAGACGTTGAGGAAGTTTACAGTCGGAAATGTGTGGGACCAGGAACCATATGATGTGGAACCTTCTATCGAGTTGTATCCAAGGACAATCCCCGGCACACTTTACCCACAGCAGTGCACATCCGTCTGAGGAGGTGATTCATGCTGTCCTACCTGAACGGTAGGACGCTTTAGCATTACAAGTAGCATAGCGTCGTTGGCATATGCATGTACGTGAGCCAGTTAGTACCACGCGGAACTGGCTGTTTAAACAAAGTACCGTGTTAATCGAGACTAGCGCACGAGGATCCCAGTTTCAAAGCCTCTCAAGCAAAGACCAGGGGGGCTGTTTGTGCTCAGCAGTCTGCTGTTGCTTCAATACCTGAACCCTCGACACGGTGAATTTGACCAAAGTACTCCGTACACGAAGAGGACTAAACCGGCAAGGTGCATGAGTGCTTCCCAAAGGAGAAATTGATAGACGAGGAGTAAACGACTCGCGAAGCGTTTATTCATGGTTCTCGAAGCGCTTGCATTCAAAAGTTTAAAGAACTGACGCGGCCTCTAGATTGAGGATACGGAGAGCATGCTGTAACTGTTGTCCTTCGAAATTGCGTTTAGTTGACTCCGTGAGGTGCAGCGAACAGGAACAGTTTAGCCCACAAGGACCACATAAAATAAGAAAACTTTCGCGTGGCAGCCTCCGACGGGGATGCTCGTAAGGTGGTGGGCGGATGAAATTGGGGCCACAAGGCCCCAAAGCCTCTTTTCCATCGCCAAGCCACAAACACACCTAGGCAAGCTTGTAACCAATGCCAGAGAAACTGTTTTGTCGGCGTATTGAATTACCGTTTCATGAGCTTTCGCTTAACGTTACCCTGGATCCAGATGCCCCTTGGCACCAGCCACAGCAGCAGTCTCAGGGTAGCCGCGAGGCCGATCCCAAAATAGAGTCAAGCTCGATGGGGCAAAACAAGACAATGGATGTGGGACCGACGCAAGGAATTTCATGGGGGAAGGTTTTTAGTTGATGTCTATGTAAGTCGGGGGATGGAGGACTTGAGATTGCCGACCTGGGTCTCCTGAGATGCTAAAACCAGTTGAGAATGACTGCGAGAAATGCAAGACTGGGGCTACCCTAAAAGCAGGAATTTAGTGAAATTACTAGGCTGAGCGAGAGCCATTCAACGCTCACGCCAGGCGTATTAGTGGAGGCCTGCGGTGTACATAGCATCCCTAGGGGGCGTGTACGAGCAATGCAGTCGTCTGGCATGTTACGGTCAGGACGGGTCGGCGTGCCAAAATAGAGTTCTAGAAACTACATGACGCTCGTCTCGGGTGAGTTTAGTGGGCGGTTCGAGCCAATGTCACTTTCAGGTGACGGGGAACTGCTGGTAGGCTAAGAAGGAAGCTGTGGACGGGGTAACCGGCCATCCGTGCTTCTGGATTTTGACCTCGTGGGCTGACTTGCGAAATTGATAGACTGAATATTGCATTTATTGGCGGAGCAGAAATGATTGGAAGGGAATACGTACCCAGCCCGGATCATCTACCCGCTATTGCTGATTGCAACGGAAGCTTGCCGCCGTGGCCTGGGCCTCGAGATATGCCAGATGCTGCACAATGATATTATCATGGTGAGGCGGGTGCTTCCTCTTCCCGTCGATACTCTGTTTGCCAACTACACGAGTGCGATCGGCACCGCTCTTCATTCAGCGATCTCGTCCATTCAGTGTTGTTTGATAATTATCATATGGTGGCTATAGAAGGGACACACCTAGGTGCTATCGAGGTTTTAGATTGTGGCTGAGGCACCCTGGCATCAATGTTTCTGGTGGCGTGCCAGCTCTAAACTATGCCAAGATTCGAGGGCAGGCCTGAAGGGGTAACTGTAACCACGGCCGGCACACCGGGGTGAGGGCGGCTCCGTCTCCCTAATAAACTCTCCCTGCCAGTTAAGTCTACATCCAATCATAGAATGTCGCGATGGCATGCCCAGTCTCTTCTCTGTCGCGATGGCGGCTTGCAGCAAGAAGTTGGATTCTACATGTCAAACATATCTGCACTGCATTGTAGAAATGCGACCCCTACTAAACTGTACTACATTGCCCAGTGCATCAATAAAAACCTCCACCATGCTTGATTGGCTAATCCGCCCGTCATCTGGACCGATCCATCTGAATGCCGATTGCCTTCTGCTTTGACCTCCAGATGCCCACCCCAGGTGCCGTGACTAGCAAACTCCAGATCTCAACTTGGCGAGCTCAGTTACTCTTTTCCTCTGTCCTTGCAGTTTGGGATGACCAAACATTGTGCTACCAAGCCCGTACTCGGAACCTAAGTTCCGCTCCGCCGGCAGTTGCTGCGTCAATGTCAAACTAAGAGTCGGTGACAAACACTGGGCCTAGTTTTCAAAGCCCACAATACGGCAGAATACGACAGAAATTTGTAGCCTCAAGTGCTATGCACTATGAGTTCAAAGCACTAGGTGGCAGCTTCCAGGTATTAAACCACTAGGTTGGTTCGGGTTGAGTATTTGTATGTTAACACGTTGGTTTGTATCCTGTGTATAGTTTGTTGGTACCATGAGCCTATGGAATTTTCGAACAGCAAGCCTTCTTCACCCACGATAGGTGGACAACATGACGCCACCGCCCTACCTTCAGGGCGCCCTTGCGAAGATCCCTCGAATGCTTCATCCACACTATGCCTATAAGACAGCCCCGGTCTTGCCTGCGGATTATAAGACGGGCGCAGAGACTCGCCCAGGTTTCATCTCAAGTCCTTGTCCAAGAAGCCAAGTTCATCATTTGGCGCACATCACTCCGGAATATCTCCGCCCTTTTTCTTGTTTTCATCTTAGTCTGTCGACGCCTCTCAGCTCTGTAACTTATCAAGAACAAACGAAATTTAACTTTTTTTGGGCTGTGGGGCCTCGGTATTGATGAATGAATAACCCTCCACAGCTTCTTGGCGTTTGGAGTGGCATTAACCAGTCTAAATGGCTTTGCCTACTGCGGCCTACCTATCCCACTCAATTCACCACAACCCTTGTTGGCCTAACTTTTATCCTATCAGGGTGAGTCCCAAAAAAACCCAAAACGAGGCGATGTCTCTCCGCTAGCCTCCAAATCCTGCTTGTACCGGCTATTCGAGCTTGCTTTGACCGTTGAACGAAAGAGGGGTTGCGCTTCACACCTCGGCACAAACTCAACGGACTCGATCCCCATCGTAAATTCTTCCCGAACTTCCCTGTCAAGCCTCAATCTGAAGTTGCATTATTACATGTGCTCTCCGCTTGCCCGCTTCGAGATTTGATCTTTCCCGCCCACCACAAGCTCCTCCATGCCTAAGCCTGCCCCTCCAATTTCCCTCGCAGCCTGCCTTGATAGGCAAAGCGGCGGCCTCTGGCTCCTTCTTTATAGCGTCTTTTTAGAGCGCCATTGTTATGTATCTGTTTGAAACATTTGCTCACACGACTTGAGAATTTTTGTTTCTCTTACGTTCTTGCTCGCCTGGAGCCAGCGCGCCGACCTGCGCTACCAGCTACTTCCGAGGCTCACACCGGTCTTCTACCCCGCGTGGATATTCAAGTAGCCAGCCAATTTGTTTTGCTAGATTGTGACGTGGAGCTACAGACAGGCGCAGTTGTGTCTTACTTGGAAGCAACAAAGATTTGTTCTAGCGCAATGGAACATGGCCAAAGCGGGCGGAATGCTCCCTAAGGAAGATGGGCACGTCGTGCCGACTCTGCGAGTACGCGATGATGCAGAGCTAACAATAGATGATCGGCTTGCAATATCTATCCCCGGGACACCAGTCCCCCCAATAATACAACTAAATGTCTAATGCCCCTATCCTGGCCGGATGGGCTTGCGCGGTAGATTCCGTTCCCGCACATGACGAATTTCATGTGAACGGACGAAGGCGATCATAATACGGCAAACTCCGTATACGAGAAACCAGGCTGATAATTGTGAACCTAGTTGCATGAATCCAAAATCTGCTCATTGCGGACGCCACTAAATCCTCCCCGGAGAATGAAACAGGGAAATGACTCGCGGTCCAGCCGCACTTTGGAAGGAAATGAAGCCACTCTTGTTTCTCTTGTTCAAGGCTGGGCATATGTGTGCCTGGCAAAATGAGAATGCTACCCTACTGGTATTCGACTCTGGCTGTGAGCCATTATTATTTAGTCTGCCTGTGGGCCACCTCAACACCTCGGACTAACTTAGTAGGTAACCAGGTAGACGATGGGCAGAGCCATCTGCGGGAGTGTGGTCTCCAAATTACAACGGTCAAGCCATCGTTTCAACCTTGATTTGGGTTTAGCCCAGCTTTGCCGGATCAGCAAGCCTTACAGTCAAACTACTCGAAACATAAGCTGTATCATGACAAAGGAAAACCAGAAATTGCCCAAAAATAAATTGATTAAAAAAAAGGTCTAATTTTAGTTTCATGATTCAATGCGAATGTTGAAAATTTCTGTTCTCCATCAGGTCCGTCGTGACTGCTCATCCGAGCGGTTTTCATCCCACAGACCAACATGTCGCATGAATCGGCCAGCGAGGATGTTAACCCAGAAAAAACTTGTCCGACCCCCCTGGACAACAGAGGCCCTCAATGTAGACTGACGTCAGTTCAAGTTGGTGTCTGCATTTTGGTTTCTAACCAAAAGCCGGAATTATTTGAGTTTTCATTCCGTAGTTTTCCTCTAGTCTACAAGAGATATTTCTGTCTCGACAAAATCACATGTGACGGTTACGTTGAATGCTACAAAGATAGAAGAGTGACAGTGATTTAAGACGTCACAGCGCGACCATCTCAGTCATCGATAGGAAGTTTTCGGCTTACAAGGCTAGTCAGATCACTAGCACATTTCCCCTGGACGGAGTTACACCAGAGAGAATGCCCGCCTACTCCGTTCAGAACCCCGGGCTCGCACTCTTTGCTTTGTTTCTTGCAATAGACGAGCAGCGGAGCTGTCAACTTGCAGCTTGTGATTTATCAGCGGCTGGAAATACAGACAATGCGTTCGTGAGAGCGATTGCCGAAAGTTTGTAGCCACCCTCCGAATGTACCGGAGCTAGGAAACGGTTTGTTTGGTGCCCGTTAGCAGCGGATCTCGCATCTATCAACCTGACAAAGTTCGTCGAGATGGCAAAATGCGCTGCGAATGAAGGCGTCAAGTACCAGAGTGCCCAAATAGTTTTAGTCTAGTTACCAAAGGCTCTGTGCGCAGTGACAAATGCTGCGGGAATCGCTGCAGAGAAAAGGAGGCGCTTGTGGCGTTTAGGTTCCGTGAAGTGGAGCTTCCTGTGGTGCACTTTTTATATTTAATTAAGCGGACTTTCGATTAGGTAGTTCCTGTAGCGGAGTGGTTACCGCGTGACTCTTATAGATCAAGAGAACTTCTTTTGGCTCTATGGTAGAAATGTCAAGGTCCGGGGTTCGACCCCCCGCAGGAACAAATATTTTTGCCGTTTCTATACTTTTTTTCTTGCAATTTTGACTCATCAGAATGCATAAATTCATTTATTTTACAGCTTGTATGCATTCAGGTTTGCTCAAGCCTTGTTTAACTTGGTCTTGTTCTGACTTTCGCGATTAGGAAAATATTGTGCGACCCGAGTCTAGGGTATGCCGGTTTCCCCTGCCAAAAGTCTTCATGCAGCTACAAGATAGTGTGGACATGCCTCGCACCGGGTATTATTTTATTTGACATTGACCATTGATGCCACAAATTCCCCTAGACTCTCGACAGGGATCTACATCTTGCGTTGTAGCTGCTGAAAAGCTGAAAAAAAAAAAGCAAACAGAGAAGCACCACATGTGCGTGCAAAGGACAGAGCTGAACAGTCCAGTCGGATGCGTGCCGCTGCCGTACGCCCGCCTCTCTGCGGCACAAGACTGAATGCCTCCCGGGAATGCCCTACGTAATCACCATGTAACCAGCCGTGCAGCCGTTGATTGCGCGACAGAGCATAATATGCCGTTGTTTCGGAAGATGCACACCGCTTGCTGTGTGCAGCAAACACGGAAGCACTAGTGATGCACAATGAAAACGATTGCCTCACCTGTTAACAGCCTCACCAAATCACAATTTGTTGAACTGCCACCAGGTCAGTTGAAGCCGGGACGAAACCAGTGCAACAATGCGCACCGCGCGGAGCAGTCAGCAGTCGCAGCAACTGTCCTGAACAGCGGAATCAAGCAGAAGCGACGGGCGGCTTGTTTTTGTGGAATCCACATGCAATGAACCGATATAGACAAGGAATCGACTATGTGAGTAAATACATCGCTGCCACTATTTGGTATGACACGGGTATCAAACTCAAGTTTTGTTGGTAAAAAGTTTTTCCTCTATTTTCCCACTAGACATGCCTTGCTCTTTCTAAATCAGATCGTCGACTGCCTTATCAGCGTCATTTTTTATCAGTTCCTTCATTCCCTTGGTATATGTTAGCAATGCCCAACATTCTGCTATATGCAGTCCAGTCAACTCACATCGGGCATGATAGGCTCTCCATTTGACCCTTTGACGTAGCGGAACGGCATCTGCGTGCTTTCATGCTTGTTGAACTTGAGCTCGGGGAAGTCCAGGTAGTCAATCTTATCAAGAGCGACTGCAACTGTTAGCAAAATGTTCTCGAGCTGCAAAGAGGCCACGTACCTTTGTCCTGAACGACAATTCTCGTGACACGGACTGCAGTGTCTGTGGTCATTTGTTTTGGGCCTAAACGACGGCCCTCAAATCCCTTTTTCCTGAGTTCAGAAGTTCGGTCTGTTGCTGTCAGCAAAAGCCATGCAGGCGGACGATTGAGTATGAGTCGAACCTCTAGGGGGATCATCACCTGCGACAAGTTAGTTGAGATGTCGATAAATGGCCTGATTGAAACTCCGAAAACCTACCCAGAATGCCACCAAACAGGAAAACATCAAAGCTGTCACCGTCTTCCGGGGACAAGTCTTTGGCGGCCGAGGGGTCTAAGAGACAGACTCGGTTTCTGCTATTAGCGTACAGTTCCTCGACACCACGGTGCTCAGCCTTGAAGGCGGGGTTGCTGGAAAGGGCTTCGGGGACATTGAACCCATCTGGCAAACAAGACAGGATGAATTCACTCTTTCGCTCATGGCTTTCCTTGGCGATGCACAAGTACTCAAGTTCTGACCAAGGCCCAAGCTCGGGGTCGAGGTGCTCAACGATGATTGTCTTTGCAGATGAGGCCATGCCGCAGGAATTGAGTGCAGTTCTTTGTATTTAAGTACCCATTAGCCCACCATGGAAGCATGGAAAATGTGTCGAGCCCTTACCTTTGAGATTCTACGATTAGGCAACGGTGAACAGACTGGAAAAGGACTCCTCCAGGGTTGAAGGCACTAAAAAGAGACTTTGCTCCTGGTGGAGCCGCTTGCACATCGATCGTCGCATATGCCAGGCGCAGTAGTAGTAATGTGACCTTCGCTGCAACAATGGCAGATTCTTCTTTATTTAAAAAATAAAATAAAAAAATAATCAGGGTTTCACCATTTCTGAATATATCTGTGATTCATTAGTTACCAGGGCCGTCTTGGCCAACCTGCGGCATAAACTCTGGCAGCCATTGTTTGGAGGCTCTAATAAGTACTGGTAACCAACTAGCGCCAAGGCGCTGGTCAAACGAGGCCCCCAACCCAAACAGGCTAATGACGCCCACGGTGGAGGAACAAAGAACAGATGCCACCTCAGCTATGTCTCAGCAGCACACATGAGCCTCTGCTTACATTCTTCATCAACCTCACAACACCAGTCTTTCGATACAATCAACCACCGATTCTCTACAATCGATTGTGTCAGCCCAACAAACCTACTCTAGATTTTATATAGCGCTCAACTAGGCCACCGCAAGCGCCACGTGGGCGATGGCTTCAGTCGCCTCCAAACCCTGGCCCGGACGATGGCTGGCGGTCCTGGCTCTGGCCTTGGGCCCCCTTGCGGCCCTGGCAGAAAAGTCGGCCGCTCAGTACTATGTTCGTGATCTTCCTGGGCTTCCTGCGGATCAGGCGCCCGTCAAGATGCATGCTGGGTAAGTAGGCCGGCAACGTCAGCATTTGCAGCAATGAAACTATATGCGCTGACACAATCATCTGCAGGCACATCGAAATCAGCCCCGATACGAACGGCAATCTCTTCTTCTGGCATTTTCAAAATAAACATATTGCAAACAAGCAGCGAACTGTCATATGGGTAAATGGCGGGCCGGGATGCAGCTCAGAGGACGGCGCATTGATGGAAATCGGCCCGTATCGACTCAAAGACAAAAACACACTTGTTGCGAACAACGGATCCTGGAACGAATTTGCCAACCTGCTCTTTGTCGATAACCCCGTCGGAACAGGCTTCAGTTATGCCAACACGAACAGCTATGTGCACGAACTTACCGAGATGGCCGAGCAGTTTGTAATCTTCTTGGAAAAGTTTTTTGCCATCTTCCCCGAATACAGTCGCGACGATGTGAGTGATGCAGGACTGGGTGTAATGTAGTAATCGCAGAGCTAACAGGCAGCAGATTTACATTGGCGGAGAGTCCTATGCAGGACAGTATATTCCGTACATTGCCCAGGCAATTATCGACCGAAACGGCAAGCGACCTGATCATTGGAGCCTTCAGGGTCTGCTCCTCGGCAACCCGTGGATGTCTCCCAATGAACAGTACGACTCATACATGAAATTCGCGTTTGAGAAGAAGCTTCTCGACAAAGATTCCGACGCCGCCAAGCAACTCATCGCAATGGAGCGAACCTGCCATACCTTGATGTCCAGCGATCCCGGAAGGGTGACTTATGGATCCTGCGAATCAATCCTCACGGATCTCCTTCTTGCTACTAGTAAGCAGAACGGCGGCGATGATTCATGCCTGAACATGTACGACGTGCGACTCAAGGACTCGTATCCCTCCTGCGGCATGAACTGGCCACCAGATCTGGAGTATGTCACGCCCTATCTGAGAAGAAAGGAGGTCGTCAAGGCTCTCAATATTAATCCAGAACGCTCTGTTGGGTGGCAAGAGTGCAACGGTGGCGTCAACTCCGCCTTTCACCCCATGAAATCGAAGCCTTCCGTGGAACTAATGCCAGCCATTCTCAAGGAGGTGCCTGTTCTTATATTTTCGGGTGCTGAGGACCTGATCTGCAACCACATTGGTACAGAGGACATGATCGCTAACATGGAGTGGAACGGCGGTAAGGGCTTCGAGGTGACACCCGGTAACTGGGCTCCGCGACGCAACTGGACCTTTGAAGGCAAGGACGCCGGCTTTTGGCAGAGTGCCCGCAACCTCACCTACGTCGTGTTCAACGAGGCGTCGCACATGGTACCCTTTGACTTCCCTCGCCGCTCGCGTGACATGCTGGACCGCTTTATGGGCGTCGACATTAGCAGCATTGGCGGTGACCCTACCGACAGTCGCATCGACGGCGAAAAGGGTCTTGAGACCACTGTTGGCGGCTCTGTCAATCCCAAAGAGAGCGAGGAGGCCGTAAAGCAGCGCCTGAAAGAGGCCAAGTGGGCCGCGTACCAGCGCTCCGGCGAGGTTGTCCTTGTTATCGTCATCCTCGGCGCTCTGGGCTTCGGCTACTTCGTCTGGCGCCAGCGCCGCAAGGGCGCCGCGTATAGCGCGCTGCGTGGTGACGAGCCCATCCACAGAAACCGCACCGCCGCATCCAGTGATGATCTTGAGGCCCAGGAGGAAGGCGTCGCGCTGCAGAGCAACATCATGTCCACAGATAAGTACACAGTAGGTGACGACAGTGACGAGGAAGGGGGGAGTATGTCAACAAAGAATGTTGAGGAGGACAAGACAAAAGAGGCAGACAATCCTGACCACAACGAGAGCTAGGCATTGTATGGGTCCATCTGTTTTGCTCTTCTTCATATATATAGTCTACAATGTTTTTGGATTCTGTTCTTTCATTCATCGGGTTCAGTGCAAACATACAGCGGCATGCATGGTACGAAATACAACGACGGTCACATAAAAAGCATAGAAAATGTATAAGATAAATCCGAATAGTACTCTATTTCATCAAATGAAAGAAAATATCGTTCTACGGATACGTATCCTTTGCCTATAAATTTCGCCTCGTAACGCCCAACATGTAAAGGGGCGGAGTAATCCAGCCCAGGTATATACATAAACAAAACTCATTTTGTGACGATTCCAAATCTTGTTCTCGTCTGACGCGACAAACCCATCCATATCCTGACCCAAAAGACCCATGGTGGCGGTAACATTGATGCATGATAACCAGCCTCTAAATCGCAAAGAAAACTCCGATATAATGCTCTTCTTTCCCGTTGTCATCCTCGTCCTCCTCGTCCTCCTCTGCCCTATATACGCTCCCGGAACGTACAATGCCAAGATCACGCCGTCCTTACAGCTGTACATCATTGTTCAGCAGGCGAACCTCCTCGCCCGGCTTGAACGGCGGCAGACCAATGTACGGGCAACCATCGCAGCGGAAAGCGTCACCGAGTGCACAGTTGCCGCACGAGCCGACCTTGCCCTGGACCGTGAAATCAACCTCGGTGAGGTCGTCGGCGGCGAGCTTGAAACTGGCAAGCGTCTTGTCTGCCTCCGCACGCTTGCTAGCGTCCTCAGCAGCGAGGCGCTCAGCCAGACCGCATGAGCAGTCCTTGCAAGCACGGCGGCGCTTGCCAGGCTTGGGCTGGCATTCAGCGGCTGTAACAACACGGCTTTTGTTAGTAACTAGCCTACGACAAGCACATGTTCGGGCAGGGAAAACATACGAATATTGATGGGACGCTTGAGATCTTCCTCAGTCATGAGAGTATCCTCATCGATAATGTCGTCATCGTCGAGGTCGTCGCCCAGATCGAAGCCGACGCCGGCAGGCACGACTGGTTTGAGGACACCGTTCGTGTTCCCAGTTACACTGCCATTGATGGCGGTGCTGCCAACAGCGAGAGTGGGTGCTGGGGCGACAGCCTTCTTCTTGCCGAAGCGAAGTTTCAGAGAGACGGCGCCGTCGTTCTCACCATAGTCGGGCTTGGAAAAGCCACCAGTACCGGTACCAACCAGGCCGGCCAGGACAGCCTCCTTGGCGAGCGCCGTCTTCTCGAGGTTCTCGGATGTGCTCTCGGCGCGCAGCAGGCCGTTGGACTTAAGCGACTCGACAATGGCCCCAACTACGGCACGATTTAAGAGGCCAACGGACTCGGTGAGCGTGGAGGTGGCATCGGACAGTACGAGGATCAAATCGTAGTGGGCGCCGGGCAGCTGAACGTAGCCAGCGGCCAGTCGGTCGAGCATCTGGAGATCGGTAATGGTTCGGTCATATTGGGTGAGGACAGCCGTGAGGGCAGCGGCGTGAGAGGCAAGCGAGGGAGGTGCGAGGAGCAAGGCCCGCTGGCCGCCAGTGGTCGAGGTCTTGGTTGTGGTCGACGTGGTTGTGCCGCTGCTAAAGACGGAATCGTCGTTGAGATCAATGGTGGCAATCAAGGGAGCCATGGGGCCGGTATTGTGTATAGGTTATGAAGAAAAAATAGGAAACGGTGAAGAAAATGAACCGCAGGCAGAGGAAAATGTAAAGAGAAAACAATGGGCTTTGGATTGGAATAGAGGGTTTGACCTGCTCTTGTATTGAGTCGTAGAGTCAGCCTCTTTTTGAATTGGTGTATTTGTAAGGCTCACAAAGGAAATAGTAACCCGCGCGCAGCAAGGCGTGGGA
Source organism: Zarea fungicola (assembly GCA_900169235.1). NCBI lineage: Eukaryota > Fungi > Ascomycota > Sordariomycetes > Hypocreales > Cordycipitaceae > Zarea > Zarea fungicola. Next base: position 288,179 of record FWCC01000064.1, read on the forward strand.
TGGCGGGGGTCGTCAGTTTTTTTCTGGCACTGTAGGCGGGGCTGCATATTGTATGGGACTGCACAGTGCAGCTTTTGGACGGACACCCCTCACATGCCCGCTATCAGTCCGTTTTGCTGGACATGTCTGTGTTCCGGACCCTCAACGGCAAACGGGGTCTGGAAGCCGACCTCCGAAAGCGGAACCAGCCAAGGTCCACACGCTGACCTATACCAGCAAGAGGATTACGAAGTGTTGCGTTGGGGATGGCTGACGAGTATACCCAGCATTGTTTGACTTTTGTAACATAAAATTGAGTTGACCGAATCCCAGAAGCTTTCTTTTGTCACAGACTTGGAAAATTACAAGAAAAGGTTGTATTTGCGTGGAGAGTTAGGTCGCGTGCTCACTGAGCGGTGTACCCTAGACATGGGTAAGTCAAGATCTAAGTGTTGAAACAAGTAAATTGTTCCGTATGTGTTCGATACTTTGCAATGTACAGCTTTATGCTGATTAGAAAGAAAATCAGAAAAGCGTCACACTGTCTTCCTTGCTTAGGTGCTTTCTATGGCTTCTGTCTATTCTCACTTTGCGATCACCCGCGACTGCTCAACTTGCTGTGTCTTATGCCAGTAAAGCTCTTATTTTTCATAAACATTAACCGCTGCGCTCACCTTCAGCAATGGAAACTTCTAGGAAAACGCCTGAAGGGCAACAAAAACTGCATGCTGTACTTGGGTAACCAGCAAACGCAATCTTAGAGCACCGGGCAAGTGCAGAAGGGTGCCAGCTGCTGCCAGCTGGCAGCTCTCCGCGTTCTCTCTATAAGAATTTATCAACACGGAATTTTCACCCTCACTCCCTTTCCCCATCACAACACTTCCAACCTTCCGTTAAACGCATTTGATTATTGAGGTCAGGAACTTGAGATTTAATTCTGCACTCAAAAGCTTCATTCCCGAAGACAGCTCCAGCCTTCAGCACCTCTACGCGCAAAATGTCAGGCTGGGACAACGGTCCTACCCAGGTAGACAACTGGTCTGGTGGAGGTCATGGATTTGGTAACGAATCCAATGGAACCGACAGGTAACAATCACTATTCATATAATCTTTCCTTTTCTAACAGCATTCTAGCCATCAGTTTGGTGGTGGCAATGTCCATGGGTACGTATTAATGGACTGTATCATATCATCTTGCTAATAATATCTCAGGAACGACTATGCCGGTGATGGAAATAATGGGTATGTTCAAGTTTCGTCGTCATGTTTACTTAACATAATGCTGACTCTGCTAGATATGGTGCTGGTGATCAAGATGGTGCCCCTCGCGATGACAAGTGCTTCTCCTGCGGCGAAGAAGGGTCAGTTTTCTCGGTAACTATTGTGCGTCCTGATTCTAACACCCGGAAAGTCATCGCAAGTTCGAATGCCCCAATGCCGCCCCCATGACCTGCAATTACTGCAAGGAGCCAGGCCACATGGCCAAAGAGTGTCCTACCAAGCCCCCCATGAGCTGTGAGAACTGTGGCGAAGAAGGTAAGCATTCATTAACATATGCTCTACTGGCTGGCATATCGCTAACAGTAATAGGCCACCTGAAGAAGAGCTGCACGAACGCAAGAAAGATTGATCGAAGCCAAGTCGCTGACATGAAAGCTGAGGCAGCTTGGGAGCTCATCAAAAAGGCCGCCGCAGAGCAGGACGCTGATGATGCGAAAGATGGCATACAGGCTTATGTCAAGGCGCTCAACGGTGGAATCTCCTTCCGTGAGCTTCAGGAGGCGTTCATCCGCGACAAGATTCCCCTGTGGCTCATTGCCACAGAGAGATCCCTCATTGAGATCTTTACAAACATGGATTTGCAGGGAAACATGGGCAAAAAGTACACCATCTCTTACCGATTCTCTGATCAGCCTCAGCGTCCTCGAGAGATTGAAGGCTGGCCCAAGAGTCATGAAGAAATCCTCAGCCGCCTTGACGATGCTGGCGATGTCGTGGACAGTGGAAAGCCAAAGTGCAGCAACTGTGACGAATTGGGCCACATTGCGAAGCACTGCGAACAAGAGAAGGTTGTGCGTGAAGTCAAAGTCCAGACTTGTTACAACTGTGGCAATGAAGGGCATCGTATTCGTGACTGTAAGCTGAGAAATACACAAGCAACGTGGAAGAATATACACATGCTAATACTATTTCTAGGTCCCGAACCGCGCAAGGACCGATTTGCCTGCAAGAACTGTGGGTAAGTTGTTCTTACGAGATACATCCATACCCATGTATTGATGCTAACTGGCCAACAGCAAATCGGGCCACAAGGCTGCCGAGTGCGAGGAAGAGCCAAACCTCGACAATGTTACGTGCCGCAAGTGCGAACAAAGTAAGGAACAGTACCAACTTCGGATTACATCGCTTCTACTAACTTGATACAGCCGGTCATTTTGCCAAGGACTGCCCTCAGGGTGGCGGCCGCGGCTGCAGAAACTGTGGCGAGGAAGGTCATCGTGCTGCTGAGTGTGATAAGCCCGTCAACATGGACAATGTACAGTGCCGCAACTGCGAGAAGATGGGTCACTACAGCCGGGAGTGCCCAGAGCCCAAGGACTGTAAGCACATCTCTTACGAACAACATGGATGGACAAATCGGAAACTAACTCTCTACAGGGAGCAAGGTAAAATGCAGCAACTGTCAGGAGTTTGGCCATACCAAAGTGCGCTGCAAGCAGCCCCCGGCGGATCAGCCTGCGGACGACTACGGTGGCGGTTTTGACGGCAATGCTGCTGGTGATTCAGGCGGCAATGGAGGAGCTGACTGGAACGATGGCTCGCAGGCTCAGTATGCTGACGGCGGCGGCGGTGGCGGCGACTGGTGAAATTGTTACATGGCGACCAGGAGACTGGAGAAGAATTTGCGCATTGGGAATATTCAGTACCTGAAATAGATGGCCAAATTAGGCCTAGCTGAACAAGACAGATGAATTTACAAAACACAATAACCCGAAGTAACAATACTGACTAGACGGTATGGGCTTGGTTGTGTTGGTGATAGTTAGATCTGACACGCATCGTGTGTGATGCAGTTCACGCCCGGTGATTAAAGCCGGATGGAGATGTTGCATAAAAGGTAATAGTGCTGGTGCCATGTCGCGTAGGTGGGACGAGGCAGAGACGGTGGCTGAAGCAGGTGTAAGGAGGAATGGCTTGCTGAGAAGCATGTTTCTGGGCAGAAAGCGGGATGGATCTAGCAATCAAGATGGTGGCACACAGAGTACGCTTCTGGGTCCTGGGCAAACTGCTTGAACTTGAGAAGCATTGCAAGCTTGGCATTACAATTTTGATTGGCTGTGCAAGAGGATTGTGGTAGTTTTGGATCGTCGCGGCACCCTGCAAAGTTGGTGTTTAGTGTGTGTTGGATTGGAACGGTGGGATTAGACGCTGACGTCACTGGACAGGGGGGTAAACATTTTAAATGGAAATGAGAATGGCAAAAACTGGGACTGGCGTTGAGTTGGCGGGAGTACAGTGTGTCCGGTGGAGGACAAGGCCGGCTCTTTGGAAATCGGAAGCCCAGAAAGGGCAAGTAAAATGCCGGCGTTTAAAATCTTGGAACGGGGAGGGAGGGCTGCTTGTTTATATATATATATATATATATACATTTCTCGTTGTTGTGGTCAAAGAAAAGAGGCCATGAGCTTTTACTGATTCGATGAGAAAGGATTGGCTCCAGCCAGTGGCTGGGCAGAGGGGACAGATCAGCGACAAAGAAAAAGAAAGATTGAGAGTGTGTCGGTCATGGCAGTATTGGCCAGATAATAATACAAGAAACATGCCCCAGGGCCTGCAGAGACCACCCGGAGGGCAACTGGCTCGGCCGCAGCATTAGAAGACGGCGGTGTAGTACGGAGTCTACCTGCTTGTAAAAGTGGCCTTTTTCAGCATCTGCACGTTGTTGAAAGAGGTGCATTGCAGGACCTGGGTACATGTGTGGTCGATGAAGTTGTACAAACCACGCGGGGGCAGGTTTCACAGTTCAAGTCAGTTTTGAGATGGACAGCCTGCTCGAACTTAGAGACAACAAAAGAGTCTTCGGTCCGTCCAAAACTCTGCTGGCACGCTGATGACAGCATTGCGTTGGCGATACGGTGGACAGAGGATGGGGTTGGAGGTCTTTTTGCGCACTAAGAATGACGTGGCGTCTGGATAATACAGGGGGTTGTGAATGTGGTGAAGGAAGGGTGGGTGGGGGGGGGGATGTCCACTGTGTCTGGGCACACTGTAAAGCTCGAACTGTGTCACGGTGCAGAATATTGCAACTGTAAAACGACATTAGTCAGGTAAACAATGCAGGGGGAAGTTATTCTGCTATTGTGTTTTACATCTGTCGATTCTTTTAACTTTCTGCAGATTTTACGACTTTTTTTTTTTTTTTTTTAAAAGTATTTTCCTGCGCCTTTACGGGCCGGGCTCTTTTAAGTCATGGATAGGGGTGGTGTGACTGGCGGTAATCTGGCACTGGGTGTATGGCCCCCAGGAGCAAACGGCCCGCTCAAGAGGGCGTAGTGTGATTTGGGTTGTGAAGACTGGTAGATGACCAGTGGGTGCATTTCTCGACGGTACGAAGACGGAAAAAAGTCTGGGGAAATGGGAGGGAATACATTTGGAGGTTATTATATACTGAGTAATACTTGACATCGTCGTAGAGCGTCGTGTTGCAGATTTCCATGGCATGTTTACGATGAGGTCAAGGACATCGAGGTACCTTTTGGCGGATTGGAAGAACTTTCCCCACACAGTACTAGCACAGTGTGCTGTTGGTTTGTAAGCCCCGCGGAGTGGCAAAGGTCGCGCCATCTGCAGCAACTTTTTAGTGCTTGCTCTGCTGGAAAAGAAAAGGTGTTGTTCTGTAAGAGTCCGTTGCAGTGGGTGAGCGGCCCTGTAGGTGGTGTGTGTCTTGAGGACCCGCCCAACCAATTTTTTTTCCCTTTTCTTTTCCTCTTTTTCTCGTCCCCCTTCCCGCCCTGCCTCACAACGTCATCTCTGACGTCTTCACCCCAGCCAAGTGTCAACTCTCTTTCGCTTCAACCTTCTCTGCACCAAGTCCACGGCACGCCAGCCCCAAAACACGCGAAGCTCACGCCACTAAGCTGTAAATGCTGGGAGGGAAAGGCTTCTCGATTTTTGTGTTGAACGTGTACGATATAATTTGATTAAAGAAGAAAGAGGCAGCGTTGATTTTTTTTTTTTATGTTTTTCCTGCCCGCCCATTTCCCTACTGGCGCGCGTGCATCGACTTTCCGCCGCCATCGTCATATCTTCTGCGGCTTGGGCTGAATTCTTCCCGCCCCCCTGCGACGTGCCCTCATTGCGGGCGTCAAACTCAAAAAGAAGACTTACTACCTTGGTACAAAGACAAAACAAACAAACACCAACTTTACCAACAAAAAAGAGGATAGGCAAGGGGAAAAAAAAAACACGCCAACATTTCCCTGTATTATTTTTTTAGCGTCCGTCTAAAATCTCGCCTGCAGCTCTACAACAGACTGCCAGTGGGTGCAAGCCACAGCATTTTTACAACACAGCTTTATTGCCTTAACTACCTAGGCAAACCTCTGACCTCATCAATTCAAAGCTTCGAGTTGTCCTCCCACGACATACCCTTTTTTTATACCTTACCTTTCGGCGCCATCTACTTACTACCTGTCCCCCACCCACACAATTGACTATCCCAAAAAAACCCACAATATAATACATCATCGTCATTGCAATGGGGACTTCCACAGCCGACACCTCAACTGGAGTTGAGTCGAAGTCCCCTACTCGCTCCAAGAAGAACTCTTCACCACGACAAGGTCAGTTGCTTCCTGTTTACCCTATGCTTCCTTTTGTCTGTTGCACCAACCCTGGCATGCTCGTATACACTTCATCGCAACCCTCGACCCTACTGTTGTTGCCTTTGCGCCCCCTCTTCTTCCCGTCCACCACGAACGACGTCATAACATGCACATCCTTTCCTCCTCCTCGTCGCGTTCTTGACTCCCAAAACACCATCGCGACCGACTTCTACTTCGTAAATCACCCGAATATACTGACCTTCCGTCTCCCCAGACGCCAAGACGACTTCGAAACCCGACGCCGCGTCCAATGCTCCGGCCGCGAAACCTCTCGCGCCTCCTCCCCGACCAGGCCCGCAATCAACAAACACCCCCGACTACTTTGCGCAGCCCATCGGCTCCCTCAGCCTGGAGCCCAATCCGTTTGAACAATCCTTCGGAGGCAGCGGTGGTCCCGAGACGCCAGGCGGAACAAAGCTCCCGCCTGTTGCCGCGTTGACCTCGCCCTCATCGCTCTTGCCCGGAACCGCTACTACACCCTTCAACTGGGGCGGAGGTTCTCTTCGCACCGGTCCCCTCAGCCCTGCCATGCTCTCCGGTCCGGCCGCCGACTATTTCACCGACAGTCATCTTCGCGGCGGCTTCCCGACTCCCAACGAGTCCTCGTTGCGCTCCGGTCTGACCCCCGGTGGCAGCGGTTCCATGTTCCCTGCACCGAGTCCCAATTCGCAAGGACTCTTTGCGCAGCTTATAAGTGGTGGTGCGACCCCCAACACCATCGACTTCCACCGCACGGCCATGAGCGCGGCTTCCAAGCGGGACGGCAACCTACAACAGTCGCAGCTGCATCAGCAACATAACCTACAACCGGCGCAACCGCCACCACAACCACAGCCTTTACCCCAGGTCCAGGTCCAGCAGCCAGTTACATCACAGCCTCAAGATATGACCAACGGCACCGTCGTCAAGGCCGAGGGTAAGCAGCCTTCTGGTCCTTTTGACGGCCACGATAACGACGCAGCCAATGGCCTCTACATGCTGGCGCAGGGCAGAAATGGCCCACAAGGCCCGAATCCCACTGCCAGCCACCCCCATCCAGCCCCTGCCGCGGCACCCAAGGTTAACGGTAATGCGGCCAAGCATACACGTGGTGCTAGTGAAGCCACCAATGCCTCAGAGGAGCAGCACGAGGATGTTCAGACCACGCGAGGCAAGGGCAAGAAGAACCAGGCAGGCAACAATCGCAGAAAGGCGGATGAGCCCCCTTCCAAACCGCCTCCGTCTAAGAAGACGAAAGCCAGCGCACCTCCTCCCAGCGAGCCCTCTGAGGTATCTGATGATGACGATGACATTGATCCGATAACCAAATCTAAAATGACGGATGAAGAGAAGCGTAAGAACTTCTTGGAACGCAATCGGTAAGTTGCCATGTAGAGGTGTAAAAATGCATCTTCGCGAACCACTCTTGCCTTTTATGCATCGGAAGCTAATACCGCGACACAGGGTTGCGGCTCTAAAATGCCGTCAGCGAAAGAAACAATGGCTGGCCAACCTCCAGACCAAAGTAGAACTTTTCAGCAATGAAAACGATGCCCTGACGAGCCAGATCACGCAACTTCGTGAAGAAGTAGTCAACCTCAAGACGTTACTGCTTGCCCACAAGGACTGCCCTGTCACGCAGCAGCAGGGTATGCAAGCAGCCTACATCCAACCTGTCATGGAGCCCTTCCCCAACCCACAGATGAACCCATACATGGCGCAGCAGATGCCCAATCAGCAGCAAGTCATGGCTGGCCAGGGCGTTCAGCGTCGGTTCTCATAGAGTAGAGCCTACCATGAGGGCCTTCCAGTCTCGTCAAGAGGAGGCGTTGCTGCGACGCGCAATGTCCGTGACTTTGTTATGCCGCATCGGGCAATTCCACCGGTCATACCTGAGGAATGATTCAGTTGAAGCTTTGTAACGCGGTCGATGGGCCTTCTATTTTCTTGCGGCTGCGGCTTGAGCATGACGGTTCGCCTTCTTGACGATGCTGAACGATGTATTCGCTGGCGCTTCGGGTCGTGGTTTAAAGTTGGCTTGTGCGGGACTATTCGGAGTCGTTTCAATGCTGCCCTTTATCAGCCACCTTGGGTAGCACTTCCGGCTCAGATTTCCCTACTCTCTTTGAGAGTGTTTCCTTTGCAGCAGGCCTTGCAGGCCAACAAACTTTGACTAGCGCAAGGCCATCTGCAGTGGCACGCTGTGGAGTGGTAGGCGCCTGCCGTTTCTCGGCCAGAGGCCGCCCACCAACAACTCAGCGTGCAGCCCCCCGGTCAAAGAAATTTTCTTCCTCCATCATCCAAACCTTCTATCTCACGAGCAGACAAAACACGACAGCATGGCCCCTGTTAATCCAGGTATTGATTTTTTTTTTTTTTTTAAATGTTTCTAATACTAATATTTCTTAGTCCTTTTGGTCCTCTTTCCTCTGCTAGTCCTTATACCACTGGTTTTTGGCACATATTACTATGTCTGCAAATTGCCGATGCCGCCAAATTATAGACCGACCACATACATCTTGATATACCTATGGGCTATAGCAGTTATCGCTATATTTACACTCGATCATTGTGGTCTCTCTTCCGCCGCAATAGGTGTATCTCTGTCTGTCTTCATTGTCAGCTTCATCTTTGTCTTATGGTTATTCCATAGAGTGACATCTACGATCCGTCTAGGTACGCAGGCTTCATCTTCTTATCCAGTGTGCGAGAAAGAAGATCTAATCTCCTTGCCATAGGAGATTAAATTGAAGTATTAAAGCGTCGGAGCGTTGATATAAAAGCGAGCACAGAAGTGGGGGTTTTCATTTTTTTCCTGTGATTGATCTTCTTTTTCCGGCGAGAGTATCTTGGCATACTTTTTTATTCTTGTACAATTATTAGGGCTTTTTCTCTTTTTGTCACGATTTCAGTGGTTGAACAATGGCCGCGCCAAAAGCAGTTTGGCTGGGACGTCCTAGCCTTGGCGTTGAAGATTTTGCCTTCTGTTTCTTTTCTTTTTAGTCTCCTCTCTTTGCCTGCGGGCAAACTGTAAAAGACTGGTGAGGCAATACACGAGGGGTAGCTTCGGCAATAAAGCTACATTGAATAGATATGTTCAAAAAGTGTCATAAATTCAATGAATGTGATGCAAATGTACCTTGATGAGAGACTATGAGTGAACATGAGTAAATATTAGATAAATAAAATGGGTGTAGAATGAATATCGATGAGATATAATGAGGTTGTCAAATTGTAGTGTTTGTCGATTCCATGCACAGTTCCTGGAGGAGGGGGTTTGTTCCAAAAAGGACTAGCGCGGTAGGTGGGAATCCGAACCTCCATAGGTAAACAACAAACCGCCGCCGCCGCCTGCCCTCCACCTTGAAGATTAACTATTTCGCGACTTCATCGGCCGACCGCGGCTAGAAAACAATTCGACGGCAAATCCATTTCAGATTAACGGCGATTATACACGAAAAAAATTGCAAAAGTAAACATCGCCTCCCGCAACTGTACGAAAGAACGGGTTTTGGTGCACTGTGCATCGACACGCGCCGGCCCCGAAACGCGACAACGGCTAGAAGCCCCAGTATCTACGTTTCGAAAAAAGAAAAGACCACGAACAGTGAGAGGAGGGCCAAAGACCGCGCAAAAGACGGCTGGCAACGCGCCATTCCAGCGTCCATGAATTGTTCATAAAGCTCCCCATTTATATATTTTATCCATGACGACTCTTGTGGCCATTCGACCATCGCCGCTTCAAGTTAGCATGAGCAGCAACCAACCCGACCGCCGGACGGGCAAGCGTCTAGCGGGTGAGTTGAAAAAAGAGAAGAAATGAATACACGAGGACGAAGAAAGTTGATTGCTAACGCAATTCTGTTTTAGTTGTGGACGAACTTGAGAAGGATGACGACTTTGTATTTACGCGCAAACCAAAGAAGCTGAGGACGGACGAAGTGGCTGCACAGACGACCAGCGCGCCGCCAGTGAGGAGATCGCCGCGCAATAAAGGAGGCCTATCGGCGGTTCACGCGGGAGAAACAACCATATCATCACACATATCATCGAGGCATGCCGCGACGACCACGACGAGATTGGTGGCGTCCCCGTCGCGTGAGGCGGATCGCAGATACAGGGAAGCTGCCAGCGCCAGAGTCAGCACCAATGGCGGCGGCGCTGGTGCAAGTCGTTCGAGCCGCGACTATAAGACGGATACGACGGGAGGCAGCACAAGAAATAATAAGACCAGCGGCAGCAACGGCAGACATAAAGAGGATGCAGGCGGGCGCTTTCAATCACCATCCCCGCGACGGACAGCAGCGGGAACCGCGACGACGATTGCGTTGCCGACGAGCGACACGCCTGTGATTGCGCGCAACAAGGAGATGCGCAGGAAGGCGGCCGAGGGAACGGGGCGATCGGCAGGAGATGGCGGCCGCAGCACCTCGTCGGGGAGCAGCGGCAGCAGCAACAGCAACAGCAACAACCGGCGCAGCTCTCTGGGGACACGCGGACGGCGCGCGAGCTCGCTGATGGAGAGCGGGCAGGCCGCGACACCGCACCGCGAAGTCAACGCCAGAGAGTTTTACAAGCACATTAGCGACGAGGGCATACTGGAGCCGATGCGCATGAAGCAGCTGCTGATATGGTGCGCCGAGAGGGCGCTGCCGGAGAAGCCGCGGCAGGGTGTACCGAGTACGAGCCCAGCATTAGGAGGTAGGTCTTTTTTTTTTCAATTTAAAACAAGGAATTGCTGGTTTGGAGCGCTAGAGGAACAGAAATGCTAACCCGTTTCGGCTTTGAAACAGCACGAATGATTTTGGAAGAGCTTTTCAAGGAATTCTCGACGAGGCCTGAATTTTCGAATTGGCTTGTCCGAGACCAGAGTGTGGCTCCAGCGGGGGGCAGGGCGATGGAACCGAATCCGCGAAATATAGAGCTCGATAAGAAGATGGCTTCCCTGGAAGCGCGAATACAGAGGTATGACTTTAGAGCTCCCCTCTTCCGGGGAAGCTAGAAAGATGGAGATGTTTTGGATACTGACAAGGGTTTTTTAATAGGCTACAAGAAGAAAAGAATGCGTGGCAATCAATACAAAAGCCAACACCCGATCAACCGCAACTATTCTTACCCGACGACACCACCAGTGACACTGATACAGACTTGCAAGTACAGCTCCCTGATTTCGATCTATTAGACGCCGACGAGGGCCTGATATGCAAATACATGGCCACCGAGCTCGAACCGCTCGCCAGCGTCCGCGCACGGACAGAGTCGCGCCTGAGGTCAGTGCAAAAGACGCTCGAGTTTGAGATTGACCACTTTGCGGACAATGTGCACAAGCTGGAGCAGCGAGTGCGCGTCGCGGGGCGCCAGGCGGATCTGGTACTGCGCGTATCCGCGGGGCAACTGAAGAGGCGTGAGGAGAGGGAGAAGAAGAGCGCGGGGACGAGGGAGATGCCCATGATGCAAGTATTGCGCAGTCTGGGAAGTTTGCTACCGGAAGGCGGCGGCGGAGGTGGTGGTATGGGTTGACGAACGACAAGCACTCACCTCACATTGGTGCTGAAGTGTGCTTGGTGGAGAGAGAGAATTTCGTTCTCTCTCCCTTTTTTTTCTTTGGTTCGTTATATGGTTTACGTTGTTTATATACCCCTCTGGGACAGGACATGGATTCAGCGTTTATTTTCTTCTTCTTTTCGTTTGATGGGCATTTAAAAGGGTGCTGGGGTGTTTTTGTTTTGCTATGGAAGAGAGGGAAGTGACAGGATGGATGTCTGGCATGAATGAGACGGAGAAAGAAAAGGATTTTTTGCTTCTCTTGCGTCTCACATGTATGTTTTGAGCGTTTTTTATTTACCCTTTGTGGATGATTTTAGAGCACGGGGGATAAGGAGGGATAAAATCATAGCACATACATAAGGAACAGACATGATGAAATGAAGATAAAAACAATGGCTTTTTCTGCCAATATACTGGGTTTATGCAGTTCAGTTTCGAAGGTGTTTTGGTGAGTTTCTGAGATTGAATCTTATTGTGACGTGATAGTATTTAATTACAATTTGTCTTGTACAAAGGCGACATATTTCATGACGACTTTTTCGTCCCATTTCTCATGCCCATATGCCAGGTTTTTATCCTGCTGAGGAGGTTTGTGATTCCAATCACACTCTATACACCACTTCAATTATTTCTCTTATTCCCCATCACTACCCTCGTCCTCTTTGCTCTAGCTCTCCAGCGCAGGCATAAACGCCATACCCTTGCCATCGCCACCGTCGACACTCTTGTCACGCACATGCGCCCTCAACAACGCCAGCACGTCGCTGTCCCTCCAACGCTGCGGCACCGGTCTATACGCCGGCTTGAAGGTCCCAATCGTCTGCGCCCACTCCCCCTGGGCCGGGTGCCTCTTCATCACGATACCCTGCTCGTTTTCCTGCCCCGACGCGGCAGCCTCGGCCGCCTGCTCTACTTCGGTCGTCGTGGCGGCGCCGGCCGAGGCTGAGCTGGTCGCGATGGATGGGTTCGTGCTCGAGGTGGGCTCGTGCTGCGTGGCCCAGTAGTAAATGTCCCAGTCGTTTTCGTCCAGGAAGAGGTCGTACTCCGTCAGCTGGGCGGGCGTCATGGTGGGCAGATGTTTGGCTGCAAATGTGGACAGGACGAGGTCGGATTCCAGGATGCCGCGTTTCCGAGATTGATCTGTATTGTAGCCGAATTAGCAACATCATTTCTTTTTATTAAAAAAATGCTATATAAAGGAGGAAACAAAACAAAACAAGCAACAACTTCCATCACGGGGTCAGGGAAAGAGGCATACAGAGTAATCTGGCTCGCTTGGTATCTGGCGTTTCGCCCTCGCGACGGAGGGGCTCGATGCGAAACTTGGCGCCCTGGAGCTCGCCAACCTTGAGCTCACCGGTGGGTTCTTCGTCGGGCCGCATGCGTGGCATCTTGATGCTGCCATATGCGTCAGAGTGTGAGGCAGCCATGCACCGCTGCGCATAGAGGCTGAAGCTGCGCGACTGGGCAACGGCCCGGCGCACGGCGGGTCGGAGGACTGTAAGGGGGTTCATTTCTGGGGACCAATTGATTTCGACAAGTGCGATTTCCGTTCTTTTTGTTGGGATGCGGAGAGGAAATGTGAATGGTTTGCAAGAACTGCTTTATAATTAATGACGTTGGATGTTTCGGGTGCGACAGGGGAGAGAGCCGAGGACCGATGCAATGTGACCCGCTTTCCACCATTCGGCGCCTTCCTGCTGGCGTCGTTTGTTGCTTGGCCAGTTACCCAAGTCGCAACGGAGAGAAATAGAATATAAATATATGCGTCTGATGAGAAATAAAAAAAATGTCGGCTAAAAATACTGAATTTACTGTGAGGATGAAAGTGGTGTAACAGCAGTCGAGCCTCAGCTCGGGATGGCATTCACGCTACGGGAATGGAACAAAGGTATAGCAAAAGCCAGGCCGGTAGGATGATGCAATATACATAGAATAAAAGACGACCTATACTAAGTTTGTATGATAGTCGGCAGATCTGCCTGCCCTACTGCCGACTTTCCGACGAATACATTAGCCTTCTCAGCATCTGGAGTAAGCTTGCTTTTTATACAGAGGTGCAACTCAAGCAAACACCAATTCTTTCTGACACAATATTAAACGAAATTTTTGGGCAGTTTTGGGTCCATGAAGTCAACCTATGAGGGATTCAATCGGTCTTTTGAAGAGGTAGTCTGTACGATGTCAGGCTCCAAGTCATCTAAACGCCACACAAGGACTTCTTGGCATGAAGCCAGACCAAGCATATAAACAAACTGATGTTAATAATATGAGGAAAATGAGTAGAAGCTTTTACCAACTTTTTAAAATAAAATGGCTACCAAGCAAAAGATTCACGTCTTATTCGCAGACTAGAAGTTGATAACATTTGGAGGGGCTGTATCTGCAAAAGACAGAGCAGGGCTACTTCTTCAGGCGGCCGCATGGCGTTTTGTGGCTGCACATCACACACCACTAACGCTTAAATCACTAGCACAGGTTTTTTTACGCTTCACATGAACTTAAACTTTACATCAACTCAAAAAAATAATTTCAAAAAGAATAGCAAAAAGAATAGAACATACAACAGCCGGTGTTCGCNNTATCTATGGTCGTATGTACCAGATGTCTCGATATACTGAAGTATATATTGCTGTTTTGAAAAGAGAGACATGATTTGGATATCAGACCCGAAAACGCCAGCGAAATCATCCAGTCCAATCCAATGTACGAGTGAGATCAAGTTATTTTGCTACAAAATTTTGGTTGTCATGCACCCCTGATACAGAAGCTGCAATCATGAACAGCCTACCAGTTAACTCCGTACACCAACTGTGGTGCGGTACCGATGGCGTCTCTAGAACCATTGCCACCTGCACGATCAGAAAGAAAAATTCTGGATGCTGATATCAATACAAGTCTCTATTGGCAAAGGCTGATGTGCAGTGTATATAACTGACTGGACAGCAGCTGGAGCTAGGTAGTTCTTAGTTGAAATGCCCCTGACAGCTATTCCCGCAATGTTCTCCCCCTGGCATCAAAATTACAGTCCAGTCATCCGGCCGTAGCCAGAATCTGGGTTGGAGAACGCGGACTACGAGAAACTATAGAGTATCTTCCTATACAGCTAACGTTATAGTATGGGAATGGTGAGCTATCTTTGGAAGTCGAATGGTCGAACGGCCTTGCGCCTTCGCGCATCGCGTGGGCAGCCATGTACACTCTCATCTCAGTATTGGCCACTTGATAGTAAGGGGGTATTAAAGATCGTTGCATTTTAGAGTTATACTTTCCGTAAATAAGGCAATTAATTGCCTTTGCTTCATTCTTGAGTTTGAGCACTCTCGGCTCATAAGGCTAACTAACCAAGTTATGAGAGCAAATGCCTGGCGCCGTTACCGTGTCACTTGCAAGTTAACTGCATGTCAAGTGTTTAGTATTATTCAACCCGCCGTCCAGTTGGTATATATGTATCTTCAAAAGAAACCCAGCGACCAACATTTGCCAGCCACGTCCTTCATCAACCTCCCACATTTTTTCTTCCCAAACATCAAGATCGCATTAAATCTGTCATGATGAATTTTGTTCAAAACGCCAAGCCCATCCGCATGCAAAAGAAAAACAAAAACAAAAATTCTTTTCTTGTTTTAACACAAAATTCCATCTTGTAAAAAGACCAGGTGGCGCTTCAGAACCACACACTGTGCACCAGATTGCACTTGCTACATTCACGACTGAAACGGTGCAACCGCTGATTTGTCTTGTTGAATCTTTCTTAGATCAAGTGCTTGGAGCGGAAGTAGGCGCGCAGGTACATAATTTGCCATGCCCAGAGGCCAATGAGCAGCCACGTGGTTCCCACGCCGAACCACTTGACACGTGTGTTGGTGCTCTCATTGGTGTCACGCAGCTTCTGCTCGCGGGAGCGCAGGTATTCCATCTCGCGAACCACCTCACTCGTCATCTCCTCGATGCGGCGGAGGTCAGCCTCGACAGGCTTGAGCTTCTCGTTGGCCTGGATGGCGGACCAGTCGCGGGCGTCGGCACCGATGTCGACGTCGAGCTCAATCTCACGGAGACCAGGGGAAGGGCGGTGGGCTAGACAGAACCATGTCAGCATTTCATTCGCACTCTCCTTGCACTTTCAAACATGTCCTTGTGTGTGGGGTTCAAAACGTACATCCGGCAAAGAGATTCTCATAGCAGACATCAAACGCAGCCTCAGAGTGCGAGGTAAAAACGACGCGAGATTCCCCAACGACATCACGAGGGCGGCCATACTCGTTGCCAAGAGCATCACGAATCTATATTCCTCGACACATTAGTACACCTATTTCCCGAGAAAGCTACTAACCCCCTCCTTCCACATCCTCTGTCCTTGAACTGGGAGAAGAGGAAGGAGGCAGATAACTGAATTTCGTCTTTCAATTTGTACGCACAAGAATGTTGACAATCATGCCATCGCCCTTGTAGCCGCTCACGGTAGACTTGACGGCCACCATGACGTCGCGGCCGACAAAGTTGCGGATGCAGCGCTCCTTGAGATGACTCTCGCCACCAGTATGCGCCGCAAGCTCAAACTTGAGAGCACTGGCGACGCCAAGTAGCAGTAGGAGGGTGCAGAGCCACTGCATCGGCAATGTTGAAAGGACGGCCATTGTGAATAGATTCTTCCCCCCAATGTCGGTTTCCGTTGACGTTGCAAGAAAAATTTCCCCGAAAACACCTTGCTGGCGTATACCCCTTTCTGCTCGACCGGTGCAAAAAAGGTTCTGTGTTGATGGTGCGGTGTGTGTCGAAAATAAGAAGGAAAAGGAGTTGAGGATTTACAGATCGAAAGAGGAAACTTGACAAGGTGTCGCGTTGGCCTGAAATCCCACTATTCGCCACGCCCCCTTTGGGAAGCTTGACCACTGTGGCTTCCCATCAGGGGCTTGTCTTCACAGTACGTAGCAGTTTTGTGGCCAATCACGGACTTGCGCTGGCTGTGCGGTTCGTGGTACCTGCCTGTTGGCAGCGAATTCCACCATGAATTCAAGTACCTCCACAAATCACGTGTGGGGCCGTCGCCGATGCACCTGGGAGAGGTCTGATCTTTGTCGCGCGACAACATCCCAGGCAGCCTTCAGCTAAATCCACCACAATCGCAGCTTCAATACCGCCGCAATGCCAAAATGTAGGTCTCCAAGCCAAATCATATCTATGAATTGTCTGCTAATAACTGCTACTAGTCTTCTGTAAGGTTTCCCTTGCCACGAAATCCCACCCTAAAACATCCTATGCGACTGCCGAAAAAAAAAGTACTAACCTGACGGACATCTTCAAAGGCGATTACTGTGATGTTTACCTGACACACGACTCTATGAGCGTGCGCAAAGCTCATAACAGCGGTCGCAACCATCTACGAAATGTAGTCGACTACTATCAACGTATGTGGTTCCCCATTCGGCTCCCGTACAAAGGCTTTCATGGGGGACAAGCAAGAAAGATGAAGCCTGACCAGTTCCGCAGAAATCGGCCACGAAAAGGCCCAGTCCGTCATTGACAGCATCACCTCCTCCTACGCCGCCGAGGGCCAAGCTCACGCCAACCCAATGCTGCCCCAGAACCAACCAGGCGGCGGTCATCATCACGGCGGCCCTGGCGGAGCCTTCCACCCTCCTCCGTTTCCGTTTCCTGGCGGTGGTCCTCCCGGTGCTGGTGCTCCTGGTTCTATGCCTCCTCCGTTTCCTGGCATGCCTGGTGGTCCTCCCGGTGCCTTTCCTCCCGGAATGCCACGTACGTTTCCCTCTAGCCCCCCACGCTCCATAACATGCTCGGCGCAACGGCCTGAGACTGCAACCCAAATAAACGCTAACAAAGGTGTTTGTCTTGCTAGTCCCTCCAACTGCTCGCGGTATGCCTCCTATGCCCGGTATGCCCGGTATGCCACCATTCCCTCCTGGTCCTAATGGCCTACCAATTCCTCCCCCCGGCGGTCTCCCCTTCCCACCACCTGGGGGCCTGCCGTTCCCTCCTCCTGGCGGTCTTCCGCCCAACTTTCAGTTCCCTCCGTCTGGGTTTCCCGGCAGTGGCGGTCTTTCAGGCGGTCAGGATCCTCGCAGGTAGGTTGGTAGGTTGTGTAGCTAGAAGAGAAAAGCTGGACAGGAATGACGATTGGGGGTAAGCAAACTGGGGAGGATAACGGAGGGCTCATTGTATTGTGGAAAATACTGGTGGCGTTTATTTATATCATAAGGACAATCTATCAGGCGTTTTTTTTGGCAAAATCTACAACCATTCATTCATTCATCGCAGTTTTATGGCAAGTAAATTCTCTCTTTGAAAACAGACAAATCATTTTTTATTGCTTCACTACAAGGAGCCAGCCCTTTTCGTACGTCACAAGCGTACCTAATTTCCCCTCGCAACAACTACAACCGACTCCAACCGTATACAGTCACTCTCTCTCTCTTTGTTTCAACTCCTCTTGAACACCTGAAGAACGAAAAGCAGAAGGGGGCCAATTCTGCCCTATTTATACATGAAAAACGTAATTCCCATCACGCAGCACCTAGCAGTTTTGCGCGGTTCCAAAACAATACACCAATCGCCAACGCAAAGCAAAATACAATCTCTCTCTCTGCCATGAACGGCAGCGCAAAGGAAAAAACTAGCTGCTACTGGAAGGGAATCTTCACCATATATAAATATATATATAAGAGCAATCCGCCACTGCTTCTTCTCCTTCCTCCTCTGCCATTATCGTAAAATGACGTCTTTTTCATATCATCATATAATCATATCAAAATCATAAATAGAACTCTTCTTTCCGTGTGGGTTGTTCCTTGTAGTCATGTCAAATATAATAATGTCATCGCGTCGTAATGCGTAAAAAGGACAGAAACCGCCCATTTTTGTTTTTGGTCTGGAGGGTTCAGTTACGCAGATAAATGTAAGCAAATGCAAGGCATATCTTGTCAACATTTAAAAGTCGGATGGGTTCGCTTTGAATGCTTCCTTGTCCCCCCAGGTATTTCCATGTCGAATCACATCACCGACGCCATCACGAACTTGCGTAGGCGCACTAATCATCTGCCGGAGCTCTTGCGTCCTCTTCTCCCGCCTCTTTTCGGTCAATTGCCATGGTAGATGGGGAATGTCCTCTAGTTTGTCACTCAGCGAGAATCGCCGACTGCGTCGAGGTGTGGTAGCAGCATCTGCCGTTTCTGCGCGACGAAGAGGTCCGGCACGCCAGAATGGCCGCCGGATTTGGTCCATGCCAGTGGATGGGCGCGGTTCAACCTGGTGCCTTTCGGGTCGTGGTGACATGGGTGAAGAGTCCAAACTGGCCCGACGCTGCATAACACGAAGATTGCCGCTAGGAGTTCGACGGATAATTCGGCGTTCTGGCCAGTGGATACTTTCCTCAACAGGATACTGCTCCCCATATTCGTTATTTCGTATTGGCATTATGGCAAAGGTGTTCTTCATTCGCGCAGTTAGACTCCGCTTTGGCGGGCGAGGGCGGTTGTCTACGAGAGGATAACGATATATCGTGTCCCGCTTACTGTGATGGGGGCAGCTGTCGCCATACTCGCATTCCTCTTCGTCAAACTGCGGCCGCCAAAACGGATGAAGCTTGTCCTTTTCTGCTGGTTCCTTGCTTGATCTTTTTGGAGACATCTCGCCATCGATGTCTGGTTCAAAGTCTTCCCTGTGCTTCAAATCAGGAGAGAGGCCGATAGATCGTGATAATGAAAAAGACCGCGCCAATCGACCAGCAGGCTTGGATGCTGTGGGTGGATACTCGACTGAATTGCGGCGGCGACGGCTGAAAGCAGATGGGCGTCGCCGTGGCGGGCTTATCTCGAAATAGTTGCCCAACTTCTGTTCGCTCTCGTACGATGGCGTAGTTCCAGACGGCGTAGCGGGAATCAAATTGAGCATGGGAGGGTGCGCAGGGGGCTCGGGTGGTGCTCGGGGGTTGCGAAGTGGAGAGTCAACGTCACTAATCTTGGTCATCTGCTTTGGAGGTGTAGATGGTGGCCCGTCATTCGCCCTTGTAGTTGTTATGTTTGGGATGAACTGCGGGGCTGCTTGTTCGTCTGCATATCCGGCGGTTGGCGAATCCGAAGGCCGTGAGGAATGATTCACCATCACAACGGAAGAGTTCTGATGTGCGTACATGTGAACTTCAAGAGCTTCCGATACTTCGGGCACGGTTCCGGTTGTAGCTACGGACGCAACAGAAAATGGCGTGTTGCGCGAAGAGTACTTCTTTGTACTCATTGCATCCTCAGAATGGAGTAGATCCATGGCACTGTCGCGGCTAAGATGGGCATCCGGTGCTCTCCTTGGAGAAGCGGGCAATGGAGCCAGAGGCAGAGTAGGAGTTGGGAGGTCCTCTATCATAAGGCGGCTAGCCTTGGCTTCATCTTCCCTCTTCTGCATGGCATTGTGCGCACGGATGCTTTCCGTCGTCAAAGAAGTCGTACGTGAAGCATTTCGGCTCGTGGGGGCTGAGAGCGAAGATGATCGAGGCGGAATAGGTGGCGCAAAATCCATGGTGCGTTCATCCCGAGTGGGCTTGGAAAGATTTCTGCCACGAGACTGCAGGGAGTCTGGTCGCGACATGTCGAGAGAACCACCCCTGGTGCGCTGAGGAGAACCGACACTGGCTGACCTTTTAGAGCGTCTGCTCGAGGTGGAGCGCAGAGAGGGCTCGCGAGACTTGCCATGGTTGGAAGAACGCCGATCAGGCACAACAATCACCGGGATACCTCCGTTGCTCCAAATTTCACGTCGTGCTTTACTGTCTCCAATGTGATGATTGGACGACGTGGTCTGAGTGCTAGGTGGTCGGCTGCGGTCACGGGAAACTGGGCTCTCTCGGCGCCTGCGTGGTGGCGGCTGGGGAAGTCGCTTATGGCCATCGAGTGCGCTGCCAGATGTTCTCTCGGGAACATGTACTGACTGTCGTAAGAGATTCTGTTTCTTTACATGCCGGAGTGTGCGCCTTCGCTGTGGCTGTTGAAACGGGCCATCCATGACGAGAACCTCGACGACAGCCGAGGAGCTCGACCGGGCAGATGTTGCTGATGATCTTCGGGCGTCCACACTCGCAGAAGTCTCGGAAACCGATCGCACTGACGAACTGACGGGAGAAGCATCTAAAACGGTATTGGCACGAACGTGGGCATGCCGGGCGGCACGAGCGGCCGCAGTCGGAGTGATGACGTTGTTTTCAATAACCTCACGCCTGGCGGCGGGTGAGGCTGTGACAATGGGCGTCTTTGGAAGGGGGCGCTTTCTCTTGCTGACTACAACCTGCGGGCGACTGCCGTCTTGGTGGCGTTCTTGGTGGCGGTCAGTCTCTAGCTGTCGTTGTATAGGGTCGAAGTCGCTGTCAAATTTTCGAAATTCATTCATAGTACGCGGCGTAAGCTGCTGTGAGGTAGTTGGAGGAGGGTCCGAGGCCGAGGCGACAGGTTGCACGATATGGGCGGGTGCAGGCGGGTGCATGTCCGGCACGCGCAAAATGGTGGTTTGCGACGTCTGCGCCGAGTTGGTACGCGATCTTATGGCACTGTGGGCATGATCGTCTTCTGAGAAGAAGGGCTCTTCTTGGGCAGTCTTGAAGGAGTCGTTGCGAGAGTCCGTCGGGGTCGCACCTGTAGAAGACTGCTCCCAGAGAGGCTGGCGCAAAGTTTTGTGAAGAGAGCTTTGAGGTTGGGGAGGTGTTACGTCAGGAGTTGGCGGGCTTCGTTGATCAGGTGGCGTGACGGGAGGTTTCCGCAGCGAAAGGGGCAGTGCGGGAAGTAGTCTGGGTTCCGTCGCCGTCGTCGTCGTCGCTGTTGGGCTAGGGTCCAAGGTGGGGTGGCCACTGGAGGAGGCACGAGAGTGTGCTGGAGGCGTTGGTGGAAGATCGGGACCAGCGACAGAGGAGGAAGATGGAAGACGTCGCGATGTTTGCCTGAGGGTGTGGGGGCTGGAAGAAAGGGACGATTGCGTGGCGGCGGATGAAGCGAGTGCCCAGGCAGGGTCGATGACAAGGCTGTAGGCATCAGAGCTGTGGCGGGCGGTTGTCTTAACTGGGGAGAGGTCGTGCTCGTTTGCGGGTCGAGGCAAGGTCTTATGCTTCTTGAACTGTCTCGGCGAGGGTGTCAAAGGGTCAGAGAGCGCCTGGTAGAGGTACTCGGTCGACGAGGCCATAATAGTCGGCGACGGAGCGAGCGGCGCACTCGCAAGCATACTCGGCATCAGCGGAGGGCGTTGGACGAAGCTTAGAGGATCATGGGCACAGATTGTCAAAGGCGGTGATGTAGGACTATTCGGTAAACTGGTAACGGGATCGGCGAAGGCCAAAGGAGAAGCAAGGCCAAGTATGGTCCATTCAGCGTACGAATTGGGGGAGTCGAGTCTGGAGGGACTAGTCGGTGGCAAGGTGATGGGGCGAAAAGGAGTCGCTTGAAGAAACGAAGAAAAAAAAAAGAAGACAAATAACTAAATTTGGGTCGCTTCAATGTCGCGACTCAGACAGGAACGGGAAGGATAATGCTTCTGCGTTGACAGTGACAGATGGCGATGTGGCTACCGGGGTTGGCGGGAGGCCGGGCGGATGGTGGTAAGTGAGACAAGACGGGGGCAAGAGACGAGAGAAAACCCAGTAGCGTGGGCAAATCGGCTCGCAAGAAATTAAAAAAAAAAAAAAGGCTGGCGGGAGAAGGGGGCTCTGTCCTCAAGGTTTATGAATCAAGAGTAGGCGCATACGGTGGACAGGAGATTCGTGTTAACGCGTGTTGGCCCTTGGCAAAAAGTGGCGGGAGCAGCCGTTTGGAAGGCTTTGGAGAGAACTGGAAAAAGGACGAAATGAAGTCGAAAGCGGCCAGGATGTGGAAGTTTGGCCGTTGTAGGTTTGTATGTTTACGCTGAGCTTTGGCGGGGACGACGAGTAAGAAGAGTGAGACAAGGCAAGATAATGACTACATGTGCCACGCCCCCACC